>JBBMOE010000010.1:12342716-12636468 GCA_037975065.1 Chaetodon trifasciatus
ATCCCCGGGCTCTGTGCGAAGCTTGCATGCTCTTCCTGTGCTTGCGTGGGTTCTCTCCGGGCACTCTGGCTTCCTCCCACAGACCAAAAACATGCTCACTAGGTTAATTGGTGACTTGAAATTGTCCCTAGGTGTGAATGTGAGCGTGAATGGTTGTATGTATGTTGCCCTGCAGTCGGCTGGCGACCGGCTCAGGGTGTACCCCGCCTCTCGCCCGCTGACAGCTGGGATAGGCTCCAGCCCCCCCCCCCCCATCCCCGAAAGGGATAGGCGGGGCATAGAAGATGAATGAATGAATATTATTATTCATTTATTTATTTATTTTCACAATAAGCTCAAGACAACAAAAGATTAAATCAATAAACAGTCATTGAACTTCAACAGTACTTGAGCTTGATTAATCAGTTGAAAATGCTAAACACAACAAACCTGGGACATTAAATGTTTGCTAAAATTCAGACTAAAGATGGAACTTTGGCAAAAACAAACACATGACAAGCAGGGTTAGAAATGTCTAAGTGTAAATGGGACAAATGGGCAAAAATGGGTTTCACACACTGTAAAAGTTACTTGAGCACTGTAATAGTCGGCGATACTGATTTTATTCAAATCACATAAAACAAGTGCCAGGATGATGTAAAAATCCACTAATCAAGACAAGAATAGTAATTCTAATCTTCTTAACAGCTGTCCAATACTGAAACTGGTTTTATCATCTAACTGGAGATAAAAAGAAACCAGTCAATTTAAATGAGGTGAAAACTCATTGAATAATTTATCGGTGTGTCCACTGTATCATACATCACATTGCTGTATTATTAGCATTATCAGTATGATTTTTATAATTAGCATTATTAGTGAGGTGTTATGTTTGAGACGCATTGTGACAGGAGGACACATGCCGTTTAGTCAACAAGAAAGCTGTAAGGTATGCTTTAACACACATTTCTTCTGCTGTTGAATATAACATTCCTGAACTGGGGCACGTGTTTACACCCAGCGGGACAAATACACACCCACACACACACACATATCAGCACACGGGTCCTCCGTGTGAGAGCAACCTTCCTAGGCCAATCAAGGAGTCTGAGCGGTGTAATTAACAGAGTCCCCTGGGTCGCTGCCTCGCTGCCAAAATGGCGCTTCCTAATGAACCACGACTACAGTGCAGCACAGGTCGCACAAATTGAAGGCTTGCCTGACCGTTTAACCCTGCCAACCATGTCCGCTGCCTCCTGTGTACACACACACAGAGTAATATGTCAGTACATACACAACCTTCCCTTAGGGCATCAAACTAAGAGACCAGCATGTTTTGGCCTCTGACAGGTTTGTGTTTTTATCCACTTGTTTTTTTTTTTTTTTTCTCCCCCTCCTCATGACATTCAACCACGCATCTTGGGGCAGCATTGCACAACTTCAAAGGTTTCGAGCCCACCCCCACCCCCACCCACCCCACAAACACACACATCAGGCTTTCTACGTGTATGTGCTTTTCTAGTCAGAGATAGGACTGGATGTAATTGAGCAGGCATTAGCACATGCCCAGCTGAGACAGGCCCACAGCGAGTGAGCAGATTTAGCTTGAAAGAGATGGCCCTCTGCAGAAGGGTGGGAGAAAAACCACATATACACACAGACAAACACATGCCGCAAACTCCCCATCAAGCTGAAAACGTACACCCACCCACTCTCTAGAGGCTCAGTTATATTTGCCTCAGGCAGAGTAAAGGCAGAGGAGAAAACTGGAAAACTAAGGCGAAGGCGAGGAGGAGCAGGAGAAGTTTTGGACCGTTGAGAGTGAGTGGCGAATGCTGGAGACAGAAGCTCCCTGGTGACCAGACGAGCCTGGCGGAAACGCATCACTGCCTTCCCCTATTACATCCACAACGCTAGAGGCAATTTTCTCTGCCCTGTCTGGCTCAGAGATCCTCTTCCTCTGCTCATTCTTCTGCCACCCACGATAGACGGATTGAAGGAAGATGGCCTCCAAGCCACCATCTTTCATGTGCCCAATGCTAAAGTACCTCTTTTAATTCGTTTTGTCCTGGACTTGTCCGTGCTCTTTTTAAGATGGACCCTGATTGGCTTCCATATATTGAAGGATAGATATCCACAAAATGTTCTAACAGTTCCCTCCTTCCTCTGCTCAACACAGGAAGCTGCTGGATAAAAGTGGTTCAATAAAGCTTATCTTTCTTCTTCTCTCTTTTTCAGTCCAAAAATGATTAAATACTGAACACATCAAGATGGCAACTGTTCACACCTGTTTTTGGTGGCCCCTGTGGACAAAAGTGATTGTGTTTTCTGAATGAAGGCTGCATTTCTCATGAGAGCCACTACCCAAGTCTTATAGATCTTGATCTGGGGAGCACATGCATTAGTATTAGAAGCAAGTGAAAGAAAGACAACTTTTTTTTTTTTTTTTTTTTAAACACAGCTGTTTGCAGGATACATAGTGATGAGGTAATGTATCTATTTTAGGTGTTGTTGGGACCTCACCATGTGGTGAAAATAGTGCCAAAATCCCATCAGACCTTCTGGATTTCTCCTGGTTTCTCACTGGGAAAAACCAATCGAGACTCAAGGGAATCCCTGTGACATAGGCGTGATGTCATTAAGGATATAAATCAAGTGTATGGGTCCTAATCAAACATTTTTGCACCTTAAGTAGCTAAAGCAAAAGTCTTTTAACTTACTGAATGAGTAACAGACTGTTTCTGTTCACCAAACACATTTGGAAGATGGAAGAGATTAGCTGTTTGTGTATCTGGTGATCTAACTTTACCCACAGAAGGAAGAAACGGATTAACCACTTTCTTTAAGGAAGAGGGTAACTTCTACACCCTGCTCTCTTTCAATGAAGTCAATTCTCCACTATGTCCTCCACTGCCTACAAGGACCAACCTGCCGTTAAACCCTTGATGATGCAAAACAAAGGCCCTGCCACTGCCTGAGCTTGAAGAATTGGTGCCTGACACATCAGACTGACTGAAACACACAGGTAGTTAGTCGCTCCCAACATGATCTAAAGTAAGAGTTGACTAGGCAGTGACAGAGTTAATGACAGTGTGTTACTGTAAGTTTCACTGTTTACTGTATTGTTGTGAAATTAAAGGACCACTGAGTCCTGTTATAGTAGCTTGAGATACCTGCTTAGCACGTTACATTGACTGTGTACCGTGCCGTTGGGCTTTGCTTTGTTTTGTGTTAGTCATCCTCAACTGTCCATCTTATATCTCTTTGTCAAGCTTTGTGGTTTTGAACTTTGTGTGACTTTGCTACTGATGTGTCCGCCATCTTGCCTCCTCTCTCTGCCTTTTCCCTTTCCCCCTCACATACTCTCTCAAAAACACACAGTCATACTCACACACATACACACACATAGGCATTCACAGATGCCACACACCTGCTTGGAGCCTTCATGCTTCTCAGTGCAGTTGCTTGTGTTATAGTTGTTCAAGTTGTAGGTGTAACTGGACAACAGATGTTTACTGATTGAAGGATTATGGATTGCTAAAGTTAAAAAAAAAAAAAAAAATGCTATTGTACTTAGGGAGCCATTGTCTGGAATTATTGTGCACATGTGTTGTGATAACAGCTGGTTATGAGGGTCAGTGCTTGAATTCAACCCTTCATTGTTCACCTGATAAATGTAAAATGGTGATACTGACATTTTAAGTGAACAGTCCTTTTGTGAGACTATTAGCAGTTTTGTTATTAGTCCCTGATCTCAGCGTGGTGCTCAGTTATTATGAATTCATATAAATCTATTTATATTACTACAGTTATCAGTGTCAATAATTATCCTTAATACCTGCCAATAACCTAACCAGATCCCAACATCATATAAGACTAATAACTGTAATATGATGATAGTGAAAGAAAGTAAACTTTTTTCATACTGTTCATACACCTAGATTACATGCAAGCCTACAGTTAACAGATTTGGTTGCTTGGTTACAGCAATTTTGAAGAGAAAGCTAAAGTTACCAACATTCCTTAGTAATGTTGTTGTCATAATAACAAGCCAAAAGTTGTAAGAAAATGTAAAGCTTGAAAGGAAGACCAACATAAAATCTTAAGATATAAGCCAATTGTCCCCTGTGAGCTATACCTCCATGGGCTGTACACAGCCAATTCATAAATGAAATAGACATATTACATACCTGTCTAAGAGGAAGAGGGCCAATTCAGGATCAGTTTTGAATCCCTTCAAATCCCACACTTCTCTCCAAGGTTGCCTCATGTTTTTGCCCATGCTCTATCATTGTCTCTTATTTATTTACTTATTTTTTTATTTTATTTTTTTTGTTCCTCTGTCAATTCTTTTCTCTTTCTCTCTGCTGATCCTGTCCCAGTACCAGCCATAGAGACAAAATATGTAAAAAAAAAAGTAAAACAATCTAAAGGAAAATGTCTACCTGATTCGTTTTAACAGGCTAATATACTGCTCCCTGCAAAGGTTTGTTTGGGTAAATAGAAACATAGGATCTTCTAGTTATTTTGATGATATTTCAATTTTAATGAGAAAATTTCAGTAGACAGACAACTATTAATAATGGTAATAATATCTGAACCTGCCATTTGAAATACCGTGTTTAAAAACCAAGTGACAATGCAATGAAAGGCAGTCTGGAAAAAACTGCACAATAATGAAAAATAAAATTCATGGATCTTGGGTGGATCTTGTATAATTTCTGAATATCACTTTAGTATACAGTTTTTCATGGGGAAGCCCTTGCTCAGTTGAATCACGGGGGAACTGACATCAAAGCCAACAAATTTTATTTGTAGTTCTATCTATTTCATAGTTTTTGGCAATTGCTTTGGCACATTTCTTGAAACATTATTTTTTTAATTCTCAGCACTGAAGATGCATTTCCCAAAAGAGCTCATACATGCAGCAGAAGAATATAGTTAACCTGAAAAAGGCTGTAACTCACCCAAAACCTTCAATGCATCACTGAATAAGTCATAGCCACCAAAATGACACTTAGTTTTCCATGTAATGTGAGGAAAAACAATGTTATTTTCCTGCAAAGTCAACAGAACTCAAACACAAATTTACACAGCACTGTGCACAACAAAAACATGTAGCCTATCACTACCAAAAAAATAGAAACAAAACTTTGGCCTGTATATGTGGTAGTATGCTGTACTGTTCTGTGATGGTTGAACAGAGGTCCACGATATCACTTATCAGCCATGAAAACTACAGTCCTGAGATCCCTCATCAGGCGGCTTAACAGCCACTCACACCATGACTCATGTGACCCTAATGACTCACATGATGTCTGGACAGAGCTATGATCCTTCAAGATGATAAATGCCTGGGACTCCCCTCCAGTCAGTTAGAACTGAAGAAGATGAGAGGCAAACATCTTCTAGAACCTCAAGAAAGTCCAGTTGCCTTTGTAAAGCACTGAGAAGTACCATGACCTGAATTAATGAGAATCTTCACTGACATGAGTGACTGTCAGTCACAACATGTATTCATATCAGGCCCCATTCCATCGATGAGGAGCCCTGAATACATGGCTGACAGGGGCATGCCTCACCCATGGGATAAAGTTTATTGATAATTTCAATATCTTTTGGAACTGCAAAGATTGCTTTAAGCCTGATGGGACAGATCCAAACATCACTGGTTACAGGCTGCTCAGCATCAACCTGCGTAATGCTCTTGGCATGCCATACCAAAACAAGAATACACAAATAAGCAGATGGCCTGTATCTCTACGAGTGCATCAGACCCTTTGCTGTACATCATTGAAGGCATTCAGAGGATGTCTCTGTCCCAGTCAGGGATCCAACACCCCTTCTCCCCCTCCTGGGCCACAATCACCAACAAAGGAGTTAGTTAAAACTGCCACACCGAAATCTCAGCAAAATTTATGCATTGTCTTTTTTTTCATCCTTACTCTGTCTTATGTTGATTATTATTATCAAATGGATTTTCTTCTTCATCTTATTTTACATACATTTTCTATCCTTGTTTTTACGTTTACTCTATGCCTTTTATGTGAAGCACTTGGTGCATGTGATTTATTTTTTTGAAAAGCGCTTTGAGCTGCTGTAAATAAATTGTAATGTATTATTATTATTATTGTTGTTGTTGTTGTTGTTGTTGTTGTTGTTGTTGTTATTATCCATACTTCTTAATTGTGGAAGTGAAGGAACACACCACAGAGGAAGTGATGTTTTAACAACCCCCCCTTGACTGAGAGACAGCGTTTTAATTTTGTCAATTTGAGTATGATGACATGTAAATGTAAATGCAATACACAAGGGGCTTTGTTTCTCTTACTGCATTTGAATATTGTCCATTTTGGAGCAGGTTAAGTCTTTGAAAATGAAATATCAAGACATGGCACTTGTCAAACCCATTATGCAAACCATCATATTCCAGCAAAATCCTCCTCTAAGAGGCACAAGCATCTAGGATGTGGGTTCATTACACAGCTCATCAGAGGCATGCCTCTCGTGGGCCCGATAAGTGTCTTCCACATCATTCCAAACTAGCTCAGTTCACTTGGCAATGATCATCATGCATTTGTAGTCGTTTGTATTTATGCTAAGGCGACCTGTCTTACATAGCACAAACAAACTTATAGTTACAGGGTTTGCACTTCCGGCAGTGGAGAATCAGAAAACTATGTTCACATTTCTCTCCGTCATTGATAATCTATGTATATCTCTCAACTTTTAGACTTTTTTTAAGTGAATAATTTTCCTATTCTTTGCTGTCGTCTAAGTGAAGAATTGCATTTTGACATTTTCTGACATTCTAATTTCCAAGAAATTTTTTAGAAATAACTTTTAAAATTATGCGTATTTTGGAGTGAGTGGAAGAGAAGCCAGGAGCAGAAAGATGTTTCTTGAGCACTTTACCTGTTGATGGGTTTTGTTTAAAAGGTCATTCAAATTCATTCAAAGTTTCATTTTAATAATTTTTACTTTGTGGCTGTGGCTCGGGAGGTCAATCGATTGAATCCCTTACCCCTGCAGTCCATATGTTGAAGTATCCTTGCGCAGGATAGTGAACCCCAAATTACTCCCACTGCTTGTATGTGTGTGTGATAATGATTATGTGACACATTGTTATCAGTGATTTTATCTTCCTGTGCAATATTGAAAATTGTGCAATAACTGCAGAATGTGAAAATGTTGTATGTGTGGTGTGGACTTTTTATGTTCTCTTATGTTCTTTATATTCTCATGTGCACTTTAAGGATTGCATTTTTTAATTTCGTTGTACTTGTACAATGACAATAAAGACATTCTCATGCTCATTCTCATAAATGTGTGTGTGAATGCTAACTAATGTTGTAAAAGCACTTTGAGTGTTTTTTAAGAATACCATACCATTTACTCCAATGACATCTAAAACAATCTGTATCATTTTGGTTAATTTTAGTCAGTGGACCTTGTGTTGGGATTGTTTTGTCAACTTTGATATCTTTTTAGGTGGATGTGGGTATTTGCTTTTTTGTCCGTATGTCTGTCAAGAGGAATACTATAAAATGCGCTTCAGTCAGAGTTGGTATAATGTTATCGATGACAGCATCCTCTCTGTACTGGGTGAGCTTGACTGTAGTATGGAGAAAGGTTTCAGTTAAGAACATTATGAATGACCGTGGAGGGAGCTGACACATATGCTGATGTTGCCTAAAGATGTAGAATTGCAACTATATGTATCCCGCCAGTAGTTACATTTGTAATGGCTCGGGTTAAGATAAGATAACATAGCACTTTATTGATCCCACACCGGGGAAAATTAGTCGTTACAGCAAGCAGGTTACAAAAAGCACAGTGGCATAAAGAGATCAAAATACAAATATAGAAGTAAACTGAACCTGGGAATCTCTGGGTGGCTGTACCACAGCACACTGAGCACTCGGTGAAGAGCGAACAACAGTCCAAAGAGATGTTTGGTGAACCAAACAATTAACAGTTCTTGGGTTCTGCTGAACTGTTGAACTCAAGAACTGAAGAAGGCGTGGGTGATTACCAGGGGTGTCGAGAACAGACGAGGTCAAAACCAGGAGATCAGTCCGAATAGTCATGTTGGAGAGTCTTGCATAGCGGCGAAGAACAATCTGGCAATGAGAAGGTGAGTGAGAGCCGCTTAAGTACTGCACTTGATTGGAGATGAGTCCCAGGTGTGTGACAGATGATAGAGCCAGTGGGCGTGACCGACTGGTGAAGAGCACTGGCTGAACAGGTGAGCAGATGAGAGGGACAGTGGCAGAAGGTAAGGAGCTGATGAGTGTGACAACATTAAGGGATTTTTGTTGTTTCACATAATTTGAGCCAGCTCAGGCAAGATTAATTATTAATATTGATATTAAGAGACTTGGATTAAACCAATGAGGCTCTCAAATCAACCTCTTGGAGAGCTCCACACAACATTTTTGTCTGTCTTGTCCAGTCTGTCCAATGTTGTCCTCTGCTCAACCATGTCAAATGTAGCACTAAGATCCAGAAACACTAAGTAAGATTTTGTCACAGTCCCTGTCTGTGATGTGGCTGGAAAACAAAACAAAAACATTTGTGTTTGTATTTTACAAAAGAGATCATAATTATTCCATCAATGAGTTATTTTTGGCATAAGAAATGGATAGTGATTGAAACAGCAATGACTCAAACACTGACTTAACCGTAAATAATCTCAGCCATCATCATGAAATTGTTTGAGGTCATGATAAACTTGCACGGCATGTGAGGAATGTGATGCGGATGCTCTGAATGAAGACGACAGTTGTGGTAGTTTTCCTGTGCAGTATAAGTGTGTCTTAGTAAAACATGCCTTTACATGACACATTTACAGGAAATATTGGGTTTTCTCATTCAATTTGAGTGGGGGAGACAAATCCAGATGCCTACTTCACACAAGTGAATGTCACTGTGAGGTCCACAGACTGTAAGGCTATCTGTGATCTGTGTGTGAGATGACATGTTGGTCTCCTCTGTGCCAGTAAAGCAATGGGGTGGATTTTTAAGCCAGGAACTATCTTGCCAAGATGCTTTTGGATCTGGGTAATACTTTTGTTGTGATTGACAACATGCAAATGAAGCAGAATTTTGAGAGTACAAAGTGACAAAATGTTATATTGTAATCACTCAGACCCCTTTGCTCCAGCTGAAGCAACTGGCTCGTCCACAGAATGAGAATGCATGAATTCCTCTGGCTTCCTAGCGCTTTAGAAAAGAATGCCATTGTTCTGCTATTGTACAAGTGAACCAATAATGTCTGTCACACTGGCAGCGGTAATTGTTTCACTCCTACCGGCAGCTGTCAGTTTTCACAGTCATAAAGATAACGTTCAGTGGCACTTCGGTGAAAAAAAAAGAGAAAGCAATAGTGGGGAAATATCCACTGTGGTGAGTGACAGTGTTGTCAACAGTGAGCTTTGAGGCTTTCTCTTTGGCTACTGTATGTGACTTTCTTTCTGTTATCAAAGTCCAAAACATACAAGGAGGAAGGCAGGTAGGCTGATGTACTGTACTGAGGGAGAGTGGGGAGGAATAACAGAAAGAACAGAGAGAGCAGGGAGTGAAAACAAGCTGCGAACAGATGACACAGATTTCGTAAATATTTGTCTTGAAGTGAGAAGAGAGGGCTTGCTGCCTTCCCTTCGTCTGTAGTCTGAAGCAGATTCAAGCAAAGACCTGAGCTGCACTGTAAGAACCAACAATAAAAACTGTGATAGTCACACAAATTTGTAATTGTTAGTTGGCAGTGCTCAGTTTTTTGTGTGGCTGTGTCAGTAATAACTTGGACAGGTGCACTCATATTTACATCAAACTAACAACATAGGATTTGGTCGTGTAAGGGATTGAGGTCAGTGTTTTGCCATCACTGGATAATACTGTTTAGCACGTGTTTGTTTTGCTGTATGTCTTATTTTTCATTGTTTGGGTCAGCTCTTCAGCATTTATGACTTCCAATGACTTGGATATGCTTCTTGGTGTTTGATAATGATACTACTGTAGAGTTTGGATTATCTTTTCTTAGAACTCTCATCTCGTGGGAGAGCTCTTTTCTTTTTTGTGTGTGTGGCTGTGCTGTTTAGCATCCAAAGTGGAACAAGAATATCTTCTCACACATGTCAGATGTGCTGCTGCCCTAGGTGCTCTACCTGCAGATCTGATTCTGGATTTCTGAAGCTGTGGGATGAAATCAGCATATGAATGGTTTAGAATTTGTTACATGACAGTGGATCATAGAATACAATTGATCTTTTCTTCAGTTGCTCCAACACATTTTTTATTAAGTTAAAAATTAGAATTTCTCATCATAGTCAATGAATGCTGAATGTCAACTCCCCTAACTTCAGCAAGTGTGGAATATGATGTCAAAATGGGCTCCCCTGACATCATGAAAGACACACTTAGAGAGCACTTTCTTTCTCAAGTGGATCAGAAAATGCACTCATATACACCACATGTAGTGTGTAGTAAGGTCACACCTAGCTAAAACTAATGCAGTCTGCAGACCTGCAATAAATCCGACCCCCATGAAGGCTGTAATGTTTAGTTTTTGTTCAGCTTTCATTTCAAGGAAGTAGTTTATTTTTTTTTCTTTACTCTACCCTTGATAATTATGCTGGAACATTATGTACATTTACCTTCATAAAGATAGAACTGATTGCAAAGCTGTTGGGTTAGACTGCCTTAGTGTAAGTGTTTAAAATGTGACCATCATATTAAACATTCCAAGATATGCAGCACTGAAATAACACAATGGATATCTGAACAATATTATCAATAACTGGCTACAAACTTCACACAAACTATGTCTACAAAATATACAACAATATAGAAATATATACATATACTATCATATGCATTCCATATATGTATACTTTCATTCTATTATTATAGCTGTTATTATTATTATTATTAATGTTGTCATTGCTGTGCATCTCTCTGTCTCTCTCTCTTGCTCTCTAGCTCTCTCTATCACTCTCTCTATCTCTATCTCAAGGCAGACGGCTGCCCACCCAGAGCCTGGCTTAAGGTTTCTGCCTCTTAAAAGGATGTTTCTTGTTGAATGCACTTCCATTTGCCAAACATTTTTTATCGCTAATGTTTAGTTAATGTTTTATGGTTAGTTAATAAAAGAGTAAATTGAATTGACACAAAAACTGGATTAGAGTTATATTTTTGTTTTTGTTTTTATCTTTATTTATTATTCTACTTAATATAATTTTTGTATTCAGTGTAAAAAAATAATTACATTAACCTGCAATTTTGAGTTGAAATTGACCAGTGTCATTAGTTTCAACAATTATTTTGAATAAAATTAACTTACCAGGTTTTACAGTGTGTACCAGTATCTGATGAGATGAAAGCCTCTTGACAGAGAAGGGCTGGAGGCTGGTCCCAGTGGTAAGCATCGCATTGCTGAAGTTCAGCCTCGCAGAATCTAGTCAAACTGTCTGTCCACTCTCTTCTCTCGCAGGCCCTGCCCTACTCATCTAAAATGACTGTCTGCCCACGCTCATGGCCATGATTCATTTCCTAGTCCATATGAAAGAACACAGAGCAGTAGGCTTCAAGGCTGGGCTAGACTGAGAAGTCGGGAGAGAGAGGGAGGAAAAATGAGAGGGTAGCTGAGAGACAAGAGGGATGTTTGATCTGCAGACAAAAGGAGGTGTAACACTGCTTTTCCTCAGGTCAGTCTGTCAATTAGCCTGGTTCTAGCCGTCAGCAAGAGAGGTGTTAAAGGTGGAGAAAGGCAGGAAGCAGGATGGCAGAGAGGGGAGGAGAGTAGGAAAGATAAGAGACAGAGGGGAGAGAGGCTGAGGACGGAGAGCAGGAGCTGACTTGTCTCTGAAGACAGGCAGATGGAGATGGGAGAGCAGAAAGCTGACTTGTCTCTATGAGAGCCTAACAGGCTGGAGTAGCGTTTCTTCTTCCACTGTCTAAACTTTTGTATTGTTCACAGTGAGAACACTCTGTGATCTTTTTCTCTGTACCTTGTAAAAACAGCAAGAAGAAAGGTGTGCTGTCGTTTACCACTACATTCTCCCTGAAAGAAATGTGAGAGCCAGTCAAAGGAAGGTGAGTGACTGGATAAAAAAAACAAAAAAAAACACGAGGTTGTGAAGCAAATTAAGGTCAATTCATGCAGCTCATGGGGAGACAACATTTAGCAGGCAGACAAATACAGTATCTGTGGTTTTCATATGGAGTGGGGATTTACATAATGTGACAGTGTATTAAGAAACATCCGGGACACAGATCATTCCTCTAATCCTGGTCGACACAAAACCTACTCGCCCTGTTGAGCCCACCTGATTCTGTGCCCAATCTGTCCCTGAGTCCTCCCTGTTTTACACTGGCAGTTAAATTCATCCTGCATCCGTTTGAGGAGATCATTTTGGGCTAGATTTCAGGGTGTTTATATTCCCAACTAGGGCTTAAGTTGGATTTGCAAAAGGCCCTAAATCATATCATTTGTGCAATTTGCATTGTGCTCCTTTTCTCTGCCATTATCGTAATTGAGGGCTGTCTATTGTTGGCGGATCAGAGGAAGTATTTTGCATAGGGGTACAGGAATCCCAAGCAGTGATCTGCGCCAGAAGAGAGGCAAGCAAAAATGCTAGTTTAGAACCACTGTGATAAGATTAAGAAATCCAATTTTGACATAAAGGCAAAGCCGTCAGAAACAGATGGAGCGCCAGTGAAATCCTTGCCTATCACTCAAGTCAAAAACAAGATTATCTCCAGCAGGGGAGGAGAGAAAGTGGTCCCTCGTTTGTTATTTTTCAGCCAGTCTCTTTCATTCCGATAAAGCCAGACTCTCTCTGCTTCAAATACCAGCCTGAGATGATGTCAGGCAAGTGCAATCACTCTTTGGCTTCTACAGATGTGTGCAAATGACTAATGATCCTATCATAGTGATGCTATAAAAGAAATGAAGAGAATATTGGGACAACAAAGTGAAGATAGTCCAGCTCTTTTGTGAAGCATGTGTTTTATCTAGCCTCCATACATCAAACAAATGTTGTGAGACACTCTTTATGCTATGACATAAAGTTAGTTGGAAGGCACAGCAGTTGAACTGAAAGATATGTCTGAGTTGTAAACATCACAATTAAGTCCACATTTTATTATTTCACACCTTGTATGTTCAGTGGGAAGCCACATCCAGAAAGTTAACAGCTCTGCCCAATTCCACATCCATACCATAAAATTAAAGCCTATGATACGTTTTTGGCTTAACAAATTAACAAGTAACAGCTAAAAAAGCAGAGATTGAAGAACAATAGGATCTTCCTTACTCAATAAAAGCAAAGCAAAACTGCTGCCAAGAGTCTATGCCAAGTGCAAAGTTAGACTAATGGAGAAATAGAATTCAGGCACTAAAACTAATCCCGATATAGCAACATTCTCTGTAAGCAGTCTTTGAAAAGTTGAGTGCACATCCACACTTTCACTAGCCAACAGCTATTGAAGAGCAAAACTCAGAGAAGAAGAAAACTACCAAGGGAAGAAAACCAAAGTTCAGTTACACTTGGAGACTGATGGAGACTGAAAAAACTTGATTCTCAGAGGCCAGGTACAGTAAATAATGTAGTGTCATATCAAAGTTTGCTCCACAGTATATATGTATATCAGTACTGACCTCTGACTATACCTCAGCACTTTTTTAACACTCTCTCTCTGTGCACTCTGTTCACAAGACGGATTGTTTGTACAGTATGTCAGATTATGAGTTCGTCATGTGATTCTTCTCCAAAGACCCTGACTCTAAATGTTAGTATGATGGTAAACACAACTCATAAGGATTGTTTACAGCAGAGTGTGCAGCAGTTAAGGATGCATTATTCTCCAAATGTCAGTGAGTAACATTAGTATTTATTTGGAGTTGTTTTGTGTCCACCTGCCGAAGGGAAACTTCCAATTTCTCTCTCCTTTTAGCTCTGTTTTGGTCTCCAACAAATCCTGGGAATAAAATATGTCTCTTTCACTGCTAAATGCTATTGTTCCTGGAAAGTAAAGCAGAACTTGCATAGTAACTTGACCCACTAATAATTTTTGATGCTGATCATAGCATTCTCTCAAATGTTCTCTCAAAGTATGTTTGTTTGTGGAAATTTGTTGTATATTGAGTTGTGACCTAAATTGTCCACCCACTGTCATTGTAGTCACTAGATGCCATATTGTGATGTCATGAATGGGTGACCTGGTAATGTATAGAAGTACCTGATAGCATGAGAATGTATTCCTTCAGAATAGTAGACAATGGTAGGCATTATTTTTGCCTGTGAGAGCTACAGTACATCTGCAAGAGCCCAAAAGAACTCTTATTCAGAGTTCACCAGTTGTAAAGCAGTTTGCAGCAATCAAATGGCAAGATGCTTCCTACTAAGCAGAAAGGTATAAGGTACTTGTACTAACCCCCTGTACTGGGATATGACAGTTGAATAGTTAAACAATATTTCTCAAACTCGAAGGTTTAAGTAAAATGCTCAGCTTCAAACTTCTTCCAGCTGTGTCTAATCAATGTAGAACTAAGTCAAAGGAAGAAGTAAATCTGGCAATGCACTGATCACTAAGCTACAGGGACGTCATCCTCTTTCATCAAAATATCCCTGCATGGTTAGCAGAACAGGTTCCTGTTCTTAGAAATGTAAGGTCTTTGATCAGTCAATCCACATTACTCCCAGTGTTTGTGAAATATGGCTATAGGTCTGGAACAGGAGGATATAAAAAAATCTAACATGACAGAACACAGAATATGGCAGAAAATGTTAATTTAACTCTCTTCAAGTGGAAGACTTGATGGATGGATAAATGGATAAAAAGGAAAATGGATGAAGTGACCGCAAGGTAATTAGTTGTCAAATTACTCTGAAAAGTCCAGTTTAGCACAATTTTCAGTGAAAGGAGTCACATATCATATATTTTTTTTACCTCATTACAAATAATATGTGCAGTTGTTTGTCAAATGAACACTGCTTAATTATATGTTCAATGGTATACTAAGAAGCCATTTGGGCATGTTTGCAATTTATGTATAGCAATCTATCTGAAAAGATATATTATTATCCAGGAACTATGAATGTCCATAGCAAATATTGTGTCAATCCATTAGGTAGATGTTGAGATATTTAACTGGAGACAAAAAGTCATCAAAGACATTAGGACTCAGCACCTGAATACCTTGAATATTTTTGCCAAATTGAATGGTAATAAAACAGCTGTTAAGATATTTGAGTCAAAAGTAAAACTGTTCTTCTCATGGTGACACCCTAGGAAAAGTCACAGGATCACCAAAGTCAGTGGACTTCATCCTCTCAGAACATGAATGTCTGTCTAAAATTTCAAGCCAATCTGTGGCTCTGCTGCTGACCCTGTGCTTCATTAATGGACTGCCAGCTTGGCCAAAGACAATTTTCCACCTTGGTGGGTAGTCAAGTTGTATTCCATTCTATTCTGTTGTCCTTGACAGATTTCAGTCTGGAGAAAAGAAGTGGATTAACCTCACACCCAACAGACCGTCCATGCTATCCATGTCACAGGAAACAGAGAAGGACAAAGAAACAAACTGAATTTGATCTTTGAGTTTTTTAGGCCCAAAGCTGTTCAATCTGTAACTGGGATGCAGAAATATATTAAAAATTTGGAGATATGGACAAATGCAGGGTCTTAAAATGAAAAATTGTAGTCCACCAGTTCTATAGTGAACAGGTAACCACCAAAGGGGTGCTAAAACAGTTTTGTTGTTTAGTCTCCCCAAAGCATTGGACACAGTGAAGCCACTCGCTGTTCTCTCTCTCTCTCTCTCTCTCTCTCTCTCTCTCTCTCTCTCTCTCTCTCTCTCTATACACATACACACACACACACACACACACACACACATATATATATTCCTATATTTTAATTGCTGAACTATTTTCTGTCTCATGTCTCAGATTCTCTTTTTCTCACTTCTCATTTATTTTTGTCTTTTTCTTTTTGGACATTTTGAGCATTATTGAAAGAACCTAAGAACAAGAATTAAATTACCAACAACTGCTTCATTGTGATTGTTCTACACATTACAAATAAAGACCTTGAACTAGTTCAGCTGACATGAAATTAATGTTTCAATGAAATAATCCTCTGTGTTATTGAATGATAGTATTGATCAAATGTTTACAGTGTTGTTTGCATTGAAAAATCATAACTGGGCAAGTTTTGTAATATATTTTTAACTCAGGTCAAACCAGAGTACTGAGTTCCCTCAATTGGGCTTAATGGGTTAAATTAAATGGCCAACAGGGCCGGCTGCATGTGATTGTAAATATGCTAATTTCAGGTTTATCACCGTTTAACTGAAGGAAATGATTGGACATCCGCTTCCTTTTATACACAAAAATCACATAATTTGCAAGTGTACTGTTAGTTATTTTTTTGCTGCTGAAAGGACGATGGAAGGTTTGCAAAAGGTCTTTGCAAATACATCATAAATACTCTACGTATCTCTGAGCGAGTGGGCCCACATTTGTGTCTGACTGACTGGAGCCAGTACAGACACAAGACACTATGGAAACAACTTTGTCACGGTAACTGTAGCTCAGAAATGAAGAAAAGGAAGTGGAAGCAGTTGAAGAATAATGACCACAACTTAAGTTCTGCTACCCAACATGAGTCTGTTACCAGTGTCTAGGAAAGAGCCATATGCTCCCCCACTTACTCAACAACCTTTTCTGTTCCCAAACTGCCAGCCATATAAATGGGAACATTACAACCTCAGCAGTGTTACAAACTCACTAGAGCACTGTGTGGTCAAGTTTAGCTTTAATCAGTGCAGGTGTGACTGAGTGATACATGTTTTCTCTGTGCTTACATTACTGCAAGCATTCACTGGTGAGACTGACAGCAAACCTGTAAAAACGACTTGACTCGGCTGCTGCTGATACCAGCTCTCTCCACATTTCATGTACATGCAGAACTGCAGCCCGAATGCCAAAGACTACCAGAGATGTCTCTTGGGGGCTTTGGCAAGGTTGTTTATATGCCAGAGTCAGATAGTGCCTCAGTGCCTGTTTGTCTGCAGTTATTATTAAGAAGCACTGCTGTAATTTGTTTGATGTTAAACATCAATTTGAATAAATATTTGTTTTGCCTCATGATTTAAATACTTATCGTTATATTAAAACTTTTTGTGGCAGGACAAATGTGACGCTCCGCTCCGTCCTTTCTGCTCTCTCTCTTTCTCTCTCTCAGCTGGCACCTTAATTAGTAGGCTGCGCTGTGAGAGCGGTGTACATATATGTAACAGGGTCAGTTGTACAGTAGTAATATGTGTGAATAAGCCAGATGTGCAGTTGTAATATTATGTGTTATAATTACACAAAATTTGTTTCTGTTGTTATTACCTGACACACTTAGGCCTCCATTGTCAATATGAGGAACGTTTAATGCTCAGTTTCTGTACCCCTACGTTCACCTTTGGTGGTACCCCTCTTATAAAGGGGTGTCTCCCGCCTTATTTCTCCCCTTTTGCTGTTCTATTCACGGGAGAGGTAAGCGCCATTGCTTTCGCTGTAACGTCAGTGTTTTAGCGCTGTTAAACTATGTTTATAAGTTCATTTTTCAGCTTAAACTTGTTGTGTAATATTCTAACAAATTCCTGTGACACTTTATTTGTGAAGGGGCTCGAGTTGTGTGGCGGATTTTGTTTTTACCTCTTGCTATCAGCTCCAAAACTAAACGGAGACCGCCTCCCAAGTCATCCAAGGTTTGCGCCTTCTTGATCGCAACACATCGCAGAGTACGCCAGATTACACCGGTTACATATATACGCACTGGCACACACCTGTCACACATTTGACTGTTCAAAGCCAGTGCAGTGGCATGGCTCGGTCGAGGTGAGGTGGCAGGGTGGGATTCTTGTGTCTGCTTTCGGCACCTACTTCGATCTCAGGAGTCTGGCATTGCTTTAATGGTAAGCGCGTTTCCCTCTTTGCTCGGCTGACCGCCAGCGTGCACGGCTCATTCTTCCGTGTTGTGTGTCTGCAGCACACTGCGTTGTTTGATTGTTGCTCACCCTTCACTTGGAACCGGCTCATTGTGGTCACTTTGTGTGCGAGGTAGGCCTGCTTTCTTTTATTGCTGCTGCTTCCTTTAAAATGGGTTTTAGTGCAAGCAATGACTGAGTTTCTGTTTTTTTTTTTTGTTGTTTTTTTTTTACTATGTGCACATTGTGTAGTAATGTCTTTATTGTGTTTATTTTACATCCCTCTTTGGTTATGTAAATTTGGTATTTCTTTTTGTTTATCTTATCAACATATTGTCTACTGCTGGATTTGTAATTGATTTTATGTTTGTGTTGAACAGGAGCTGTGGGCCCCCACTGGTGGTGGTATTCCTTTGCAGTGAAGTGCACTCTGGGTGTCCTTATTTTCTCACGTGGTGTTTAGAGTAGAGTCCCTTCCCTGCTGGCTGCCCTGGTAAGCCCCAGTCCTAGTTCCTTTTTGATGTATATGGTTTAGTTTTATTCATTCATATTTTTTTTGTTTTATTCCAACAATAGACAATGACACAGACGATGTGCACCTGTTTTTAAGAAAAAATAATGGTTAATTACCATTTTAATTGATTAAAATAAAATTTGTTAATTGTGGAATCACGTCTCTAGTCACTCATTGTGTTACGAACCTGTGTGACCTTATGTGTTGTTGGACCCCACATATTAAAACTATTTCCTGGGGCGAAATACCCCAGGTGGCGTTGTCCGCGCACTCTTTAAAACCTACCGCCCTGCCACATTTTGTTATTGGATTCAGGTCTCAAATTTGGCAGTACCAGTTAGATTCAGTACTGGTACAGGCCGGGTTCTCTGCAGAATTTTAACACAGTCTTGACCTACCGTGCAAGTGATGTTTGTTTGATTTTGCTTGCCTCATAACACATGACATTTCAGAAGCCAAGAGGCACATGAGATTTACCCATGGCAACATGAGATTTACCCATGTTTGTAGAAAAGTGTGTGGGAGCTGGATTTGGGTTGTGGTTCAAAAATGAGGCTCTTTTTGTGTTGTGTCTCAGAGTGGAATTATGGATAATGACTATGGGTCAATTCAATAATGTGTCAGTTTAATCCAGCCCATGAGGCAATTAATAAATACAAATAATTAAATATTAGTGATTAAAAACACATTATTCCAAGTCACCCCTGAACGCGACATGTATGAAAGCAGATGCAGAGTGTCTTTCAAAAGAAATACACAAATGATTTTTTTTTTTTTGTTTTGAAGTAAAAGGAAAACCAGTGTCCCTAAACTGAATGAGCAGCAATGACAAATGCACTTGAATAAAATTCTTCATCAGAGTTTGGGTGCCCAACAAGCAGCTTTTGTTGCGAGTGAGCTAATCGCTAAGAAGCGGTTGCACCTCATTCAGAAGATTACCTATTGTTGCCACTGTGGAGCTGCTAGCACCATGCAAAAATATAATTGTTTCAAACTGTAAGTTTGTCTGGGGTAACATTGTGCATTTCCTACTCTCTGAGAACAAAAGCCTGCTATGACATATGAATATGCCAGTGACAATGGGTTCTCCTTCTGACATTTGGCTAGAGATTACAGGACATGAAAAATATACAAAAGGAAAAGAACATATTTGTTACGCTTTTTAATATGGAACCAGCTGATGTGCCGAACAACCTACACAAAATCATTGAGCTGCAAAGCAACAACCTGACATGACTCATTTCTGCTCAATACTGACTGACCCAAACCTGGAAAACCAGTTACCATCATCATCATGATCATCTGACCTCAGGCATCTCACTAGGGTTTTGCTGAGCATTCAGCCTTTCCCAGTATTTTTGGGCAATTGCTTTGTTTTTCCTGGACCTTGCTTGTTTTGGACTTGGACTTTGGATTCTTGCCTGCTTCTTTTTGGTTTTGTTTACATGTTTGGACTGTCTTCTGTGGTTTTGACCCCTGCCTGTCTCACCATCCTGTTAGCCTTTTATACATTGCCATTTTGTAATAAATCATGTGAACTGCACCAGCTCCGCCTTTGTAGACGTTTGGGTTCCCTGAATCCTGTGTGCACAAGTGTGACATTTCCCTCCTTTGGATTTTTTTTTTTTCTTTTTTCAAGTAAGGATATTTGATTTATAGAACAGATCAGTATGCTACAACAGAACAGAAAGAAATGCAATATCAGTTGGACTTTCCTATAAGTCATAATATGGCCTTAAAAAGTTGTACTGTGAAATAAATCTGTGTACACTAAACAGCTCAGTCCCATATCCACATATCTAATTTTAACTGTCTCTTGTTGTTGGCATCAACAGAGAGCAATAAAAAAAGGGCTGGAGTACATATAAGTGAAGATGAACACCAACATTAATGACTAAATGTAGCTAAGAACGATTTGAACTCTTTGTCTGTCCTGTTGTGTCTGTTGTTTTCCTGTTGTGAACTGTAATTAAGTGTTCCTGTCATGTTGTTTTGCTGCCGTCGCTTAAGGCCTGCCCTTGCCATGTAGTCCTCCTTAGCTTTCACATCCTGTCACAGGACACATATGAGTGCTGTGGTCCAGAGAGGATGAAAGAGGACCTGACTCTAATTGAATGTGGTTAACACTAACTGGAAACAAAACAGCATGTAATAAATGTCCATTTTTAAAGAGCCAAGCTTACATGACAGAATGGGGGCAATGAATTAGACATACAGAAGAGATAGGTTGTCTACTGAGAGCAGAGAATCAGCAGTGTGCACCAGTGCTGGTTTCAAATACATTCATATACTCATTAAATTCTGCACGTAAGAGGAAATTTGTTAAAGAAAAATGTATTTCATCTTCAAGACCACAATTCATTTACTCTGCTTACTCTGTAATATCTTATATATCTAATATCTACAGTAATATCTAGAGATTAAACTATTAATATACATTTAGACAGCTAATTAATTGCTTGTATGTAAAATGAATGTCGATGGGTTTTAGACTGCTGGTCAGACAAAATGTGAAAATGTCACCCTGGGCTGTACGAAATTATGATGGCTACTTTTCTATGTTTTCTGACACTAACCAGTTAATTTGGTAATTTAAAACCATAATCAAAAGATAATGGAATCTTCATCGACATCATATTAGCAGAAAATACTTTGCTCAGGTTAGTACAACACAAAGTTCAACAAACTGCAACTGGCAGTTGGTCATAATGTTAAATGCACAGTAGCTCAAAAATGGCAGTCAACTCATTGGAGCGTTGTTCCATGGTACTACTACTACTGTTACTACTACTACTAATAAGAGTAATAATAACAAACTGTATTTGTATAGCAACTTTCATGGAGGTATGGAGAACATCTTAAACATATTTATACATGCAGAGCAACATTAGTATTTATTTGGAGTCGTATTCACATCATAAATTGAAGTTCAATATTCACTCTCCTTTTGGTTTTGGTCTCCATCAATTCCTAAAAACATATTCAGCTCTGTAGCTGCAAAATCCTCTGTTCACCAACTGTTCTCCAACTGTGTCTGCATACGGTTGGTGAGTAGACAGTGTATGGAGCTTTTTGACTTTTTCACTTGGTGGTTGAGGGCACTGAGTCCGACCAAAATGAACTGAAAGAGGCTAAGAAGTCCGACAGATCTCTGTAGACCTGCTGAGTTTATGCTGTGGTACTCCCATTTATGATTTTACCCACAAAAACTCAAGAAGGGGAGAGATTGCAAGAAGTTAACAGAGATCCAGTGAAGACGTACCGAGAGGGAGGCAGAGAAAGAGATGTGAGGGAATAGCTGCCAAGGGGAGGAGAGAAGTGGAGGTGGAAGAGAGTGAGAGAATGGAGGAGAAGCTGGGGACCTGACACATCTGGTTAAGGTAAGAGAAGGAATGATGGGAGGGAGCAGATCTAAAGTAAAACCCCTGGCTCTTTCTTAAATAGAGCATAAAGACCGCATGCTTGCTGAGAGGGACCTGCCTGTTGCCAGCAAACTGGGCCGTGATTGCATAGTTTATGGCTGAGGCATGATGGGTAAGGATTAAAGATGGCTGCCCTGAGGGCATACAGCAATACCATTACTCTTGATGGATTCCTTCTTCGCTCACATATTCTCTGCAGACGTCAGAGAGGCCACAAGGTTTGACTAATGCATGGCGTGATGATGGGATCAGATGAGGCAGGGGAGGGACGCTCGGCAGCTTCACCAAACCTCCTGTTCCCTTCTCTATTTCCTCTCTCATCCCCATCTGCACTCCACACTGCACGGCATACAGCCTAAAAAATAATGCTCAGTGTTTACAAAAGTCCAAAAGTGCTGGTACACATGATAACTCTGACAGTGAGAAACACAATGTGCTTTATGCACAAGTGTGAGCTATTCCTGAATTTTAAATAAATCTTAATTAAGACCAATTGTCGACTGAGAGTAAAAATGTACAAGGGTGCTCCTCACCTCTCTTTTGATTTAT
The DNA here is from genome assembly GCA_037975065.1 of Chaetodon trifasciatus. Classification (NCBI taxonomy): domain Eukaryota; kingdom Metazoa; phylum Chordata; class Actinopteri; order Chaetodontiformes; family Chaetodontidae; genus Chaetodon; species Chaetodon trifasciatus. The sequence goes on from JBBMOE010000010.1 coordinate 12,365,164, forward strand.
CATTTTAGGAGCAAATCAAAGTAAACTGAAATGCCATTTAATTAACTTGCTGAAAATAGAGAGAAACAAAAAAGAAAGAAATGAGGGAGAGAGAAAAGTGAATGTGTGGGTAAGTGAGAGTCAGTACAGGTCCACAGACAGAGTGGTAAAACCAGTTTTATTTGGTAATTATTCAGTGTAATTCAGTATAATCTCACTGGCTCAGTGATGTTTGTGGACCTACGCTTAGTTTAACCTGTGGTGGCTGCCTGATAGAGATGATCCAATGTGGGTTGAAGTGTGCAGTAGACCTCTATTTATACACATGGCTGCTCTATAAAAGTACTATTAATGTGCAGTCACCATAGTGCATTAGCAGCTACAAATCTACATCTGCACTCTGTGTGCTGTTAAAAACCTCTCAGATATTGACATAAAAAAAAAGCAAACTGGGAAATGAGCAATCAACACATGCAGTATATACTGAAAATAAATGCATGTATATTTTACTGAGGGAACCTCTCTCTTATGCAGGGGAAACTGAACCAAAATGCCATTAGGCAGTAGGTCAGGAAAAACACTGTCACATGATAACACGCACATTTACATAGTACAATAAAACAGGGTCTGAGAGGCTTGAGTACTAAAAACATTACATTCATCATGAAACTGCCACAGAGCGGTAAAAGGCCTCCTGAACATTTGCCAAATCATAATGAAAGCCTGACTCAATCCAGTCCAGAGTATTTCAACTCAGCCTGTGATCAAATCTTATGTGAATAAGGCTTCCAAATCACTGATGTGTTATTTATGGGATCTGCTTTCTTGATTACCAACTTGTCCACACATTGTATAAAGTGTGAGAGAGTGTATTACTCGCACAGGTTAATAATCAGAGACATGCAGTGGAACTTCAAAAGGTGCAGGGAGGAGAAATTGCATCATTTTCCACAACAGTGTGACCTTCATTTTACCCACACACAGTCTGCTCACACACCTCTACATGAACCAGCTGAGTCACAGTGCCTTTGTTGTTTGATGCAGGTGTGTGGAGTGCTGCTGCAGTCGCTGAAGGAGCGCTGCAAGACCTTTGAGCTGTGACAGCGCGTTTGATAGAAAGGGCTTGCATCTTAAAAAGCTGAGAGGACTGTTGAGGTTCATACACAGCCCTGGCATACAAAGCGAGCTGCAGTTAATTGATACTGCAGAGCTGGAGCCTTGTCTCCACATTCCCTTCCAATGGTCTCCGTAATGAATGACTATTCTCTGAGACAGGCCTTGGCCCACTGCCTATCTGTCTGTCTCGGGTACGAATGTTGTTTTGCTCAAATTGCTGTCACAATCGTTTAATCTGCTCACCACAGAGAAAAGAGATACCCGCCCCGACATCTTTCACAGTTCTTCCTTTGGCCCGCCTCTTCACTCTCTCTCTCTTTTTGCCCTTGCAAAGTGCTCTTCAGTAAAGCACAGTCTTATCCTCTCTCATCCCCCTTTCCTCCACCTCCCCTCTTCTTGTTTTCACTCACTTCCCTGAGTGCGCTGTGTAGAATTCCTATTTGTCTCTCTTGTGACACTAATTGGAAAATAGCTTGAGGCTTCCCCTGGGCTGCAACCCCAACAGGCTTTTTGTTGATTAGTGGCAACTTAAGAAAGTTGGTCAAAAGAGTGGTGACAGTCAGTCTTTTCCTTTGCCCTCAATCTTTTTTAGCTACATTTTGTTCTGGTGACCACTGGACAGACATGGATGGGTTAGGGAGAGCTCTGAGGGAGCATGAGGTTTGCAACAAGTGTGCTGCAGCATGTAAATTCACTTGCGGTGTCTATTTTGGGCATATTATGCAAATGTTTAGAGATGGCTATGCTTAATTTATTAAGACGGAAAGAGGAGTGTGTCTTGCGGTGTGTGAATCTGGGATGATGTTTGGCTCGAATATTATCCCAGCATACTAAATTACTAACAGAGACATACTTTGAGGGTATATGCAGTGTTGTGTAAGTTCATACTTCACATTAGTGAGCTCAAAGTTCAGTTCACACAGATTAAAATGAACTAGTTCATGTTCAGTTTGCAAGTTTGAATCCTGAACTGAATTCACGGTCCCAAAAAATTAAACATTTCATTTCATTTCATTTTCAACTGCAAAGGCTACATATCTCCTACAGTGTAGTCTAATACAGTGTAGTCAGTCTGCTTGTCAGTGGTGGAAAGCAATTACGTGCATTAACTCAAGTACTGTACTGAGTACAAGTTCAAGGTATTTGTACTTGACTGTTTCCATTTTATGCAGCTTCGTGCTTTGACACCACTACATCCCAGAGCTTCAGTAACTAGACACTCCTCAGATTACAATTTTTATTTTAATTAGTGAATTGTTTTTCCCTTCTTTCTCTGTTGTTAATATCCTTGATAATTTGGCAGTTTTGTTCACCTGGCAATCATGCCAATGAAGCATACTGAATTGAAGTTAACTGTGTATCTGCTACCACAAGTAAATGATTACACGCAGCCAGAGCTGTGACAAAGCCAGCCTCTGGTATCAACTTAATCACTACTTTGTTCTCATGTTATGCAACATCACAGGGTTTGGAAACATAATGAAATGAACATATTTACTTTGTTGGAATATTTAACATCTGTTTTGGATATTAATGTCAGTTATTCGGGACGTGTGTCAGTCCACCACTTTGGCCCAAAGTGAAATACCACAACAATTATTTGACTGATCATAATGACATTTTGAACATTTATGGTCTAGATAGATGATCACACCTACTGACTTTGATGATCCTCTTACTGTTAGCATCACCAGCAGGTTGACTTTTTTGGCTCGTATTCAAATATCTCTACAGCTATTAGTTGAATTTGCATGAAATTTTGTACAGATATCCATGGTGCTGACAGGATGTATCATACTGACTTTAGTGATCTGTCAGTCTGTCTAAACATTCCCTTCCAACAGTCGCTGTAATGAATTAATGTAAAGAACGACCATTCATAAATCAAAGAGATGCTGAAAAACTGATTCATGCCTTGATTGTAAGCTGACTCACTGAACACACTATTTACTGGCTTCTGAAAAAAAAAACAAAAACAAAAAACAACTTTAATGGGCAAGGACCAAGCTACGTTAACTGTTATTATTGTATTATTATTATTAATATTAATTTATACTTAATATGCTATCTATTATTATCTATTAATATATAGTATCATTTATTAGTATATACATATACAACCATACACATACCATATACTATATACTATTACTGTCATTGCTATGCATCTTCCTCCCTCTCCCTCCCTCTCTCTCTCTATCCAAATGCTAAAATCCTGTCCCTCCATCTTAGCATTTAACAAGCTATGACTTCCCTGATAGAGAACTGAAACTTTTTTTTTGCTTTGCCTCGCTCAACATTATTTTATTACTACTATTCAGATGTTTTTCATTTCCATCTTATGTTATACGAACGAAAATAGAGCCCCAAGTCTTGCTTTCACAGCATCATTTGCATTCTATGCGCTATGTTGGGGTCTATACTGCAAGGATCTACATGGATCTATCCCAATTTTGAAAAAAATTTGACGTGGGCGATGCATTACCAGTGTTGTGGCTGATTGTAAACAACAATCGAGCATCTATACCTGTGTAGTATGACATGCTAAATGACCTGTCATGCAGCATCTGGGACTCCCCACGACACTCCGACGAAAAGTCAAGCATGTTACAATTTATCTGTCTTTTCTTTTTGTCCACGACATGTTCCTGAGCCTTGACCAATCAAGTACTCTCTCCAGAGTGCAGCCAGGTTACCATGGTGAAAAGGAAGAGGAGGAGGAATGCTGAGGTTACTGCTGTCAGGTGGGACAACAAAAGAAAGAAAAAGTTCATTGAGCTGTGGCAACAGTAGTCCTGCCTATTTATGGTTGCTCCAGGGAGTACCACGACAAATCAAAAAAGATAAATGTTGGTGAGAAATAGCAGAAGCGCTTCATCAGCCCAGCAAGTAGCTTGCTGTGCTGTCATAACATTATCTCTGGTGTGGAAATATGCTTATCATGCTACCCAGTAGATTTCCAAATAATGGCCAAACAGGCTGAAGTTTACACCACCTCTTGCATTTGCACATGTGCACAGGTCAAGACCGCTCATGACTTTTGTTCTTACCTGCAGATATTTTGGAAATAAGACAATAAAAATGATTCAGAGAAAAATGAATTTGTTTGTACACACATGATCAGCATATGCGTACAAGCATTTCATAAAAGAGGTTTTTGTCATAAAAGGTTTATAATATCTTTGGCTTTTGTTTGCATTGCTCTTTGCATGTGTCGCTTCTATACTTTGAACTTTGCACGTCTCATCTTCTCTCTCTCCTTCCTTTAGGCCCTCTGTGCTCAGTCAAAGAGGTGAAGTAAATGAAACACTTCTAATCAATAAGCTCATAACTTATTCATATAATGAGATGGCTTATTTTGCCGGTGGGGGAGGCATTTGTAGGACTTTGATGCTCGCGAAAGGGCCCACCCCCCAACATGACTCCATCTTCACATAATGATTACAGGCACCAGAAGGGAGCACTTAGCCCATAAACTGATACAAAAGCTTGATAATCACTTTTCATGTTTGAGCTTCAAGAGATATTTATTGGAAGATAACAATCAATCTTTTATATCCAGAGTAAGGTGCTTAACACCTCATTTGCTCTTCGCCACTTTGTGTCTCAGACGGATGAGATAGCTGCAATATCTGATTTCAAAAAGCTACATGGAAATGCAACCAAGAGGCACTACAGACAGATTAGAATCTGACTGCTCAAATTCAACAAGCCCTCCAAACTAAATGTCAAAATAACATCAAAATGAGCCATCAAAGCATTTTCTGACCTGATGAACTGATCAAGCCTCACCCTCCAATGCTTTGTGTCTGTATGACAGGAGCAAAAGTGCATTATGAAATAAAACATAAAATGAAATAAAAGTATTGTAAAGTATTGGGAAAACTGCCATGATACAATGACAATGATATTCACACTTTGGAGATCCATAAACAACCCCTCCTCCGATAAATCACAGTTTGGGTTGTAGCTGGACATGAGACAGTCCAAAAGTATAAAGATTCCCACTTTGTGTTTTTTTTTTTCTTTTTTCTTTGATTGGGAACATATTCATATTTTTTATTTGCATGCATATTGATGTGAGATTATCCTTCACTCCTTTCCTTCAAAGGGATTGGTTCCCCTTGCATTGTCTATAAATATGATGCACATCACAAACACACTGACCCATGAGCTCTGAATATAGTTATTGTAGAAGTCTGCAGAGGGCCGCAATTTCTTCATGGAGACAGATGAGCTTGTGTTTCATTCATATGCAGCACAACTGCAGTACAACTTGTAACAGGAAGCGGTGATGTCACTGCCTGTGCCTGTTCATACAGTGAGTACGGCATGTGTTTAATATGATCATCAATTGCTCAATCCCTGCTTTGAACAGTGCACAGCCTTCTGTATTACTTACACAGCAGTTTATACATAGAAAACATAAGAAACGATCTGCTGTTGTGTCATTATGCCACTACAATTGTGTGGACATACATACATACATATATGCCCTATATATGTATGTGAATGAATGTGCGTGTGTGTGTGTGTGCACACACATGTGTGTGCATGCGTGTGTATATATGTGTGTATGTGTGAGCCTTGGATCCAGCTGCAGGCAGAGTTGACCTTGAGGAACACCATTCATCGCAGTGGGGAAAGGGAACCAAGCCGAGACACAAAGCCTTATCTGAGAAAATACTCTTGTTGTCGGAAATAGCGGTGATAAAACTGCTGATGCCGGAGCTTTGCTGTAGTTTTTCACAGAATCTGCAATTTGAACCACTCAATGGCTCAACACGCTCACACTGCTCTCTCCAGATGCAGTATTTTAACACAGGCAACCAGTGGCTCTGTGAACTTTTTGGCAGGTTCACGTTGGTGTTTTAGCTGAGTTTACAGGACCCAAAGTACCAGGCTTAAACAAAAGAGACAGAAGGCGGGAAAAACAGGTTAAACAGTTTAATGAATAATAAGCAATGACTGAGTTCAGGTGAAGCAGAGTCTCTTGTTCTGAGCTGGAGGGTTGGCAGATCCAAACTCCTTGTGAGAGTAGACAGACTGATCCAAGTCCTTATGTAAGAGCAGACCGACAGGGCGAGGTACCTGAGCACAACAGGGAAAACAAAAGGCAGACAAGACAAAAAAAAAATAGTGATAGAGTACGAGGTCTAGCTTCAGGTCTGGTTGTAACCCAGGTGCAAGTGAGCACCTGAGCATACTGAGCGAGCAGTTGAGTCCCAATTGACGGTTGAGCACAAGTGTGCTCAGGAGGCCGGTCCCAACCTACAGACTAGACAGACAGGGGAGAGACAGACAGGATACACAAGGAAGGGGAAACACTGGAGCATGGAGGGGAAAAAGGAGGAGAGACAGCTGATCTCCACAGTTGGGTAATGCTGCAACACAAGGAAGGCCTCGTCAAATTTAATAACACCCATGTGAAGTAGTTTTAGCTGCTGTGTTTATGCTTCTGCTGCTGTTTGTGAGATGGCCCCAAGTAAAGTGCTGAGCTAAAGCCCACTGATTAATGATTCTGCTGAACAGAACTCTCTCCTTCACTTAAGTGCGAGGACTAATGTTACAGTTATAGAACTGTTACAGTGTCATTAGGGTTTAAGCCCTGAAGGGGCAGACCCCTATTTTGTTTGTACCAGTTATCATTATTAATATTATTATTGATTTTTTTTCCTGCTGCATTTGCTCAAATTGCTGTGAGCTGGAATGAGCTAGAAACATGAAACTCAGCCCAGTAACTTGAAATGAAGTGCAAGTGCTTCCTAAAAATATGAGCCGAGTTGCAAGATAGTGGTGTTGTAATCACGATCCAGTGTGCTACACTGTGTGCGTCTCTGATGATATGCAAGTGAGAACACAAAACAATAATTAATTTAAGTAAAGTTTATTGTTGGGAAGATGTAAACTGCAAATTTGGCTTGATGATTGTTAGCATGCTAGTGAAATGGACGTTCCTAACCATATGGATGCAACTGAATTGCAAAGATGACGGGTTAAATAAAGGTTCACTGATGATGAATGCACCCTTACTTATCTTGTTTTCATTAAGAGTAAGAGTGTTTTATGGGTGTGATTTGAGTTGTACGAGCTGTGACATCCACTGTAATTTGTCCACATACTCGAGTGATGTTGTGCTTTATAATTCTCAGTGAAACACATATGCTCCAATGTTGTGTATTAAGCAGTATGGTAGCTGTGGGTGTGTTGATATACCGAAAGTGTTAATGATTATTTATTTTATCTGTTCCTTTACAGACTACCCGTCCACTTATCAGATGATTAGCAGTTCGGCCTCGGCAGTCTACATGTCAAAGTGTCCTTGGGCAAGATCCTGAACCCCAAATTACTCCCAATACTGTGCCATCGGTGTGCAAGTGTGTGTGAATAGTTAATGCTTGTAATGAGCAGGTGGCCTGGCCACTATCGTACAAATGTGTGTGTGAATGGGTGAATGCAGATTTGTATTATAAAATGGACTTTGAGTGGCCATCAGACTACAAAAGCTCTATATAAATGCAGTTTACTATTTATCATAAAGGAAGCTCAAAAGGAAGACTGCTTCTTACAGACACCACCTGAATGGCACACTTACCATCCAAAACCCATTGCTACAGTTAATCTGACTGTCAGCAACAGTCCATAACTGCAATGATTTGTACAATCATTATAAATCAAAATCTTTGAATATCTTCAGGTCATGGTTGGTAATACATTGACTGCTGTCACATATTTGCTCATAACTCAAAACGCCTTTAAGAAATCTAAACATTTAGCTCTCGGTTTTTCAAATCCTTTGCTAAAACATGAAAACTCACCATTTCTCTTTTTGCAGATTTGTAACCAAAAACAGAACACATCTCTGCCATTGTTTTTGATATAGTGAAACTTAGCTTTCAAAATACCATCATACACCTGGCTTCTCCTCTGACACCCCTCATCTCACAATAAGCCCGCCCTGCGATTTGACTGAGACTTTCATTGGTACACTGAAGTTCCAGTACTGAGAGGCACATGCTTAGCTCATGCTGGCAGGGTGTGCTAGGAGTTATTCTATATATATCAGAGAAATCCAGGCTTGCTCACACACTTTACACACATTGGGAGCTCTACTCGTACACAGTAAGCTAGCCAACATTACAGCCAGATTTACAAAGTGCTCACTTCACAAACCCCAGGAACAGCAACAGCAACACACAGGGCCCATTCTGGCCACTGCCTTACACTTCTAAGGGTGAAATTTGTGGTAAGACTTTGGGAGGTACACATATAGGAGGTAAGTGGAACCCTCAAGAAAGAACGAAGTTGCCCAGAAAGTATGTAAAAAATACTTAAATAGTAAAAAAGCAATAACTGAGTGAGTGAAACTCAGGTCATCCCTCAGCCTGTTACACTGAAAGCACCTCAGCAGATGTGTTCTTTTATAGCAGTAACAGTTTCTGTTTGGCACGTGCATCTGCAAATGCTGTGATTTAAGCAGACTGTGTTTTACTTGTGTAGACATGGAAATGATGAACTTCTGCATCAGAGATCTATGAATGGCATGCTGAGGATACAACATTGACCAAAAACATGCGCTCCTTAGCTGCATGAACAGCTGTTGCATTTGATGTCACTGGTTGACATTGAACACCGCTCATTCAGTGCATTTTGGAGCTGCACTAACACTGGATATTGAGGGGAACACATTACCTGAAGTACTCAGGTCAAATATTGAAGGAGACAAATTTCCATATTCAATATATTGGTGGGCTGACTCCCCATCCCTCACAGTGATTGCATGCCTGTTTCCTATGTTTCTTAATGTTTCCCCTCTATATGTCAAGAAAAGAATTTTCTTTGAATGGTCATGAATATATTACTTCTTTTTTCTTTTTCTTTTTTTTTTTCAGTTGCAGATTCACCATCCCCACCACCTCTATGAGATGTACGATTGGCCTCAGAATCTTAAACTTGCTTTGCCTTTTTAACAGTTTCCACTTCCACAAAGCAAAATTGAACTACAAAACAGTTTAAAACTCGTCATCTCACTATGTACTTTGACTTGCAAGGTACTGAATTTTCAAGGTATTCAGATTTTTGGGCCTTGACTTGACCTGAAGTGTTGTGCACCTTTTAGGCCACTAGAGGGCAGGGCATTCTACATTGATTATTTCTGGACACAAGACATCAATTGCATGTCTGTCCATCTTGCAAGAGAGAACTCTCCTCTGTTGCTCTTCTTGCAGTGTCTTCCTTTAGCTTAAATCAAGGGTCTAAGGATGTAAGGTATTGTATGCTGTAATGATTGTAAAGACCCCAGAGGCAAATTAATGCTTTGTGATGAAAAGGCATCCTTTATTTGTCACGCCACACAGTACATCCACACACACACGCCATGCATTGGTGAATGTCTTCTCCGCTTTTGACCCATCCTTGGTCAGTCCTTCCTCCGTGGCAGACCAGGAGCGGTGGGCTGCCAGCCGACCGGCGCCCGGGGACCCAGTTTGTTTTATCGTCACCATTGGTGGTGATCTTCATGCATGTTTTTTAGAGGGGGGTTTCATTTTATGGAGGATCCCCCAGGTGAGCACAGGGAGAACATACAAACTCCACACAGAAAGTTTGCAATGTTTTCCCCATGCTTACCTGGGGGATCCTCCATAAAATGAAAGCCCCCTATACTGGGTTTGATAAATAAAATTGGCCTGAAAATGAGTTGACTTGACGAGTTGTGCTGGTGTTGAGTAAGGCAATTTGTGCTTATTACTTGCTGTCATACCTTACATTAGTTGTAGACTATATTAAGCTGAACATGAATTTTCTTTGTGATAATTGTGTTGATTGTGTAGTATTTCTACATAAATTTCTGTCTCTGGTCATCAGTTGGCAGGTCAGTGATATGTTTAAGTTTTAAAGCCAAGAGCTTTTATCAGTGTCAGACTGTGTGATGCTGTGGCTATTTTCTGGAAGCTGTATATTGCAGTGCATCACTGGTACATACCAAACTCATACCAAAAGGTCTCAGTAGAAAAGATATGACATATTTTTGATGTATTTCATAGTTTGTCAGTGCAATGATGTCCAGCATCCAGTTCTTTGGTTCTTCACCAGCCCATGAAAGAAAAGCATCATCTTTAAAAAAAAAAAAAAAAAAAAAAAAAATGTCCTCATTTATACACAAGTACACATACTGTATGTTCTTTGTAGTATAATTCATAGAACAGGCTTGTTTTAAGTCCATATATTCATTCTCTGTTCAGTATAAGGTTACTTAAAAGCTGTCAAGTGTGGGAGAAAAGACCCTCACCTGGGCTCAGATCCTCTCCCATGCATTTCAATAATACATCATTGATTACCAGTAGTCAAATGAGTTTGAGGTGGTAGATTTATTGTGCAAATTCAAACACCATACAATAAACCAAGCTGGTACTGCAAGCAACTGAAGCAAAGTTCTGAAAGCACACTCTTTTATGCAATTTCCCATAACTCCTCCTCCTGTGTCTTCAAGTCCTTTTTCTTTAACACCATTGTTTTTCTAGGTTTTCCTGTAATTGTGGGTTTCCCCCAAACTCATACCCTTTCCCTGAACTAATTATGTGTGTTTCCTTTGTTGCTTGACATGTGAGATGGGCCACCTGACACTTCTGTCCTTGGTCTCACGCTCATATTTTGAGGCACATTTGCCATCACAAAAAAATAAAATGCATAGTTACAAGAATAAATGTTTCTAATGATTAAAATAAATTCTTAAAATAAATTTTATAAATAACAATAAAGGATCAGATGAGTAAAGAAATAGTAAATGGTAAGCATAATTATAGAATGTAATTAAATGATCACCAGTTTGTAGATATATGATAAATTCTTCCCACACAAGCTATATATACTGTATATATATACATGTATATACATGAGATGTGTCAAGAAGGTCAATTTCTGGCTGCATTTCAACACTCGCAGACAACTGACTGTCTAGTATGTTGTACAGATGATTCCCTTCTTCTTAGTATCATTCCTGCAACCATTCATAGCTACCTGTTTGTCTTTATTTGATAATTTGGTGATAGTGAGGACGTAATACATGAAAATGTGATGTAAATGAATATCTTTAATAAAGAACTATTGATTTCAATGATGAAAAAGAGGGCTGACATGCTGTAAACTGTAGTAGGCTAAGTAAATGTGAAAATTATTATTTTTTGCATGATTTTCTCATGAGAAACCAGAGTACAAGAGAGAATAACCCAGAAGAATTTTGCATTTTATCACACAAAACTCTTAGAATTAGCGAGTAATTTCGATTTTTGTTCAGAGATTAGATGGTACAAGTGTCAGCTGACTACCAGACTTAACAGAGTCAGTCTAATGAGTAGCTCTTTTACACATGGAGCTGCTGGACCAGGACAGATGAAGTTTTTAGAAAGAAGGTTAACCTCTAACCTCTTAACCTCTAATTGCACTAAGTGTGCAGTAATCAGAGACAGAAACCTTGTGAATGAGTGGCCTTTGAATTCAGGTTACATCTGAGGATTGTGGTCAGACAGTACTGGGGAGGTAAAGACTCGAACTGCCAATACACAGAAATGACCAGGCTATCTAAAAATCACATTTATACTTCCTTTTTGAAGTCTGCCTTTTGGAGGAACATTTTTTTTTTATTTATTTCAAGAAAACTGGGGTCTTGCATTGGACTCAAGACATTAAATGTTCACTGTGGAGGTTTTGTGTAAAATAACACTCACTGTGCATATCTTTTGCAAAGTTGATTTTTCATAATATCTGGAAAACTGCATTGTTTGCATCAGTGATTACATTGGCTAGCCTTATTCCTCTTCCCTGTCTTTTGCTACATTTCTCCACATGTTAAGGTTGCCAACTGCTTATTAGTAGTTCAGTGTGAAACCTACAGCAGAAATGCGTATAGCATCACATAAACACCTATTGCATGTGTTCTTGTCAGTGTGCCCACAGAGAAATAAAGACATTTTAGCACTGCTCTATAGCAAATGCAGCAGTAAAAACTCCACAATGTTGAGAAATACAAGATATTTGAAACTGTAGGTATGAGAAATATGTGCAAAATATAAGTAATATTGGACTTGGTAGCTTTGTAGCTATCACAATATTAGTATCTTTATCTTTAGCACTGAAACACTGTGCTGCTTGTATATAATAATTGGTTGGCAGATGCATTGTATCATTGCTTGGACGTGAAAGGTACAAATCAATGTATTTTTCTTATGTTTGTGCCCCACAATGATTACGGTTTATCACTGGGTAATACATGTACAGATTGTAGTTATCAGCATCGTCATACTGGCTTTATGAGGCTGATATCATAATTGATATTTTGTGGATTTTTAAAATCTGACAACTAATCATTAGCCAATAATCATTTTTGTCACAGTATATTCAGTTCTCTTACTTGCTGCCATCGTCTCCCCATCTGCTCACCTGTGCCATCAGGACTTTTCTACATTCAGCCAGGCCTACTTGCCTGCTCACCTGATCACACACCTGAGATTCATAGCAATCAGTGCAGGATTTAAGCTGCTCTGCCACATTCACTCTTTACCAGACTGTTCACTGTTTCCATGCAAGACTCTATAGCTACTTCATATCTCTGGTTGCCGACCCTGCCTGTTTCTAACTGCGTCTGTTCTCCTGATCCCTGCTAAATATCTCAGCCTTCTGTCTTCGACCACAAGTCCTGCTTTATGCTTCCTGGATCTTTGTTTGCCTGAAACTTTAGAAAAAAGTAATAGGGCAGTGTGGCGATAATGAAGCCAACTTTCTTCAATCAGCAAACAACAGACTTGGCATTTCATTGCTGATGATTTTTATGAATCCAACTTAAAACTGTTCTCATATTGTAAATTGTGTAAAGTAGTTCACTTACTGGGAAATCATCATTTGTGCATACAAATAGCTGCAAAGGTCCGCATGTCATACATTTTTACCTTTGGTCATATCTGCAAGGGATGTCCAGTTGCAGCCCAAAATTATTGACCTCATAGACTGTATGGAGGAACAGTATGTATCAACTACACATAGAGAACACTCCCACCTAGACCTCCACAGATACCTATTGTGATCTATACAGAACGACCTGCTGTCTGTACATATCTTTTCTGGAAAATAACCAGTCCTGTTGTCTAGACATTGTCCAAAATAATGCCACTGTCCTACCACTGATGGTTCAAACCATTATATCGGTACAGCTACAAGGGTAGTCCCACCATTAGTGGTTTAGTGGTGTCTTGGTGGATATGCTGTGGCTTCATCATATTGTTGTATTGCTACTTTCAGGATCTGAATACCTCCTCTCCACCACTGATCAACAAAGCAGCGTTTCCATCTTTATATACTGTACTGTACCATTACATCTATCTGCATGTTCATACAGTGTATATCTATGTATACACAACCAGTGTATACATGCCACTACACCTTTGCCCACCAAAAGGCAGGATTGAAACCTGCCTTGATTCAAGCTGTGTCAATGTGCATTCCTGTGCAATATTTATATAGTACTGTATTTGTGCATGTAGGCATCTGTCAGTGTGCACTTTAGTGCACACAGCTAGCTGTACATGTGTGCATGTTTATTGCCCTACAAGGTAAGTTTTATAGACGGTGTTGGCCCCTCATGTTCAGAGAGGACAGCTGATCCCATATGATGGGGCAAGTCTTCAAAGATGACAACCTTGTTAAAATGCATTGCAGGGGCTCGACAGGAATAAATAAAACTGGCAGAAGAAAGGAAAGGATTGCAGAAGAAAAAAATTAGCACGTTGACATGCGGTTTGTCTAACAATGTACCACCTGCCGGGGTTTTTAAAGATTAAAATGTCTGAGGTTCATTTTTTTTTGTTTCTCCTCATTAGGACATGTCTTGTGTGACTTCTCATTGTCAAGAGCGTTTGATAGTTTTACATTTTGTTCTTCTTGATAGCAATTTGCATTTTTCTTTTGTGAAACATCTTGTCCCAATGTGTCACAACAAAGGATTGGTTCCTTTTTTCTGAGATCCTTTTTCTGTTGCACTTTTTCTTCCCATTGTACTGCCAAACCCGAGTTCCTTTTCTGCTGGATTCCAGGATGTTATCTGTGTACCACACTGTGTGTCCACTATTAGAGAAGAGGGGACTAAAAGAAGATATGCACCATGTGGTTGCACTTAATCTTTCAGTAAGGAACACACATGGTGCAGTCAGTCTGGACCCTCCACCGAAGAACAAAAGATGTCATTATATTGGTGTATGCAGGTGAAGATAAAATGGAAGACTTTGTGGAAATAAAATGTCATTGCAACCTCATTGGAGGAACTCGATGGCAGCGATAGGAGAGGTAAGATGAGGCCAGCTATCTGTACACAAGTCAGTCAAAGCAGAAAACACAACTACTGTTGCTGATTCAATGAAAACAACATGCTTTAACTGTGATGGGCGAAAGTAATGCCTAGGCTACATCCCCTGGTTATAGAACAACTTGAAATTCTTGGTTTGAGTTGTGGAAGAACTGTGAATGTTGGAGCAGCAGCATGTAGTAGAAGCATTACGCCTTTGAACATTTAGCTTGCTTTGCCACAACTACAGAAAAACACCGACTGTCCTGCAAGTGGGGGGATTGGAGCTTGCTGGCACACTTTTTACTCTTGTAGAATTCTCCAAATGCATTTATCTACTGAGATTAATGTCAAGATCAAGAGAAGGCTTAAAGTCGTGGGCATAAACTGGTAATTCTTTCATCCTTGTAACATCTTTGATTAAAATGTTATTAAGCAGCAAAGGTACCCTGAAACACTGACAATTTGCACCAACTGTGAGATATGCTGTCACTCTGAATATGTTGGGTTTACCTTGTATTTTTCAATGCATTTCTTTGTGTTAAACTTTAGATTTTGTAATAGCTGTTTCTGTATTCACTATGATTACATTTTAAATGTCATCTTGTGAGGAAAAGCAGATTTTGTCTGAAAATAAATAATGCATATGTATGAATTGCTTTTAATCTCATAATTTCAAAAATATACTATTTATATATATGGCAAATTGCTGCTCATTTTAAAGAATCTGAACATTTATCCTCAAATACCCATAAAAGGCTTGTTTAATATCATATATTATGAAAATAAATAAAGCATCAATAATCAAAGAAAAGGCACAGCATTACAGTCTAAATTTTACAAGATGACCATTTCATGCAAGCTGTTTTTCAACAAACTGTTCAACATTTTTTCTGCTAGCTGCCTGTCACACCCTCTGCCTCATCCTTCCCAGGAGAGAGGTCAATTGCAGAAAAGGGATCACGTGTGCAGGTACTGGGCATCCAGCTGATAATCATCTCCAGTATTCTCTGCTTTAAATACTGGGCTTCAACTCCACCACACCACCAGAATAGACTCAGTGACACAGTTAGTCTCGCTCCACTGCTAGGTTGGTAGCCCACCAAATGGCCCCTATATTGGGTATATCTGGTTATCATCAGGAGAAAAATATTGACTACCCCCAAACCCCTCTGGTCCTAGGTATCTCCAGGTTTCAGACCCATAATCATCACATTGACTGGCCTGCAGGTAAAATCATCTCTTGGAGCACCTTTTGCCATAGTAACTTTTTGCAGTCTGACCTTTCTCCAGCCTTCTCTGAGCCACAGCCCAAGCCTCCTGATCTCCCCTTAGTTTCAGAGGTGTATCATGACCTCACCACTGTGTTCAGTAAACATGCTCAACAACAGCTCTGTCTCTCATGTCCCTATTAATGTGCCATTGACCTCCAGCCTGTTTCACCTCTTCCCAACAGTCTGCTCTACAAACTCTCCTGAATGGAACATGATGCCATGGAGAAGTACATCCAGGATTCCTTCACAGCAGGAATAAGCTTCTTCTTTTGTTTGTTGACAAAAGCAATGGTACTGCTGATTATGATCACCTTGTACTTATGTTTAAGGAAATATCTGAGCAGTTTTGTTATATAACATATAACATGAAGAACGGACAGAGATGGAAGAACATGAGAGACTTTCTTATACAGCATGTGGTCACATTCACCATCTTGCCTTCTCTATCACTCTCCTCCCACTCCCTCTTTCTCTCACAAACACATACACATGTACAACGTGCTTGCTTGCTATCTTTACAGAATTGAATGGCACAACACTTACACAATACAGCATTAATAAAAACTGTTTTATGGTTTAAAATATTTTTGATTTTAAAAACTAAATGTAGATGTGTGAAGCACATTCAGTTGTATTTTTGTATCAAAGGTTTGAGACAAACATGGTAAACATAATTAACATGTTCAGATTCATGTCGGACATAAGAAGAGTCTGCCTGTTCACTTTCAAGTGTATCTTGAAAAGATAAAAAGGAATATGTTGAATACACTGAATATTATGTTAACACAATGAATTGTTGCTAGGAGTTTGCATCCTTTCCTGTGTCTGATGTAACCCTTGTTTTCCATATACCTTCCTATCATATTTCACTTTCACCAAAGCACAAAGCTCTTCTATAATGAAAGATGTATCTATGTAACAGTGCAAACAGTCAATACAACTTAAGGTACTTGACTAGAGAAATAAGCTTAGATGCTGTAATAATTTTGAAGGCTGCCAGTTAAAAGTGTGATAATGAGGACATGAAAATAATGTGATATATAGGTAACCAGTGACATGCGGTCAGGGGAGGCAGTGCCTCACCTGTTAAAATATGATTAAAAAAAAAATATTTGCTGTGGTTTATAAATTTATTAAGTGGAGGAAATTTGGACTTAAGCTCATGACTGTTTTATAAATTCATTTTCTGTATGATTTCAACATTTCTATGGTCTAAATTTCCGCATTTCCTGTTCAAATACGCGGGAGAAGGGCGAGGAGAGGCAGCAATGAGCTGTGCCTCACTTCTGACAGTGCTGTCCCACACACACTGACTAACACAGGCAGTTGGCGCATGCCCATTGCTGTCTCTCTTTATATCAGCCATAAATGCGCAGTGAAAATGCTCCAGATGAGGCAGAAAGTACCATGCCGCACTGAAAGGTGGCAGTGCTGAGCTCCATTGGCGCAATGCACGTCGCTGCGTGCTCTTCTACGTAGAGGGCGATAGTGAGTGTTCAATTTTAACTATAAAAAGAGAGATCAGCCAAAAAAAAAACATTTAAATTTGTAAGTGTCAACTTAACCACAATACAAATCGACGGTGTTTATTAGCCTGCGCGAACTCGCAAGCTATGAGAGCTATGTGTTTGCATGATTTGCAATAATGTCGGTAAACCATACATGATAAACGTGAATTAATGCCAACCAGTACAAACTAGAATACAGTTGTCAAACAATTATCTCATGGTTATACTTTACCTGAACAGAGGTATCTTCAACACGAAGCTGTGACTTGCTGCAAACTTTCGTCAAACAGGAAGCGGGAGGGAGGGGCATCGAGTGGGACATACGTGTTTTGTTCTACACGTCAGCGAATAGAGATGCTTGTTAAATTGATGAAGTAATAAATCATATTTTCCTTGGTCAAATAGATGTCTAGAACTGACAGTACATGGAAGAGAATGTGCACATTCCATTCATAATAAAAACAGGAAATTGCCAAAAGTGGAGATACAGGGTTTTCATCGGACAGCAACAATATGCTCCCTGCATACATACCTTTGGTGAATAAACAACTACCAACCATTAGGTATGTGAGAAGATGGTCAGAGGAGTCCAGTATGACACTGAGGGACTGCTTTGAAACCACTGACTGGTAAGTGTTGTGCAGTCCACATGGGGAGGATACTGACAATTTGACAACCTGCATCACGGACTACATTAACTTGTGTGTTATCTGTGTTATCCTATTGAATGAGAAGAAGAGGATCTTCAGATCAGGGGGCAAGATGAGCTGAGGAGGGTACAGAGGGAACTGGAGGAGCATCTTCAGGGGGACAATGCCAGAGAGGTTTGTAGGAGCCTGAAAACCATCTCAGGCCACAGCAGTGACAGCAGGAGGGGCCATGAATCTGGACTGGAAATGACTGGAAATGGGCAAATGAACTGAACCTGTTTTTCAGCAGAGTTGAGTCTACCCATTCAGCCCTATGGAAAACTTCCTATGTGGTTCCTGTTCCAAAGACTATGCATCCCAGGAAGACCAGCCACTTCAGACTTAGACTTTTTCTTTATTGATCCCAATTTGGGAAATTATTCTGTTGCAGTAGCAATTTGAACATACTGACAAGCACAAAATATATACAATTGTTTAAAAATCTAATGTTCAGGTCCGTAGCCTTCACTTGCCCACCTGATGAAGACTTTGGAGTCTGCAATCTGCATATCAACCAGGCATTAGTGGTTAGTGGTTCTTTCAACATGATCCAACCATCACTGCTAAAGGGGGAAGCTGGAAGGAGCCAGCGTAGACTGCCACCTGGCTACGTGGAACATCAACTACCTCACCAAAAGACTACAGTATGTGAGGCTTCACAACTGTGTGTCCGATATGGTATTTTTGCAGCATGGGAGCTACGCAGGGGACAGTGCTCTATCTCCTTTCCTCTTCACCCACTAAACATCAGACGTCAGACACAGCTGTCACATCCAGAAGTGTGGATGTGTATCACAGGGCAGTGAACTGAAATACAGGGAGGTCATAACCAACTTGTCAAATGGTGTGAACTGAACCACCTACACATTAACGCTAGTAAGACGAAGGAGATGGTGATTGATTTCTGAAGGAAGGTGGGTTTGGACGTTGGGATCGTGGGGGATTACAAATACCTGGGTTTTCACCTCAACACCATCTGGACTGGGGGTCTTTGGAGTATGTATGACACTGCTTTTGAAATTTTATGACTCTGTGGTGGCATCTGCATTCTTCTGGGGTTGTGGAAGCTCAGAGAGGGACAGCAGATGACTGAACAAGCCAGGACAGAACCAGCTCTCCTGGCCACCCTCTGAAACCATTGAGGAGGTGGGTGAGAGGAGGATGTTAACCAGGCTGACATTGATCATGGACAACCCATCCCACCCACTGCCTGAGAGAGTACCCCAAAAAAGGTTGAGAACCACTGGTTTAGGTGTCATTTCAACATCACTGAAGCATTAAACAAGATAGCCCAATAAGCTGTTGTTGATGTTTTCTTGAAGTGCATTGTTCTGTTGTTGGCTGAACAGCCATTTGTAGTTCTCAAACTAAGTAAATCCTCCTCAAAGCCATCAGGCCTGAGAAATCACAGACTGCAGAGTTTCTCTTCCTCCCTCTCTTCTGTTCTTCAAAGCCCCCCCCCCCCAAAAAAAAGGCATTCTGTCTGTAATTTATGAAAAAATGGTGGGGTGTCCATACCAATGCCAAGACAATTACACCGATGGCTCCAGAAACCATATTTAAAAGTGCTGTGTGAGTTCCAGATCTGGTGGTGCCTGGCAGGAGGGAGCCAGACACGAGGCCAGTGCTGGGGGAAGGAGACATAGTGTGAGCATGCTGAAGATTTTCTGATGATCCACACACAATGTTGACAACCAAGGATGGAGTTGAATTGCAGCCATATGAAGCACAGCTATTACAGAGTCTCTGCCTGGCTCACTCAGGAGAAAGGGGCTGTGGAGGTCAAGCAGGGATCATTAAATTTTGCTGCAGCTGCTTATCCGCCCGGAGAGGAGAGATTGAGGTGAGGAAAAGAAAAAATGAAAATGAAAAACGTAAAGCATGCGGCACGGTGGCGCAGCAGGTAGTGCGCGTGCCTCACAGCAAGAAGGTTCCCGGTTCGATCCCGGGGTCAGGCGGGGGCCTTTCTGTGTGAAGTTTGCATGTTCTTCCCGTGCATGCGTGGGTTCTCTCCGGGCACTCCGGCTTCCTCCCACAGACCAAAAACATGCTCATTAGGTTAATTGGTGACTCTAAATTGCCCCTAGGTGTGAGTGTGAGCGTGAATGCTTGTGTGTGTGTTGCCCTGCAGTCGGCTGGCGACCGGCTCAGGGTGTACCCCGCCTCTCGCCTGTTGACAGCTGGGATAGGCTCCAGCCCCCCCCAACCCCGAAAGGGATACAAGGGGTATAGAAGATGAATGAATGAATGAAAAAACGTAAAGCCCCAGGAAACCTCTCGTATGTGATCGCAAGTGACATTTAATACGAACATGAACTGAATTTTTCTGCTTATTAGAGGACATGCTTATGGTACTCTGATGCTGAAGAAAAATATAAGAATTCTCTAAATTTTTTCATCTGCATAATGTCAAGACATGCATCTAAGAGTCTATGAAGTTGTAAAGCCAGTCACTAACTGTATAACATTTGACACATCTGTATAATTATGCGTCTACATTAACTAGATGGTACTGACTCTTTTAAGTATTGGCTTTTCATGAAAGTACTTGACAGGGGAAAGGAGTCGGTGTGCTGAATGTCGTCAGTGAAAGTTGGTGATGCTATTGTGAAAACATTATGTTCATACAGTGAAAGTCACAATTATATCCTACCCAAGTAATGCAAACTTTGCAAGAAATCATAGTCGCAAAACTGGTTAAAATGATTTGACTTGTCCTCCCTAAAACTTAATACTACAGATTACTTCATCCACAGACTAATATTGTCATTGGTGCCACTAACCCATCCTACCTTAACAAGATTCTTTAATTTCATAACACGACAAGTTGCTGACAATAGTAATCATTTCAAGTAGCTTCAAGTTATCTGCCCTGGTTTTTAGAAAAGTAGATTACAGTGGCTAATGTTAGCAGGGGCGGGGCTTGCGGACAGGCAAGCCAGGCAGTTGCTTGGAGCCGCCGGCCACTTATTTACAACAACGATTATTGTTAGGCGTGGGCTTTCAGGGACATCTGTTGGTCCCTGGACCTCACTATTAACCTTATTAACCATTAACCTTTTTTTTTTTTTTTTTTTTTTCAGTGTTCATCTCAAATGTCCCGGAAATTGTGCATTTATGTATGCAAAGAAAACCATTTTTGCGGCATGCATGGGTGGGGGCCCCAGGGATTTCGTGCTTAAAGCCCCAAGAAACTCTACCAACTAAGTTAGTTAATGTTAGCAAACTTAGATACAGTGGATATTACTGTGTACCTGACATTATGGAGTCAGTTCTCTGACTTTATGATCATTCTTCACTTGTGCTACTGTTATACTCCATTTTAGCATTTAAGATTTGCATAGTCTCTCTGTAACTAATAATGTCACTCGTACACCTGGATGTACCTCGTAAACTCCCTGATTGTATGTTTTTTGCTTTGTTTTCTTTAAATCAATTGTCTGACTTTCACTCATGTTCTTCCAGCCCTTCATTTACTTTATTTTACTTTTGTACTATTCTACAATCGCAGTCCCATAAATATCTCAATTTTTTGCCAGTGACACATTTCAAACAAGTTGGGACAGGACCAACAAAGACTGGCAAAGTTGTGGAATGCTCCAAAAACACCTGTTTGGAACATTCCACAGATAAACAAGTTTTTTGGTAGGAGGTGATAGTATCGTGTTTGGGTATGAAAGACGCATCCTGGAAAGGCTCAGTCATTCACAAGCAAGGATGGAGTGAGGTTCCCCACTGTGTGAACATATGATTGTTTTAAAGGTATTATTAAATGGGATTGGGAACACTTTGTAAAAGTGTTCAAACAAAGTTTGTTTGCAATTAATTTCAGTCTGTTTTTATTTATGTTTCCATCGATTTCTGAATGTGAGCTCTAATATATCATTAAATACAGAGACACCTCTGTCCCGAACAGCTTGAGGTCAACTTTAAAGCCATCTCTTTTGTTTCATGTTTCCATGTTTTGTTTTGTTTTTTCAATTGTGTTATGTGCTCTTTCATTCTTCTTTTTTCATCTTTTCTGCCTCATGCCATCATTACACTCGGTTTGAATTGATATTTTTTTCAATATTGTGGAAAACTGTCTGGCTGTATTCTTCCCTGCATCCATTTCGTTTTATAAATGTGTATCTTGAACCATAATGTCTATTTTCTCTACCCATTTATCTTGTGCAAAGTCGTGGGGTTAGTGACTCACTGGTAGGCAGACAAGGTGCTGGACATCGCAGAGCTACAAACAAACATACAAACAAACAGCCATTCACGCGAAAAGAAATTTAACCTTCCTCTTGTGTTAGCTTTCTGTTACCATCTCTTGTGTTACCGGGTCGGTTTTGATCCGTGTCTTAAATCAGCTGTAAAATACACTAAAAACAATTATCTATCATCCAATTTGTTTCTCATCTCTTGGTTACCTTGTTAGGCTTCCTTATCCATGAAAATATTGGTTTTAATATTTTTGGTGTTGGCCTTTGGGCCTTTTTTTTTTGTATAGCCCTTGATTTCAATTTTAAAAAATGTTAAAATGAACCTCAAGAGAATCATATAAATAAATAAAAGGTTGTTGTGTTACCTGCCTATTACTGAGGGGATTTAGAACACATTTCTTAATTAAATTTGTTTTATTTATTTTTTCATTTTAATATTAACTATAGTAACATCTATGGTGTTACAGGTCAATTTCAACCCATACATATTTACTTCAAGAAAAAGTCAAAAAAGTCTCAGCAATAGAACTTTAGTATTAACAAAAAATGAAAAGTAGTGTGTGTGTGTATATATATATATATATATATAAAAGTGACACTTTTAGTGTGTTCTTTGCAGAGATATTTCTTGCAGTTGAAGTACAATATGTTTGTCTTTCTGTCTTTACTGCTTGGGCAGACCTGATACCTCTTTCTCTTAGAATCAGGTGGCCTGAGTGGGGTTGTGGTTGAGGCAGGGCTGGTTGATGTTGAGGCAGGGCTGGCTGAGTAGGATGTTGGAGCGGATGCTCTTCGTGTTCCTGATGGCGTGGATGGAGTGCTAGGAGAGCTCTGCACCTGTCTGACCAAGGCTGCAGCATCTATGTCTCGGGGTACCCGTTCCCTTCGCTCAATGTGTGGCTTGACAAGAGAATTTCCCAGTTCCTCAAGAAACATTCCCTGCTTGTTTTTTTGGTGGAGTTCCATTCTTGGTGGATGTGGGTCCACAACACAAATGCATTACATGCCCACACATCAAGGATGTTGTAAAATACAACCATTGGCCATCTCCTGGTCATTCGCTGGCAAGTGTAGGTGGCAGTCAGCTCATCTCATTTTTGCATGCTGCAAATTGGAGATGTGCACTCTGCAACTCACCAACTCTATACTGAATTGACCTCACATGTCTGGCCATGCGCGTCTTTGTTTTGTTTTTGTGCAAGTATACTGGAAAACAAGGCAAAATGACAATCCCCTAAAGCTCACATGATTGGGAGAGGAGCTGTCCGTGTGTTGGTTATGA
The DNA here is from genome assembly GCA_037975065.1 of Chaetodon trifasciatus. NCBI lineage: Eukaryota > Metazoa > Chordata > Actinopteri > Chaetodontiformes > Chaetodontidae > Chaetodon > Chaetodon trifasciatus. The sequence goes on from JBBMOE010000010.1 coordinate 12,388,550, forward strand.
TTTCAGTTTTGACTCTAATTATTGCTTTATAATCTTATTTTTATAAACGGGTCGAAACCAACCCTAACAACACAAAGGTCATAATTTCAACTAGAGCATTTTAAAATTTAGTGATTTTTTTTTTTTTTTTTTTTTTTTTTTGTTTTGTTTTGTTTTGTTTTGTTGAAATAGAGGTTCCTGACAAAGTCAAAAAGTCTTGATGCATTACACAAATTTATGTGGTTATTTTATGCATTTAAAACCTAAAAATGGGTCGGTGAGGAAGGTTAAAGTCACCAGTTCACTGAACCTGCATGTCTTTGGACAGCAGGAGGAAACCAGAGTACCCTGTGAGGGCAAGCAAGTCAGGCACAGTGGCACAGTGAAAATTTAGGGCCAGTTTAACCTTGATAATATGATTTATCAGTATGTACTCTTAGTTAATATTCAGCAGACTTAACTGTAAGCAATACTTACCAGACAATACCATAGTGGCCTATGGACCGAGGACACATGGGAATTGGCCTTTACAAATCCCATGCAGACGTGGAGAACATGTAAACTCCACAGTGGGAGGATTGACTGGTCACATGGATTGAAAATGTGGATTTTATTGCTGTGATACCACAGCTAACCACTAAAGCCTTACCACGGAAAATTTTACAGGGCACAAACACAGACCACATGATAGCACTTTAGCAAGTCTTAGTTAGTGGAGAGATTGTGTACACAAACAATATGACATCCATTTTTTTTTATTTGACCATTTATATGAAAAAAATTGCTAATGTTAACCAAATTGTTTTGTCTACACTTTGATATTGAGCAGTTTAATCTGTCATTTACCTTAAATTAATATTTCAAGTCCAATTTTGCATTTACTCTTTACTCTGCAGTCCTTGTGGTCATTTGAGTCATTTGAAGGTCAAAATGCCTCCCAATTGCTGAATCTGTCTTCGCCCACCATGTTGACCTCCACATGCCCTGAGCTGATTAAACATACAGCTGGTGGTTGTAATGGCACAGCTGTAGTTTTTACATTTCAAGAGAATGGTAAAGGATCTTTGAGGTGGAGACATTTGATTTGTTCGAGGAATCAGACACGGTGATAGGCATTCATGAAGTCTTGTCTGGGGAGGTAGCCGCCCACCGCCTGCTGCTGCTCCTGCCTGTAACCCCTGATCACACAGCCAGAAGCCTGCAGGCTGCCAGATAATGGGTGACATGCTTCTCTATGTATGGACATGTTCATTTGTGTGTATAAAGCCATCTTATTATTTTGTAAAAAGGGATTTTGATCATGGTATGCGCATGAGGTCTGCACATGGTCCCGCTGTGTCCAATCAGACCACAAAGGAGTAGAGGAAGAAGAGGGCCATCCTTGACCACCACGACACATCTCAAGCCCCAGAGGGATGTGTAGCGAAAAGCCTCTCAATCAATGTGGAAATAGCAACTGAGTCCTGCCAGTCCTTCCAGTCCTGTGTTTTTAAGTTTGATGGTGAGGCTTAACTATCTTAAATGTGGTTCCTAGATTGTGCCTTTGAGAGAAAATGGCAATACCATAGTGCAATATAGTGCAGCAAAATGCTCTATTACAAGTAAAACACTGTTTCATATTTTCAGAAAATAACAATGTATTAACAGGAAAAATGCACCCAAATATGAAAAGTCTGGATCAGTGGTATAGGCTAGAGGTATAGACATAAATTGTGATAGCAAAGCACAGGCTGAATTCCTGTCATGCCTCTTTCTCTCCTTACTTTTTTGCATCTTTATACTGTCCACTTTTGAATGAAGGCAAAATGACTGTCCAAAAATACACACACATATGTATATAAAAAGATATCGCATTAGAAACGCGTTAACGCAAATCAATTTTAACGGCGTCATTTTTTTATCGTGAGATTAACGTTCTTTGTGACCTAGTGAACTTGTAGTTTTTTATAAGCTGTGGCCACTGCTAGTAACGGTAGAAAAACTACAGGATCCGATTGTAAACCAGAAACAAAACAATAGGCACCCCCCATGCCCATGTTTGGTCTTGTGTGCTCGCTAGGTGTAAAAGAGTAGGCTACTGGTTTGTGTGGATGTTAAGCGCGAAACGCCAAAATGGATGCGAACAAGATTCTGAATGGAAAGTTTAGTTTCAAAAAGTTGCCAGATGGGTCGACTGACAAGACCAAAGTTATCTGTGTGTATTGTTGGTGTGAACTGAGTTATCACCATAGCACATCCAGTCTGAAATACCACTTGATGGCCAAACACACGGCTAATGCGAATTCTCCGCCGCCTCCTTGTCAAAACCAGGCGACAATGGATGGCTTTCCACAGAGGCATATGGATACCGCAATTAAGAACAAGCTTACTGTAATGTTCATTCTTTCTGGAGAGAAATAAGAGGCTGGGTTGATCAGGCTCTGGTGAATAAACAGAAGAGCATTATAGTCTGACTGCTTGTTTGTTCAAGAGGAAACTTAAGAAAGGAAAGTTTAAGCCACTTTTCCATGTTGATAAGAGTATTAAAATGATAATTAATGAGACATTTAGAATAGATAAAAATGTGTGATTAATTTGCAATTAATCGCGAGTTAAACGTGACATTCATGAGATTAATCGCAATTAAATATTTTAATCGATTGACAGCGCAGCGTGGATGTATTTGGTTGTCTGTGGGGAGCTTCAGTCAATTTTAAATTTGCTACCAATTAGCTGCAACCCTAACCCTAACATGCCTTTGCAAATTTACATGAAATCCACATAAATGGCCACATTAACAGGATGAAGATGGAGCAATCAAATCTAACTTTACATTTCACATCAATCATTCAATCCCTGTACATCTCATTTTCATATATTTAATCAAGCTTTACATTGAGCACTGCATTCAACCTCCGCTGTTACATAATTGCATTTTTATTTATGCACGTACATTTAATTTTTGCTTGTCTTGTCACCTTCATATATTTCATACACTTATTTTCTTTGTCCATGGGACATTTCCATTTTCTTTCAAGCAGTCAATATTTAATTTCAAGTTTCATATCCAATTTCAAAAACTATTACGATTCCATTCCATAAACAGATTTTAGATTTTAGAATTTAAATGTAATCAATTCTGTGTTGGTGGTGGCAGCAATGTGCCTAGTCTGTTAAATACTGAGATGAAGAAGAAATACATCATCACCCCAGGAAGTGCAAAGTTCTGAGGCAAGTTTGAAATTTCTAAAATCTATATTGAAAGAGCACCATCAAACAGTTTCATAAAACATAGCAAAACCACTGAGATAACTACACAGTGTAAAAACAATGATTCAAACATGGTACATGGTTTCAGCGACAGCAGAGTCCATAGCAACCATAGCAACTGCTTTGTCTGCTTCTGCTGACAAAATGCATTTTTAATGCAGAAACTATGCTGATATGCTAATATGCTGTATTTTCCACAAATAAGAGAAATGTGCCATTTCTTTTGAGCCATAGAAATAAACTTAACAATTGTACTACATGTATGCAAGCCAATCCAAAAAGGACAAAAAATGAAAGCATCTTACAATTTTAGAGCCTTTATTGTGAAACTAAAAAATTTTGCGCTGTGGACCAATGTAACCATTACACATTTCATGTGAGACTGGGCTGTGTTTGCATTACCTGTACTTACCGTGTTTCCTCGTGCTTATAGGATCACTCCAGTCCCCCTACTGCTTGCTTACTAAGCCCCTGAGCTTATCCTCATGTTCACACTCTCATACACCTGTCCTGCTCAGCTCAACTCCACTCTGTGCCATCCAGTTCTGCTCTGCCATCTGCCATTGCCTGTCTGCCTTCTCCTTTTTATATTAATTCCATTGTCTGTGTCTCAGTTTGGGGCCACCTTTACAAATCGTAAAGAGTTTCAACCTGTTCTGAAAATGAAACTAATACAACATCAAAGAAGTTTTTAACTGAAATTTGTGTTAATTCACAATGTGTCCTTTCAGATGCAATGATAGTAATCTGCAAAATCAGGATTGGCACTAATCCAGTTCTATACAGCTCCTACTTTGATGAGGAAATGAAGCTGTCCTGGAGCTTCACTGCTTAAATGACATTTCAAGCTTGTCTGGCAGCAGGAACACTGTTTCCTGACATGAAAATAATGAAATATAGAGGGGGCCTATGTTCATAGGCAGAGCAGCTTGTTTAAAAGAGGAGTCTTGGCTAAGCAATCTGAATGCCATTCACTTCTATTATTAGATATACTGTAACCTATTCTGAATGTTCCATACATACATACTGTAAACATGGTGTTTTTCTGTGTCAGGGTTTCTCAGTCTTTTCTGGTCTGTGAACCTAATGAAGGCACTGTAATTGCAACTATATTCCAAAGAGTTGTTGCTCAAAGGTTTTTCGTTAATAAAATCAAATTCAATTCCCATCACTGATAGAAAAACCTGTTCACCCTAACCTGACACAAGCTCAGTAGGTCAGTGGGAAGAGTTGCCTCTCCCATTGAGAGGCAATATGACCCTAAGGTTTAGAGACAGCACCTTGCTTTTGATTATTAAATGCTCACTCTCTATTTGAAACATACTGAGAATACATAAAGGCATGATGGAAGTGGATTAAGCTGCAGGAGTAGTTTGAGAAGCTTCTGTTGGCAATAAAGTATTTTTCATGGTAAAACTGGGTCATTCTAGACACCCAAACGTCAGCGTAACCTAGGGGTTCTAAAACTCTGAAATTGTGTGGCTCCCTTGAGATTACAGTGAGACAATTGTGCCCCTAACTACACTGGAACCAATGTGTTTTTGACAAAGTGGCAGAGGGAAGTACTGGGAGAATGGAAGTTAATACGGCTCCATAGTTTCACAGTGGAAGATAGCCACTTTTCAATTATTCCACTAAAGGCTATAACAAGTTAAGAGTCATTTTATCAGGTTTGAATCAATAACATACAGCACTGCATGCATGAATGATAAAGAAGCTAGTATTTAAAGTCTGCAGTATATTTCAACATGTTTTCCTCTCTCTCTCTCTCCCTCTCCCTGGTGTAAGGTGAGACTACACACATAGACACACAATCTACACTGGAATAATGAAGGGGAAACTTGTGAAAAGATAGTAAATATTAAGGGGTTCTTGTGTTTGATTTGTAGTAGTAGTAGTAGTAGTAGTTATAGTATTCATGAAAAATGTATTACATTATATTTTTAGATTAGACTACATTATTTTTGAAAGTTTCAGTTTTCTCAAACAATCTTATAACCAATAATCCTAGCACTAATTTCCCCATAAGTGTAAATACAGTTTCTTACGTACTGGAGCCCTTGTAGCAGCTAATAATGTAATAACCAGTGTTGGGCAAGTTACTTTAAATTAGTAACTTAGTTACAGTTACTAGTTACTTCTTTCAAAAGTAACTCAGTTACTTTAAGTTATTCGTTACTTTCAACTAGTTACTAGGGAAAGTAACTTTTTTTTTTTTTTTTACTCTATCAAATGTCTTTTTGAGCTCTGACTCCATGTTAGCATATTCTTGGTCCAGGTAATGGGAAAACGTCTTTCTGCACGGTGCTGGCGTAGCATCGTCTCTCCCTCACAAATGTATTTTGCTAACCAGTTCTCTGAAAGCAGGGGATTCAACCACTGAGATAGGTTGCATGTCTTCCAAAACATACCTGGCAATCAGTCTGTTTAGCTGTGTTGGGTTATAGACTGTGCAACAGGCTTTTTTAAATCAAGCTTTCATTGTTCGACTGGAGTGGCTCCTCCTTTAGCGTCAGCGGAGCTATCGTCAACAGCAGCATCACCTGTGTTAGCTTCAGGGTCTTTTTCAACTAGCTTGGTAGATGCGAGTTGTTTCTGAAGATGTTTCATCAGATTAGAATTGCTAGTCTTTGATGTTGATAGAGTTTTCGAACCACAACATAGATTACAGGTCACCACAATATTCCTCTTGTCTTTTACCGTCAGAAAGGAAAAATAATGTGCATATTTCCACAGGAGAAATCCCACGCCTGGACTGTCGTCGACTGCCGCCATTGTTGTGATCATTCATTCACTTGCATATCGCTGCGTCACATGTGCCTCACGTCCACCACGGAAACTGTAGTTCCGAGTTATGCACGTGAAGTAACGAATAACGAGCCTGTTTAAATCGCAGTAATGATAAATGCGTTACTGATTTTGACAAAGTAATTAATTACTCGTACTCGTACTCGTTACCGCAAAAGTAACGTAGTTACTGTAACGCATTACTTAATAACACATTAGTCCCAACACTGGTAATAACTACCTTTAATGTGAAAACAGCCAATAATGTAATAATTTTATTTCTTAGTGTAATAAAAGGCAGTAATGTGGTGACTAGTAAGTAAGCTTGATTTATAAAACACCTTTCAAAAGGTGTTACAAGGTGCAGAACAATGTAAACCTTTAAGAAAAACTAAATAGCTAAAACAGGTAAAAACGATAGAAAACACAAATATCACACAGAAAGGACTTCTAAGTACTTTCAAGGTAACAAGATTCTTCATTTGTCGCATGCGAAGTTATACACATACAACAAGCAGTGAAATGTATTCCTGTCAACACTCCAAGACTGTGCTGACACACATAATAATTTAAGTTTAAAAAAAGTAGAGACAAATCACATAAGTAAGACAGATATTAAAAAGCTAAGAGAATCATGTCTCTCTAACTATAGAAAGAGCCCTACCTACTAAAAGTGGTCACTTAAAGTGCAGGGCTTAAAGTGCAAGGTGTATTTGTACAATTTAAGAGAGGTACATTGTGTGTTCTGGTTTAAAAGCCTAATGGTTTGTGGATAAAAACTCCTCTGAAGTCTCTCAGTTCTAGCCATGATACACTCAAAGTCTCTGCCAGATTTCAGAGGCTTGAATAGGGTGTTGCCCGGGTGTGAAGCATCCCTAATGATCCTGGCAGCCTTTCTCAAGCATCTTTTATTGTAGAGGTCAGGCAGTGATGGAAGAGTTGTTCTGCAGCATCTTTTAGCTGCGAGGATGATTCTCTGGAGGGCTTTACGGTCTTGTTCACAGCTGTTCCCATACCATGACGCCATGCTCTGGGTCAGGATGCTCTCCACAGTAGCAGAGTAGAAGGAGCTCAGGATGGTTCGGCAGGCCCAAACTTTCTCAGCTGCCTGAGGTGGTAGAGGCGCTGGTTTGCCTTTCTGGCTGTGATCTGGATGTGGTTAGACCATGTCAGGTCTGCTGAGATGGTGACCCCCAGGTATTTGAAGCAGCTCACCCTCTCCACTGGAGCCCCATTGATGTACAGGGGGGTGCAGGTATGATGTCCTCTCCTGAAGTCCACCACTAGTTCTTTAGTTTTGCTGACATTCAGCTGGAGACAGTTTGCTTGGCATGAAGATGCCAGATTCTCTACTTCCTGCAAGTAGGCTGTCTCATCATTGTTGGTGATGGACCCCAGCTCTACTGTATCATCCGCAAACTTAATGATTGAATTTGAGCTGTGCCTGGCTGAGCAGTCATGCGTATAAAGAGAGCACAGCAGCGGGCTGAGCACACACCCTTGTGGGGCTCCAGTATTTAGTGTTATGTTGCTGGAAACATGACCGCCTATTTTCACCACCTGTGATCTGCCTGTGAGGAAGTCCAGGACCCACGCACACAGGCCGCTGCTCAGGCCAAGGTCCCTCAGCTTAGTGAACAGTCTCTGTGGTGCAATTGTGTTGAACGCTGAGCTGTAATCGATGAACAACAATCTCGCATAGTTCCCATTTTTCTTGTCCACATGGCTGAGGGTGGTGTGCAGGACCTGGGAGATGGCATCCTCAGTTGATCTGTTGGTACGGTAGGTGAACTGTAGCCGGTCAAAAGAGGTGGGGATGGAAGCAGAGATGATGCCTTTGATGAGTCTCTCAAAAACTTTCATTATTACAGAGGTGATTGAGACAGGCCGATAGTCATTAAGGCAGGATGGTGAGCTGTTCTTGGGTACAGGGATGATGATGGATTTTTTGAAGCATGTGGGGACAGATGACTGAGCCAGCGACTTGTTAAAGATACCAGTGAGAACAGCAGAGAGCTGGTCTGCACAACAGTGTAACAGTCGGCCGGGTATGCTGTCCGGACCGGGCGCTTTATGTGCATTAACCCTTTTCAGTGCCCTCCGCACATCATTTTCGGCAACACTGATCTCCCGTTTTAAGCCGTCAGTTATTAGGCTATTTGTACAACTAGCATTTGTATTGCTCTCAAAATGGGTATAAAAAACATTTAGCTCATTTGCAAACGCAAGATTGACTTTCGCTGTTGCAACGGATGATGGCCTACTTTTGAAGTCTGTGATGGTGCGTAGGTCCTGCCGCATCCTCCTCACATCCCTGTCTTTGAAGCGTGCCTCCATTTGTTCACAATACCTGCATTTGGCATCCTTCACTGCCCGCCTCAGGTCGTACACTGCTGTCTTCAATGTGCTCATATCCCCCGTAGCGAGCCCATTGGATTGGACTTGCTTGTGATTCCGGAAGACATTTCACCTGTCATCCAAGAGGCTTCTTCAGTTCTAACTGACTAGTGGGAAGTCCAGGTATTTATCCTCTTGCAGGACCATAGCTCCACCCAGCCATCATGTGAGTCGTCACATGAGTGTTCACGGGTCAACAGGTGTTAATAGGTGAGAATGGGTGAGTCATTGACCCACCTGACCATCATGTGAGTCATTGCGGTCACATGAGTCCTTGTGTGAATGGCTGTTAAAATGCCTGGGGAGGGATCTAGGACTGCATTGTAAGTGGCTGATAAGTGGTGTCTTATACTACATCCTCAGTGATGGCCTTTTCATTCTGACATGGAAGGCTTCTTTCACTCCCCTTTCAAACCATCAGTATTCCCTGGCCAAAATATGAATATGAATGTTGTTGTTTTTAATTAGGAAGCTGAAGAGATTTGGTGTCAGTCAACACACTCTGGAAATGGCATACAGAGGCCAGAAGCACAAAAACAAGCTTTCCACAATTGTCAATGTTGTAGGGAAGGTGGTTGGTATGCCACAACAACAACTATGTGAGGTATTTAACAGGGCAGTAGTTAAGAAGGCCGGACAGATATTTGTGAATGCCTCACACCCCTTAAATTCAGAGTTTGAATCTTTTATTCCATATGCCGTACAAGCACTGAACAAAAATTGACTGCACCAGGGAAATCTAAAGGATTTTAATTGTATTCTCTGTGGGCTATAAAATCTTTACCTATTGCTATTTTTGCTATTTCCTGTCTATTTGCACAATGCGTTGTATGGTGTGAAGTATCTAATGATTTATTTTTCATTTGTAATTTAGTGTATTGGAGAAGCCAAAGACAAATTACCACTAAGGTGGACAATAAAGTCAATCTAATCTAATTATTTTCCTCAAATGAATGTCACTTGTCCTTGAGGTGTTGGCTCTCCTGTCTTGTGCCATGCACTTGTGAAGCGGTTGTTTTGTTTCCCCAACAAGTCTGTGCATTCCTCACCGTATTGCACTGAATATACAACAGTGCTCTGCTTATGCATGGGTGTTTTGTCCTTTGGGTGGATCAGCTTGTGTCTCAAGGTGTTACTGGCTTGAAGTGCACATGGATGTGATGTTTGTTGCGAATCTCCCTTTTTTCAGATACTCCTGCAAAGTAAGGGATGACAATGTTCAGTCTATGGTCCTTTCCTAATCTTTCTGTTCTCTGAAGGCCCAGTTTGGGTAACCACACATTCTGACTGATTTCCTGATGTGTTTCTGCTCCTTATCCTTGCCTTCTGTCCTTGTGGGCACAATCTGAGCCCAATGTTGTAGGGTTCTGATAACTCCCAGCTTATGCTCCAGTGGGTGGTGAGAATCAAAGAGCAAATATTGATCTCTGTGTGCAGGTTTTCTGTGTACTTCAATGTTGAGGCTCCTGTCATCTTCAGTGTGTAGTGCGCATTCCAAAAAGGCCAGACTGTCTCCTTTGACATCCTCCCAAGTGAACTTGATGTTGCTGACCACTGCATGATGTGATCCATGAAAGCTTCCACTTCATGTGTTCCGATTTTGGCCCAGGTGTCATCCACATATCTAAACCAATGACTGGGGGCAGTTGCTGCAAAGGAGATTAGGGCTCTGCTCTCTGCTTCTTCCATATAGAGATTGGCCACTTTTGGATAGACCTGTGACCCCATGGCACAGCTATGCTTCTGTCTGTAGAAACCCTGGTTGCAGTGGAAATAGGTGGTTGTCAGGCAGAGGTCTAGGAGGGCACATATGTGATCTGGGGTGAGGTTGGTTCTGTTGGAGAGAGTGTTGTCCTGTAGCAGTTTTTTCCTTACAGTCTTTACTGCTTCCAGGGTGGGAATGCATGTGAAGAGTGAAGTGATGTTGTAATACCATTGTTTCATCTGTGTCCTGTTTAAATTTTTGACCTTATGTATTCCATTTTTTAATTAGAATTTTTTTTAATTTTTTAATGAAGAACTGCTGTTAATACTTGTTAATACTTGTTTATATACTTAGTTATATTGTATTTTTATTATATTATTAGAATATTATATAATGTGTATTATATGTTAGAATAGATATTATATAACTATATATTTAGTTATACTTTGTTATATTTTATCATATTTTTATTCTATGTTTATGCACTTAGATATATTTTTGAGAACATTCTTTTTCTCTTCGATTTCATTTTCATCCTTATTCTTCTTTATTGTGTATATTTTATATTTATGTGTAAATTTAAACTGCAGCTGCAACAAAAGAATTTCCCAAATTGGGATCAATAAAGTAAAAGTCTAAGTCTGAGTCTTGTGGGCAAAATCCTGGGAATTTTTGATGGTGGAGTGTTGCCGACCAAAGGACCTGGGATGTTTACTAGCTGTTTGGCAGTGTTGTAGGTAACTGAGTTGATGCTGCAGATGATGGGTCTAAGCGGGGCTCCTTCCTTATGTATCTTGGGGAGTCCATAAATGCAAGGAGTGACTTTCCCGGGGTACAGGCGGTAATATAGTGGTTGGTCAATTGCTTTGCCTTTTTCAGTAGCTGTAAGCAGTTGATTACCTTCTTCTTATAACTGCTGGTGGGATCTTGCCTCTGTGTCTCATAGGTGGCTTTGTCACTCAGTAGACTGATCTTGATCTTGGCATGGAAGTCCACTGTGTTTAGCACCACAATGCATCTTCCTTTATCGGCCGGCAAGATGGTAATGTTCAGGTCCCTCTGTAGCGATGTCAGTGCCTTCCTTGCTTGGATGGAGAGGTTGGAGGGCTTTAGCACTGGACAGGGCAGCTGATACCTTCAACAAAGTCGTTCCGTCTCTGTATCTGCCAAATTGTTGTTTCTGCTGGCTGATTCTGTATCCGTGATGAGGTCTACCACTGGTATCTGTTCAGTGTGACTGTAAAATTCAGTCCCTTGGCTAAGACATCCTTTTCTGGGTGGGTGAACACTCTGTCAAACAAGTTCTTCACCCACGCTGTGTTGTGTTGTCATCCTTTTTTCTCCAGCCAAGTTCCGTTGTTTGGAAATTGCTCTGTCGTGACTGTAATGTTTGAAATTTGCGTGTCTGTTGTTCCTTGCCCTTGGTGTGCTGTGATGTGTAGTTCTGTAGACAGTCCCTTTAGCATCTGGTCCATCTTAAGTTTAAATGTGTTGATGGTGAAATTAATCTGTCTCACTATTTCGTTGAGTAGTGATCCTTTTTGAGAATTCTATCAGCTTAGAGGTGTAAGCTGCACGGAATGATCCTGAGTTGCCTGCATCTCAAATTGAAACACAGATGGTTCCTATAGTCCCCAAGTTTTTTGTATGTCTCTTCATAATCCTGTGACAGTCTAAGGGTATTCAACCCAAAGTATGTAGCAACATGTCTGTGAAGATTCTCATTCAGTCAGGTCATAGTACTTCTAAATACTCTCCAAAAGCAACTGGACTTCCTTGTGACTCTAGAAGACATTTCGCTTCTCATCCAAGAGACTTCAGTTCTAACTGACTAACTATAACTGTCTATAGCTGGGTGGAGCTATGATCCTGCAAGAGGATAAATGCTTGGGACTTCCCACCAGTCAGTTTGACCTGAAGAAGCCTCTTGGAAGAGAGGACGGGGTGAGAATCTTCACAGACATACACAGAAAGGAAACACAGTAGTTAAACACACTTCTTAAAATGATGTCCTGATTCTGTGTTTTTTTTTTTTTTTTAAACTAAAGGAAGACAGTTCCAAAGGGTGGGAGCTGCAACTGCAAAAGTTTGCTCACCTTTGGTTTTATGCCTAGATATCGGACAGCCAAAAGGCCTTGGCCAGAAGACCTCAGTGATCTCACCCTGGCCAGGGGTTAGGGGTAGAGTGAATTGCAATAATCAAGAAGCAAAGACACAAAAACATAAAAAAATGAATCTTAAAAGGATACCACAGCTTTGATTTTGGCAATGTTTGACTGAAATTACTCAAAGATTTTATTGCTGTCCAGGACCTGTGCAACCTTGGAAATAAAAGGAAGTTTGGATATGTCTGTAGATACTGGGAAGCAATGGGTCAAAGTTTGGCTTTTTTGAGAGCAGCTGAATAAATGTGCATTTAAAATAATCAGGGACATACATACTCTCCATTGTGTTTTTTTTTTTTTTTTTTTTTTTTATATCTCTTTTTATCTGTTCATATGTGCTACTGGACACCCGAATTTCCCCTCATGGGGATAAATAAGGTATCTATCTATCTATCTATCTATCTATCTATCTATCTATCTATCTATCTATCTATCGTGAGTGGTTGTCTTTGCTCTGGCTGTGTGCCTAAGGAACTAAATGTCAAGAGAGCTAGAAGAGGGGCTGTGAGTTCATCAAATGAAATTAGGCTAAACTAGCTAACAGAAATGCACAGGCCTGTGAAAATCCAAGCCAAGGACACATGGAATCGCAGAGTTAAAACAATTCACAAAAATTCCCAAAAACATGAAAACAAGGGAAATACCCCCCCCCCAAAAAAAAAAAAAAAAAAAAGAAGTATTTGCCTCGGGAACAACCCAAAACTCAGTCAGCAATAGCAGCCAAGCTACCAAAGTTTCAGTCCAGGTGCTGCAGTCTAGCAGTCAGTTCAAGTCTCATTCAAGCAGGATCCTTACTACCACATCGAGTCCCAGTTCAGTGGCAGTATTGTTACCAGTCCAAGCATCAGTGCAACAGCAGCCATACTACCAATCCAAAGTTTCAGTCCAGCAGCAGGCAAGCAACCAGACCAAGCCTCAGTCCAGCAGCAGCAGCCTGGAAACAAGTCTGAGCCCAACACCAGCAGTAATTTAGCCATTAGTTCTAATCTCAGTACAATGGCAGCTTTGTTTTCAGATCAGACCTTAGTCCAGTATCAGTTTTGCTACTGGACCAAGTTTCAGCTGCAGCACCAACGGTGGCTTAGCTATCCAAACCATGGCAGATTAGCACAGATAATATGGAGTATTCAGAAGTGGGTAAGTGTATGAAATGTTTGATTAACAGAAGTGTGTTCTCTCTATGTTGCTGGTAGCAAAATTTGCAGCAATTGCCAATATTGAGATCAAACCTCTGAATATATATTTTGAAAAGCACCATTTTAAATTTGTGATATATAACAGTCAAAATGCCACCCCACAACACAGGGATGGGCATGGTACAAGCACACCGGATCCAATTGATGGATGCCAAGTCAAGTCTTTGGTCTTTTAATCTGAAGGAGCTGGTATAATAACATATACACAGCAAACAGTGAGCTATGTGTCTGCCAGGCTTGGTTCTGCTGATAAAGAATAGAACAAACATGAACATGAACAAACATGTCTCCTAATATTTGAGAATATGGCAACAGGTGGCACATGCAACAACCATTCCAGTGACCTTATGTTTGAGGACTTCTCTCGCAAGTAGTGTGGAAGACCAAGTAGGGCAGCCGTTCTTCTGTTCTGATTTGTGTCCTTGAGCACAGAAAAAGCAGAATTGGAGAAATAGGTTAGCATAATACTTATGTTTGTGCCCGTACTTAAGTACCAAGTTAGAACAAAATCTTAATTTCCACACATACCTCCTTCTCCAGACACTGCAGAACATGCTTAAGGGCTAACTTTCAACCAGAAACAACAGCTGCTTTGTACAACTCCAGCAGCCTGGGCACCAAGGCATCAAGTCCATCCAAGAATGACTGCAGAAGATCCGTAGTGACTATTCTGTTAAACTCAGCAATTATCTGTATGAGACAGAAAGAACAGAAAAAAAGTTGGAGAGGGATGGTGTAGGTGGGAAAGAAAAAGCAGCAGGAAAGTACAGTAAAAGAGGCAGATAAAAGACATGTTTTAATATCAAATCAAGCATACTGAATATTATATTTAAATTACCCTGGAACATGGACATCTCATTTTGTATTGCCTACCTGTATCTCAGTAAACAACGCTGGCCATCTGTCCATGACAACATTGATGAGTGGCTCATTACCAATGATTTCCTGTCTTCTTTTTGAGAATGTCACTGCCATTAGTTCATCCAGGAGATGTAAGTCAGGATCCTTCCTCTGTACCTCCAGCAGCATGGTCTGCCAACTCTCTTCTGCATCTTGTGCATTTTGTCCGACAGGTGGATCTGGCAAATAATGGACTTCACCCTTTTTTGATTTCTTGAAAGTCTTGCTCTTTGTGGAATCTCCCCTCTTTCTCTTATTTATGACAACTTCAGAGCATCCGGCTGCACTCAAACTCTGACAATAATTGCCCATTTTGAATTTCAGGCTCCGTGAGACATGGGTGCTTCACAACAAGAGCTTTGGCTACACTTTCATAATGATCTTTACTTGGATAAGCAGTGATCTTGGACATGACATCTGCTAATTTGTCCAGTATATCACTCTTCACACTCTTAGAAATGACCATCACAGTTCCATCCTTTGCATAGGCATTATTTCCTGCTTGTAGCTGAAGTTCGACATCATGAGAGAAACTTGGAATAACAAAAGGATTGGGCCAGTCTGCTGAACCTGCACTACACGAGGAACTCAAGCTGCCAGTATCCAATGTTGAGTCTGTTGAGATGGAGTCAGAAACAGTGAAGAGAACCTTTAAAGTTGCTCGTTCCTTTGGTAGATCTTTTATGTCTGTTAAATTGCAGAGTTTGTTCCCAAATTCTGGATATTCAAATTGCAGAATAAAGGTCCCTTGCAGGCCAAGGTTGGTGCGTAGTACTTCACATAGCTCATCGACTGACTGGGGAACACTCTGTAGGTTGAGACGCTTTATTTCCTGTGGTGAGATGATGACTCTGAGAAGCATTGTGGGCAGGAACCAAGAGCTGCAAGACAGTAACAGATGGGAATACAATTTGAGAAATATAGTTCCAGAGGAGGACAACAGACAGACATAAAATACAGAGACAATACAGACTTCTTTGCCCATTCATTCATGCCTAATGCCAAAAAATGTTGCCCCAAATTTAAATCACTAGTTTAGCATCAACTTTACAGACAAGATTGCCTTCCCTGCTCTAGTTAAGTGCCACAGTGTATAATTTAGTAAAATGTGCCAACCAAAAAAGGGGCATATCTTACCTAGAAAGGAATAATGTGTGAGAAGCCTGAAAAGAGTGTTATGACTTTACAGTCTAAATTACACTACACTAGCATAAAGAAAATAAATAAAAGATAAGGTGGAATTAGGAAGAATCCAACAACATGAATTCAAGTGACTTATACCTTAACATAACATGAAGCTCCTTGGAATGACCAGCAGCTTTCCTTCAACTGTGTAGGCAGCCAGCGGGATGTAGTCATTCAGAAGATCAGCTGAGCTGATAACACCTGAGATGCTCTAAAAAGCATGTTGTGAATGGTTCAACAATAAATGTCATGTGTCCACCCGCAAGACAGATTTCCAGTATTTTGCAGAAGTCTGGCAGTCCACTTGTGTGCCCTACTGAAAGAACCATTTCTTTAGAATACTTTGTCCCATATATGTAAGCAGTTGAGGTTAGTGATAAAGTCTCACCACCTCTGAACTTGCTATGTATAGCCTCTCTTATCCCAACATCTAAAATGCTCACAGACACGACACCTTCCCAGTCTCCGTGCTTGGTTTGAAAATGCTGGGCATCTCAAAATAATAAGACAACATAAGTTGGTGTCTTGTTGCCAAAGTGTGCAAAATATTCTTGAAATTACTGGCATCACGAACAATCTTTTTAAAAAAGAATGCTTTGCTTCAAATCGCATAGTCCAAAACTCTATTAGGAGACCAAATCTCTGAATGAGAACAGGGTAATGTTCAACAAAATGATGTTTGGGGCGCAACTGATAATCAGGAAAAACCTCAAAAAGCAACTGTCTGTGGTCAGAGATTTTGGCTTGTAGGTAGCAAAGGGTTTCTGTGGTGAATGAGGGACTGGACAATAGTTCCACAATATCTTTTAACTCAAGGATTATCCACCATGTCTTTTCACCCTCTGGTATATAGTGGCCAATTAACAATGGGAGAAATCTCAGTAAAGCCCAGTTTTCGTGTCCATTACCACCTATTGTTCTGTTTTTTTTTAAAGTTGCTAGTATTTTCTGAGGTTTGTTAGTTCTGTCTGAGAATTTAAAGGGAAATGAGACTATTTCATTATTAAGCTGATCCAAAGTAAAATATTTCTTTAAAATCAGATCTGAGAGACATAGGTATAGTTCAGCAGGTACAATTCCTTCGAGTACATCATGTAGAAAATCAGGTGGAAATCCTTTAGCAGCGTGAGAGTGGGCTAATCTGTTCAAAGGGCAGTCTCTTTTAACATCATCAACAGACAGTAGTTCACTTTGGTTAAGTTTATTCACAGCTTCATCAAACAATTCCAATGTTCTCAGAGTAAAAAGTCAATTTCTGACATTATAGTGCTGAATATCTTCACGGGTGGCCAAACAAAATCTACAAAACCTGTCTACGTTGAAAGACTCTTGGAATCCAGCGAGTGAAGTTGTCTGCTGAAACATACAAAACTGTCCCTTTAATATTGGAGCCAAGTCTGCTAACAAAGATACCCTCTTTTTCTAACTTTTCTAGGTCTCTGATCAGAGGCTCCAGAATCTTGCTGTATCCATATTCTTTGATATTTTCAGTTTTACATAACACAGCTAGATAAACTGATGATAATGGTGATCTAAGTCTTACTGGTAAGTTCGCTATCACCCAGTACACACCACCGACTTTGCGCTTCTTTTTTGAAGTACCCAAGGGATTACAAATCTCAAAGTCATCAATATATAAACCAACTGCTATACTTAGTTCCTCAGAGAGAAGCTTGTTTTCTTTGTAATATTCACCATCTTTGCATGACTTGTAATGTCCACACTCATATCGATTGGTTCCCCTAAGTATTCTTAATATCTCATCCCTCTCTAAAAGTTTACTCAACAAATCTAGAATAGGTACATAGAAAAAATTATGTCTCTGTCTATGTATATTTAAGACATACTCCTCTGGTTCAATAACTGAAAAGTTCTGTTTATACAATGAATGCCTTCTGTGCTGTTTACCAAGAGTTCCTTTCCTTGAAAGCAAATTGAGTGGATTTAAAGTCTGGATTTCATCTGCCAGTGAATCCACAAGAGATGTATCAACTGTACAATTGTTGTCTTTCAAAACAGTTTCAATTGTTTGCTTGATATTTTGTCCAGCAAAATCTACAATATCAAATAACTCGTCAACTATTTCTTGAACTGTTGACTCTGACACATGCAAAACAGCCTGCATCCGCAAAAACAAGGAAGCCCACTGGCGTAGAATTCGCTCCCCATATCCATGTGTAGGTGTAGCCTCGGGCACAGAATCCAACGTAGATAAGTCTTCACTGTCACATTCGACATCTAATATAGAGTTTGGTACTGTATGGTGCACCACAAGCTCAGGTCTTAGATTTTCTAAGACTGAAGACTTATGATAGCGGCTTTTATGAGCAGTAAATGTGGACAGCATACTTGACTTAAAAGAGCAATCCACAAATGGATATGCAACAGTCTCTCTATTCCTCAAGTGTGTCTTCAGATGAGAGATGTATTTCTGAATGTTACTTGGCTCTGAAAATTTGCACAAATCACAGGAAATTTTGGCTACAACTTTACTGTCTTCTTTTCCATGTCCAATCAAATGATTTTTTTAAGTTCCACTTGTGTTTGAAAAGAGCTGAAACAGTCTTTGTAGATACAAATTAGGCCTGAGTGTCTCTGATGGTGCCCATGACGCTCTTTGTAATGTTGCAGTATCCTCTTTTGGTTATTGGTTAGAAAGACACAAAACTTACACTCCCACTTCATTAACTGGACCCTTTGATCTGCAAATGAAGATAAAAAGATACTACAGATTACTGTGACAATATGCAGAGTTCCATTCTGTTTCAACATTTAATTGTACAATAGCCTATAGATACTTTTCTATGGATGAACCACAACAAAGGCCAAAATGTGACCTGCAACAGATAAGGTAACTTAAGTCATTTTTAGCCTAGCTGAATGTTGGAAATGGCTTTGCTATGTCTTAGCTTATATAGTAAAATGGCACAGCTTTGTCAACATAACAAACATGAATGCATTTCCACTAAGCCTATTGAATCATGGTATATCATGGATGTCTGAGGATGCCACCGTCCTTCGCCTCTCAAGTTAACTAATGTGACTATTAGCGTTTCAGTGCATGTCAAACAACAAAGGTGTTTTCCTGCACTTGATGCATGCACGTTGTTGGTGAAAGGGGGGCTGTCTATTCGCCTACCTGACATTTTTTGTAGGACGTAAACAAAAAAATCAGTGTAGTTTTTTTTTCACTTAGCCACTCCATCATGAAAAAAGGGTCGTCAATAACTCTCTCTTCCAAAAATCCCTTGACAAAATTAACACTGGTCAGTGATATCGTAGCTGAGGTCTCGGAATTCAAGTACCGTAATTTAGGCCACACCTGTCTATAAGCCGCAGGTGCCCACATTGTAGCATGAGATATTTACACAGAAAGATGGTACACAGTAAGATTTTTTTAATTTTAATTTACCGTAAATAAATGTTTTTTTTTCCAAACAGTGTCTGTAACACGACAGCAGTACAATGACTGTAAAAGTGCAGTAACACGGCAGTAAAACGACAGCAAACGTGCAGTAACATGGCAGTAAAACAACAGTTAAAGTGCAGTAACACGGCAGTAAAACGACAGCAAACGTGCAGTAACACGGCAGTTAAATGACAGCAAACGTACAGTAACACGGCTGGTTAAAAAACATAACCAGCCTAGCAGCCGTAGCCTGTTAGCCTACCAGAAAACATAATCAAACTAGCGTCTTCCTCGGTGCATTATCTCTTCCACCCGTCTGTCTTGCTCTTGCTTTTCCTGCTAGAGCGCACCCTTGGAGGCCGTTAGCCCGTAAAAATCTATAGATTAGCCGCTTCGTTGTTTAAGCCGCACACTCAAATACACAGCTAAGCCTCTAACTTTTCAAGACATACTGCTTTCGCTCATTGTTACATAAAAAACCCTAGTTATATTAATTTAGACCGCAGTTTGTCTTTTTACCGAACCGAGCAGTAGCATAAGAACTGTCGATTTGATAAACAGCAGATAAAAACTTTGCTAACTTACCACCTGGGCTGCAGCACACTGCAGACAATCACCCGGACATGCCTGTCCATGTCCAAGAATAAAGTTAGGTTGGGGTAACGTTAGAGTAAAACTGTATGTTCCAAAGTGGTTCGACTTGCTATTTTTAACTTAGCTTTTTAGGTACTAGTTGTTAGAAACTTAGCTGACGTTAAGTTAGCTTTCTAACGTTTTGAAAAACTGTTGTTTCAGAATGCTAACAATGTTACTGTACGTTAACCCTTTGAAATTACATCTGCAACTGTTAATTAAAATTTTCAGCCTAAGCCGAAATAATGTAAAAGCACATTCTAACAAACTGGCAACTTAACAGTGCTTATAAACGTAAATTATTACACAATAGATACTTACGTACTTACATACTTTCACTCGCTTCTGTCTCTCCTCCTGTGTACCCGCGTTCCTGTGAAACTTTGGCGAATTGGGGCAAAGTCAAACAAAAAGTGTAGGTGCGATTTACTACTCAATTACTAACATTTCACAGAGGAAATGAAACGAGTTTTTGACCACCCGGTTAAGGGAAGACAGGCGGTAGGTCAGTTACTGGATTTGATCCAGGGGGCTAAGTCAGTATCTCAGTACGCAGTGGATTTCCGCATTTTGGCTGCTGAAAGCGGGTGGGGAGACTCCGAGCTTAAAGCCTTATTCTTCAAAGGTTTAAACGATGAAATTAAAGACGAATTGGCTACACGAGACGAGTGTGTCTCCTTGAATCATCTCATTGAATTAGTCATCAGGCTAGATAACAGGATAAGAGAAAGGGCTAGGGAAAGACAGGGGGCTCGAAGCAGACGACAGCACCCTGCAGCTCCGTCCGTGACCAGAGAGGCCCAGTCTCCCCGCTCCT
Organism: Chaetodon trifasciatus; assembly: GCA_037975065.1. Classification (NCBI taxonomy): domain Eukaryota; kingdom Metazoa; phylum Chordata; class Actinopteri; order Chaetodontiformes; family Chaetodontidae; genus Chaetodon; species Chaetodon trifasciatus. The sequence continues at coordinate 12,408,972 of JBBMOE010000010.1, forward strand.
CCTCGACGCACGCTATTCCTGAGACCCCTCCGTCCTCCTTGGAGGAGCCCATGCAACTGGGTCGGACGCGACCCGACACCTGCGGAACGACAGCGGAGGATGAATGGACGCCTCTGTCTGTACTGCGGAAAGGAGGGGCACTTCATCCGCCAATGCCACGAGGTGCCAAAAGACAGGGCTCGCCAGTGAACAGGGGGTCACTGGTGAGCCGTATATCCTCATCCACCTCCTCTCGGATCCAGTTGCCAGGTACCATACACACGCCTCAGCACACCCTCACCCTCAAGGTTCTTATAGACTCAGGAGCAGATGACAATTTCATAGATAGAGACTTCATAGATAGAGGTTTCTGGGGTTCGCCAATTTCATGTTACATTAAGTTTAATGGAATAAACAAGTTGAAATAACTAAAGAGGGATGTAAATTTTTACAGTGTAGAAATACAACTATACAAACTATCCGTCAGGTATTCAGGGCCATCAGCATTGAAAATATCGCTGTAACTATACACCCTCGCCATCAGTGTGCTCCACTTCACAATGCGGTAATTGCCATTCATTTTTTTCTACTAATGTCGCCATTCGCAACTCAACACTAATAATAATAATAATAATAATAATAATAAGGATAATTCCACCCTTTTCATGGCTTTCACGGAGTACTGACCTGCAAACACAGATTAAATTATCAAGGGGAATGAAAAGCCGAACCACCTGCTTTCTTCCCCAATTTCCTCTGGCGGGAGAACAGAGTTGTCCACCTTAGGAAACTGGGGCGCAACACCACCCATGCCAATTGGTTCCGCCCACCCTGTTCCCCGAGATCTTCACTTCACAGTACCTGTGAAATTAATTACTTCGGGTCTAAACCTGCAATACTGAAATACTATTTGCTTGTTAAAAATAATAATAACAAAAATAAAGCGCTCACGAATAACTACAATAATAATATGTAAATAATAATTACACAAAAGTGATTACACCTTTTAAGTGTATCACACTGCCATGCAAGGCCTGTCCAACAGGAGTAACTTAGGGTTCAGTGGGTACCCAGACATGATGACATAAATGCAGATGATACAGATGTCCTTTAATTCCTTTTTTTTTACTACAGCCCAACATTAAGCAGCATGAAAGACTGCAAATTGGTAAGTACTCATATTTACATGAGCTAGTACTCAATGCTTGTAAGTGCAAAGCTTTTTTGCTGCATTGTATATGGCAGAAGGATTAGTGTGTGGGCATGTCTCTGCTCTGTCCAATCCACGCTCATTCACATCCTCGGCACATACATAAATCCTTTTACAGGTGACCCCACTGTGACACAGCCTGCTGATAATAAAATACTGGAGCTCCACGTCGCCTGTATGGACACCTGTGATAATGACATATTTTTCAACAGCACAGGGAGTCAAATCATCAACAGATGAGCCACAGCACACTCTGCTCCATGTTAAACAGTCACTTAAGGGACTGACACTGGCAGTAGCTTCCACCTTGTTTCCATGGCAACCCCGCCAGGGTGCCTGGCACCAGTCGGCGGAGCCGGAAAAAGGCCGGTCAGGTGTGAAATTACCTCAGTGCCGGGTACCACATGGAGTGTGAAGAGAGTTTAACAAAGGCAGCGTGGTTAAAGGAGAGCCGTCTCCCACCTGCACTATCCCCCCTCCACCACACATACATCTCTTTCTTTGCTGTCATACTAATGCAATTTCCTTCAAGCAGTATTTCTTCTCAGTGCAAAAACACTAAAGACAGGCTAAATTGGGAGATAGATGTAGCATGATAATGCAGAATGGTGGGATGATCATAAAAATAGACTGAGATTTACCTTGACATCTATATACCATTACTCCACTACTCTGATTTTCTCTGTTCTATGTTGTGTCAACTTGGATTGAAGCAGTGCCCGTTATAGAAATAACATGAATTCTTAGATTGCGTCAGCAGACGTCTACTATGTGCTTACACTATCCCTTAGTGAGCATTGCTCTCCGCCATGCAATTCTTGTTCTGCACAATCTTTCTATCTCCTGTTATTTCTTTATTTGATTTGTTTGTTTTATTTGCATAGAATTGTGTAATTCAAGGTTATAGTTTCAAGGTTTTAGTTATTAGTTTGTGCACATAAGTTTGTACCATTGCCAGTGAGAGTACCCACAGTTATAATTGGTTGGAGGTGCACATTATTTTCAGACAATGCAGCATGATTAATCTATTCAGCTGATAACCAGCCTGATGAATGAGTCAGTGATAGCAAAGCACATGGTAGGTATGTACTGCAGTTGTAGAGGTTTGCAGCTGCACATGTGAGAGACTGCTGTAAAAACATGCAAAGATATATAGTCGGGTGCTTTAGCGGTGCCAGTCACCACAGATGAGCAGACTAGTTTAGTTCCCCTACTTGGATCTTGCTGACCAGCAAACAGTATTTCTAAAGACAGATGTTTCAAAATTGTTTTTCAGTATCAGAAAAAAAAAAAAAATCCCAAATCGCTCATCTCTAAGTGTACTACAGTTACTCTAGACCATTTTGTTTGAGTGTCTAATTCCTGTGTGAAATTTATGCTCAATTTAATGCCCCCCAAAACTTCCATTACACTCCATTAAAATGAAAAAAAAGTAGTGCTAAGTGTATATCTTATAGGGAGTGATTTCAGACACAGCTAGGATGGTTGTTGTCTGTATATCCATGGTCACAACACCAACAGTGAATGCAGTGTGGCTTTCTGCCTTTGTTAAAGATTATGGTCAAGGATTAACTTCTGTCGTACTTTCTGTTTGAATACTGCTGAGTAGAATTACTCCAAGGATATATAAGAGCTGTTGTGCCAAAATTCAAAACGTGTCCATCGATTGTTAGTCTCTAATGAAAATAAATAATAATATAGAAATAATAAATTTAAAAAAGTATAGATTAAAGTGACAAAACGCATGATTTTTTTTTTTTTGATAAGGCATAGAATGGCTCATCAACATATTTCTTATATCCCTGCTACACTGAAACTCTCTCTATATATACAGATATTTGTGGTTGGAAGCTTGTGAACATATTTATAAAGACCCACACAATTTCAAAGGATCTGAAAAACAAGCAAGTTTTTGTTTGATTCGATCAATTGCCCTTACATTCTTTTTGTTCTTGATTATCCCTGGTTAAAGTTACACAGAACCTCATACAGACTGGGGTACTGGTAAGATTGTTTCTAGTAACTTTTGTCATGCTAACAGCCCTGGATCTTGGTTTGTCTGTGCCTCAGTCCACCCCTAAACCTCCAGACTTCTCTGGAGTTCCTCCTGTGTACCGTGATTGGTTCCTGTGTTCAGTAAAAACCATGCTCTGCTTCTGCCATCCTACTGGCCATATAACTGTGCCATTAATCTGGAGCGTGGATGAGAAGAGTCCCATCAGCCAGTTGCACAACCTTTCTCATCCGAGCATGAAGTTATGGAGATGGACTTGCAGGACTCTGTGGCTACAGGTATTAGACCTTCGTCTTCTCTGGGGGGTGCAGTTTTTTTTTCTTCTTTTTTAATTTATTTGCTCAGAAAACATGTCATTTTGAGGCCATCACATTACATGTGAATGTAACATCACAATCAAAAAATAAATATTCCTAGCCACTCAGCAGATCTGCTTTTTCCCCTCTCCATGGAGCCACTATCTTCACCAAACTGAACCTCTGGAACACCAATCTTTTTCCCCACATGAGAGAGGGGAACAAGTCAACAGGTGTGGTACTGCCCCCCAGTGGGCATTCAGAGAACGCCGTTGGGGGGCGCTCAGAGCAAATAGCTGAGCGAGGGGCATTTTGCTGCAAATGGGGGGCATTTCTGTAACAGTAACAGTCATTCACCACCACATTATTTTTCATAGTCTTCCATGCCTTGTCTCACAATATCACACAGTGTTTACGAATTTACAGCAAGAGTAGGCCAGACGTGTCTGTGGCATGTGTGCATGGCGGAACCTATTCCTTTTTATTTCAGTGGCTGTGTTAACAGGTTAGAGCTGCCACACTGCTCGCTTGGGCGTCGCGGCTCAGCTGCGTCCGGCTGGCATGTGATGCGGGGAACATACGGCCAGCGTTACCCTGCTCTTTGGGACAAGACCCGGCTCCTTTTCTCACATTTCCCACATCCTACCTCGTTGAGCAGGGCTTCAGCCAGCCTGCATATACAGTCCAAATATCGCAACCGGTTAAATCGCCTCGGGCGCGATCAGGCTGAAATTAACTTCTCTTCATCTATTGGTAAAGAAGCTGGCTGAAAACCACCAAGGCGTCATCAAACAGCTGTGGCTGAAAACCACCAAGGCGTNTGGCTGAAAACCACCAAGGCGTCATCAAACAGCTGTGGCTGAAAACCACCAAGGCGTCATCAAACGGCCGTGGCAAGGCATCTCGTAGAGACAGAGCAGCCGAGAAGCTTCTTGTGGAGACAAAACAGCAGCGTCCCCAGTCAGCTGATTCCCAGTCCGTTGATTATAGCGGCCTGATCACAGTTTTACCTAATCAAGAATAATGTTAGCGTTTCTAAACTGAACTGAGAATGATGCGGTTACATGCTAAGTTAACACATACATACTTTTTGACAAAGGCGGACACATGCACACACACACAGGAGGACGCAAGAGGGCTGCAGACAATCACAAGGGCTCTTACCTATGAACACTCTAGCATAAGCCACATCATAGCAAACACAATAACGCCAAGAGAGAGAGGACACTTACTACACGAATGCCACACACAGGGGCACATGTTGCTTTTCCACCCGGCTCACTTCACTGATTGGCCATCAGCAATGTTCATTACATGCAGCAATCCATAGAACAATAAACAACATTTATTTGCTGCTACATTGCAATGTAAGTTAGTGGCTGTGCCCGAAACACAACCTCATTCATTCATTCATTCACTGCATATAATAGACATTCAGTAGCTCACTGATAATTGACAGTAAACTTATGTCAAGACTTATCATCACTTAAAAGTCACTAGTCCTGTGGGCATTCATTTATTCTTCATATAAATGGGAGATCCGGACCTGTCACTGAAGTATGAATGTCACTAAATCTTGTTTCACCATTGTGATGGTCATTTCAGTTCAAGGGTGAAGTCAAGTTTCTTCCTACTTACTGGTGTTTAAATTACTGCGTATGTATGGGAATCGATGGGTCTTGGTTCATTGATCTTATTCTCATATTTTAAGCATGTTTTTAAGATAAAATACAAAGTGTTTTTACCTTACAACAACTGTTACATTGCAAACCTCAGTATCCAGTGTACACCATCTTTCAAGAAAGTAAACATAAGAACCATAAACCAAAATCACTCTCCCTCTCTAACTCTAAGTGCCTTAAAACTCTCTGACTTTTCACTGTTTGAACTAACAAAGTGTTGATGACATGCTTGTTCTACATAAGAAACGCTGAAGAAAGGCAACATGAATACTTTGTAAGGTGAACAATGATTGATCTCTTTTTGGACTTTTAAGGTTTGGTCGCTCACAGCCAACATCTCTTTGAATTTACTCATCAGTGGTGCATCAAAGGCTCCAGTGATGACAGAGGAAGTAAAGAAATTTTTTGGAGGACAAGGATGGGGAAAGAAACATGAAAATCTAAAGAATGGCAGGAAGCCAGGTTTCTCCAGACTTTGAGATTCAAAGTTTCCGTACATTTGCTAGTCCTTGCCTCTCCCTCAGTGAACCAGATAATCAGCCGTAGTGACATGGAAGGCAACCAGCGGTCGCATGTGAGCATCACAGGCACTCAGACAGGAAGCTGGTCAGTTACTGTCGCGTCAATATTCATATTTAGCATAAAAAAGTATCACTGAAGAATGCATGAAACAAACTAAAAGTCACTTTGAAGTGGAAAGGTTAAAAGAGTGTATAGATGGCATGTTTTGCTACTTGTTTGTAAATACTCATTTTTATAATCATGTCTGTAATTTGGGGTAATTATTGTGCATTTTGAATTAAATCTTTTTCATTGTGTTCCCTAAAGGGCCCAATTTGTGCCAGAAATGAGAAATGTTGATTGCCTCAACACATTATTTATTAATTAACCATTCAGTTTTCCATTTATTCATCCAATAATTGCTATTTATATTCAGATTTGCTGGTATACAGTAGCAGAAACATTGGCAGGTTGACAACATTTGCATTACATTCATTTTACATTTTGCAAACCATACCATGTTGTGATTCACATTGTTCCTTCTTGTTCAGAGAGACATTGGTTTCCACTGATTTGCTATGAAAATCAATTAGGAGACTTGAAAACTGCTTGTTTTGTAATCCATCACAGTGAAGCATGGGTGCTCTGTTTGAGCAACAGGGAAGGCCTATTAAAAACAAAAAGTGCGATGAATTATTGAATAAATAACTACCCAGGTATGGTATTCATGTTAAGGGAAGCTACTGCAGGTCCTTCTTTCCAACAGTTGTAAGACTGTTAAACTCCAATATCATTTAATGTAGCACTGTGTTGATGTTTCACAACACAACATCACAAACCTTCTTTTTGCACTACTCCGTTATTTATGTTGCTAAGATCATTACATCTGTGCAACTATCTTGTGCAATATTGCATGTTCTTTTTTACTACTTATGTCACAGTATATTCAGTTTCTTACCTGCAGCCATTATCTTCTCATCTGCTCACCGGTGCCTTCAGTACTTTTCCACACTCAGCCATGCCTACCTGCCTGCTCACCTGACCACACACCTGATCAATAGCAATAGCAATAGCAATAGCTGATCAATAGCAATCAGTGCAGCATTTAAGCTGTTCTGCCACATTCATTCTTGGCCCGACTGTCATTGTTTCCATGCAAGACTCTCCAGCTACTCCATATGGATTGATCTCCAGTTGCTGTAAGTGCCTCTTTCCAACTACGCCTGCTCGCCTGTTCTCCTCTAAATATCTTAGCCTTTTTTCCCTGGCCTGAAAGTCTTGCCCTGCATTTCTTGGATCTTTGTTTGCCTGTGAATGTTTGGTGTTGGTTTCACCAAACAATTCAAGAGACTCTGAATCCACCTCAAAGAACTGAACTGTGTGAGTTTTCCCTGCTCACTTGGTGTTTTGCAGCCTCTCATATTCTGAGAGACTCTGACCAAGTTGAACTTTAAACTGTGTGGCTATATCTATATCTATATCTATATCTATATCTATATCTATATCTATATCTGTCTCTGCCAAGTCGATGATTAAAGTCAGTTCAGGCAATCTCCGTGTTCGGGTGGTACTGCATTTGGGTCCCCCCATCATACTTATATATATACTTTGCTTATATAATTTTTTACTGTGTTATGTTTTCTACCGTGCAATTTTACAAAACACTGTATTTTGTTATCCATATCTTACTCATGTGCAAATCAAAATTTTCCATTGTGAAACTGAGCCATCCTTATCAAGGATAAGGATGGCTTTTTGTATGTTATATATTTATACACACTAAAAAGAGCTGGGTTATTTCATCTGCTTAACCACAGGGTTATGAAATGTTTTACCCATTCTGGGTTATTTGTATGGGATTTGGGTTATTTTTGTGCAACTCATGCGCTGAGTCAAAATCCATCAAACCAACATACATCAGTTGATTCAGCACCTGAGTTGTTTGTGCTTCGGACATCATCACGTCGACAGATGTGCTCCACCACGAATCCACACACCGCGCCAGGCTCCATGCACCGAGAGCTCACACATATTAGCACGGGGAGGACCTGCCTGATCATCCTCGTGGCGAGACAAATCAATAACAAAAGGTTTGTGCACACTAGATATCTAATTCACATTGTCTATACCGCGTTACCTATTAAAATAGTTTCTTTATATTGTCGAGGCTAGTTGGTTAGTTTGGCTAACAACGTAGCCAACCATTTAACCATTATCATGGAAGCACACACGGATACAGCTTTTCTGTTTGGTCTCGGCCATTTACCGAATGAATTAATGAAACTAGTTCATAATGCCCATGGGCGGATTGAATTACAGATGAACTGAATCTTTTCCAAATTGTAAACGTAACTAGTTTATCTTAAAACAATCATTTTTCTTGTGAGGACCAGGAAAATGGTGCTTTGCATGACCAAATCTAGCATGTATTTTGTTATAGGTTTGTAGTTGAACAGGTTTATAGATATGGGTAGTCTATTGCAATTTATTTTCTTATAGATTGTACTGCAATGTGTTAGAATTAATCTGGCATATTGGTTAATTTGACCAAGCATTTTGGTAGAGTAAATAACAAATATATGTAGTTGAAACAACCCAGAATTTTAATTAATTTGACCCAGCATTTGGGTAGAGTAAATAACAAATGTGTGTGGTTGAATTTACCCAGATTTGCACTTAATTTGACCCAAAATTTGGGTAGAATATTTAACTCATCTGTTGGGCTAAAATGGACCAACCCACTTTGCTGGGTCAAATTAACTACTGCTGGGCTGGTGCTATATTGACCCAGTGTTTGGGTTATAAAATAGCTCAAATTGGGTTATTTTTAACCCAACCATTTTTAGTGTGTATATATAATATAGTTCTATTTTATACTTTTTTTTAAATTGTCTTTTTGTTCTTTTTCTATGTCTCTGTTTTATTCTTGTTGTCTGGAACAAAATTTCCCTGGTAAAGTTTCTCGTCTATTATTTTGCTTCAGTATTGCTATCTGTTGTACTATTATACAGGCGAGCAACATAGTGTTATGTTGTGGCCATTGTGTGTGTAAATACTGTCACCTCAGGTCTGTGTGCTGGTATATGGTAGCCTGTTCCAATTTGTCAAGTAGATTACTGTAAGTCATAAAGCACACATTAAAAGTGATTTTGTGACAGTCATCACCTTAGTGGTATTTGGACATACAAACAAAAACATTAATTTCCACCTATGCAGTGAACTTGCAGTCTACATCATTGTTGTCAAAGTTACACAAGCTATTCCTGATAATAAAGTTTGAGTACAGCTTGATTTAAAAAAATACACTGCACAACAGTTCTACAAAATGATAATGTGTGTTGTGTTATTGTTATTTACTCTACTTAAGCACTGCGCTAAAGTACAAATGATAAATAATCAAAAGAAAAAAACAAAGGAGCAATATGAAGCATTACATAGATTAAGTTAAAGTCAAAAGTGAGGAGATTCCACAGCAGTTCCATCTCTACAGAGCCCAAAGGCTACGTTTCTCCACAGAGACCAATATGGACCTGGGGTTTCGATGGGTGGGACACTGCTGCTCCATCTGGAAGCTGAGTGGGCCTGAGGTGACCTGACACACAGATGAATGAACAAACAAGAACACACACATAGTAAACAGTGCACACACCTCAGTTGATGCCACATCAAGAGAACGATAGAGGTTATTTTGTCTCTCCATTCAGGGCACTGTGTATGCATTGAGGAGGTTGACATCTTGTTCCTACATTAGAACAGCTTGATGCTAAGTGCCAGTGAACTAGGAAGATGTCTGCTACTGTGTTTGTTATTTTACCTCCATGAATTTATCTTCACTCATCCTATATTTCTTCATCCCCTCCTTTCCACTGAGTGACAAACTGTAGAATCACAGTTGAATTATCTACATCTCATAACAAATCCACTCAGAAAGTAGTGAAGAGCTTCAGAACAATGGCTGAAGATCTGGGTGGATGTGGGCACTCGTGATGAAAACTGGAGGTGAATGGGATGGTGGAGGGTTGCATCAATCTGATAGTGAAATTTGAGCTGACAGCAACAGAGAAAGGAACAGTTTTAAAGTTTGACACCAATAATGATTGACACAGAGAGGTTGTGGCAAAATCTGATTCATTTAACTGAAAGAGTAAATGCCTTAAGTCAGCTGATTGAGTTAGAAGCCAGAAAGGCTTCAGACAGAGAGAGAGTAGATAGGCAGTATGTCTTCATTGAATAGACATTCAATTCAATGCAGTGAAGACAGCCTTCCTGATTGAACTTATACTAATATTCATTTCAATCAAGAGAGCCTTCATTGAATAAGGAGATGTAAAAAGTAATAAGATCAATTTATTTGACATTGTTCACAATATGAAAGTTAAGGAAATATGAAAGAGTCTATATGAGAGAGGCGAGATACCCCATCGTGATGTTATATTTTGTGGGAGTAGTGATGCCATGAGCTGTACAGGAATATCCTCCCCAAAAGAAAATATCATTCTTAACAATAACAAGCAGCAGCAAATTTCTACATGCAATATGTAATATGGCAGTTAACTACAAAATGAAGTGTAGGGAATGGATTAAGTGCAGCGGACCTCGAGACGATGACTGCCCACAGCATCTTACGACTACCCAGTCAGACAAGTTGGACCAAGGACCCTTGGACCCAAGTCTATTTTGCTGCCCAGTCTACTTCTGGTTAATGTCCAGTTTAAGGAAAATAAAATGGATTAAATAAGACTCAGGCTAACTCAGCTACCGGAAATCTGAGACTGTTGTGCCCTGTGTTGTGCATGAAAAGAAAGCTTGTGTTCATTGAACAAGGACCTCCTATAGAGGTTGGCAAACCCATAAAACTGCTGTAGTTGTAAACTACTGGTCAGCGCTGCCCATTCAGTCACTGCTGATACCTTGGTGAGATCCCTGTGCACTGCTCCCTGTGCAATAACTTAGCTAAACAATATATTTTCTAGACAGAAAAGGCTAGTTGCACATTTGTGTCTTTGTGTGTGAGATATGTAGTCTTTTCAGATTTCAATAATTTTGATGTCTTTTACCCATTGAAGGAAAAATTAAACTGTTTTCTTCAACATGATGGCTTTGAACGTTGCCTTTGTGCAGCCTCAGAATGTAACAATACAGGTCTGCAAGATGTAACTGAGGTCATGAATGGTTGGGGCAGTATTTCAAAATGTGATCAGGCCAGGTGCAGAATCTGAACAAACCAAAGCAATGCTGAAAATTTTTTTCAGGACACTAAAATATTTTCTCACCACTGATGCTTTTTCTGCTGTGAGCTCTACAGTATAATACCCTTCTCAAGCCTCGTTATGTTTTGTTGTGCATACCATGTGCCAAATTTTAAAAAGTTGTCAGAAGATATTTATTGTCCACCAGGGATGATTCAGCACTGATCTGCTCCATAGGTTTTAATCCTCTAGGCACACATAAAGAGCACAAGTAAGCGTGTGCACAATGCAATTGATTTCATTAGTCTCATTCATCATCATGAGATTATCTTAAATGCTCATGGGTTAATTTACACTATTTTTTCTCTATTGTCTCAGTGTGTTCTAATACTTTGTGCACACTGACTAAAGCTGCCCCTGCATCTCCGTTTTCTTCCTCTCTTGGCTGGGGAGGACAGACAGCTTGAATGTGGGGTTTGTGGTGGTTGGTGGAGGGCGTTAGTGTCTGTTTCTTTCTACCTGCCCTATGGATACACAGACTGCAAACAAGCCCTAGCCGTGGTGGCTTGTGCCTGCAAGAGTACACACACGAGCAGACACAGACACACTCTGGTTCGCAGTTACATGGCCCTTTGGCCTCTTTTCTGTCACAACAAGCCACATGAGCTCTGCTGTGTTGGCTCTTCCCCCCAACCCCCCTTTCCCATTGGCTCTTCAGTCGTCCCTCCTCAAACAGCTCAGTGGTCCAGTGCCTAGTCTACGCTGCAGGAATGAAGGTCCACTCGACCCTCAAGACAGAGTGTGTTTGAAAACTAGTATGCTGGTGATTGCTTAGATCACCATTGGGGTTGCAACTTGAGACTCTGGGCAGCAAACACCATGTTTGACTGTCAAACCAGCAGTGACAGCTGTGTAAACATGCCCCCTTCTGGCTTCAATTCTGTCCATGTGATGTCCTTGTAACCACGATTAGACAGCCAGTTTCAACAACTATATACAACCCTTAACATTGTCATCTTAATAAATATCACAGGGGTTTTTAAACATCTGGCATTTGATCAGGTTAAATGTGAAGCTTCAAGATTCACTCTGGTTCTACAGCAGCACATTCTACAGACACTTGCCTTATTTATTTTTGTTTATTGTCAGACTGAACCTTGATTGAGGAATTATGTTGTTATCATTTTGCTTGATTTGCAGAAAACTTATCTTCTTTCTCATATGAAGAAAGATAGAGATAAACTCACCCAGAAATTATATTTATATCCTAGTAATTTGGTGAGCATGTTTAATGCATTTTTGGGAAAACAGAATTGCTGGCAAGTTTATGTTCGATGATAACGTGGTTTTGTTGTTGTTGTTGTTGTGGTTTTTCGCTCAGTAAAATAAATGTTACAATCTTGTTGTGCAGGTAATTTGTTAAGAGGTGGTTGGAGTGGATGGTTGGTCACACAATGTGCACAACCTTGACAACAGAAACAGGTGTTAGCCCGATTCTTTGTTGGAAGCCCAAGAATGGTCCGGAGCAATCTTCAGTTCACAGTCAAAGTATTTATTGAGGTCACATATAAAGCAATGCAGCGCTGGTCTCAGACTGACAGAGGTCCTGCAGGATCTCCCCCAGAATGAGCACAGATTTCAGGCAAAAGTTCACATTTATCTTCTTGGGTTTGACCAAACCCCGTACAATAAACAGACATACGTTACAGAATGTAATTGGCTGTTTCCCAAGACTTAGACATACCATATCTTTGTCCTAGACATGTGATAAACAACCTGTATGTGTGTGTGTTGTCTTGAGGCGCGGAACTGATGTAACAGACGTCACTAACAGACAACAGAGGAAAAAAGCGTCATCTGGCCTTATGTTATCAAAACAGGCTCTCTCCAGTCATGTCAGCTTACAACTCTAGGCTATGAAGGACATTCGTTCCAGAACATACAAGTGCAATAAAGATCATGGGATGAGCACACATGAGATCACTTTAAAGGACCAAATTGTTACACAGGGATTTCGAATCCTCCTCCTGCATGTAGTTCAGATGAGGGAAAGACTGTAGTTTCAGTAAAAAGTTAATACACATGTGAATGTCTTGTCATTGTTGACATTTAAGTTGCCTCAATATAACAATAAAATATATTACTAACACTTTAGTTACAGATAACATATTAAAAGCAGGATTAGAAGTGGGGATGTTATTATTATGAACATTTTGAGCCTCAGCACTTACATTTATTAAGAATGTTTTCTCATCATCTTGATGAAAAATGTAATTCTGGCAGTATTGGTTTTTCTTTTAAAACTTATTTGACGTTGCAAATTAGTTGTATACAAACATAATCTGAAAGAGACAGAGTTATGTTGATGTACAGCATTGCAAGCCATGGGCTGCCCCGAGGCTCCTTATATTAAATAATATGGTCCTGTTGTACACTAATGATTTTATATCAGCTGTATTAGTGACATTAAGGATACTCTTAGTGAAGAATTACGATGTGTAAAAAAAAGTGGCTTATAGAACATGTTTTCGATATATTGTGATAAATATTTATCAAACAAAGAGAATATTGTTGAGGACAGGTCATGTAACAGAACTGAATTTCTCAGACATGTGTTAAACATTTGGTAATAAAACTGTGCCAGCCACTCTTTTGTGAATGTGTTGTTGTTAGACTCCCAGTGAATTTGTTTTGGCTGTTTGCAGATTAAAGCATGTTTATATTTCTATTAAGAAGCTAATTTCATTGACACAGTGCCAGTTTGATTATGTCTGCTACACTTGGTGTAGTGAATTGACAGATTTCAATATGGATTAATTGGTTTTGTTTCCACTAGTGTTATTTTGTTTTTTTAAAGATTATGACAAAAACTCAAACATTCACATCCTGCTGCATTTCAAGCAGAGATCCTGTGGAGAGCAGGCAGCTCAGACACATAATTTGCTAAAGATGGGAACAAGCCAGACAAGGTGCTACCTGTCACTTTGAGCAGGTGTGAAAGTAATGTGTGAAAGGTGAGTACATGGTGTAAATCCAAATCCAAAATTTAATTGAATATACGTGACTGTTACATTTCTGTGAAATGGTTATGACAAAAATAAAAAGCAAATATAAGTGCAACTGTTTCATTAATTTAATATTCTTAAAGGCTCTTGAATATATTTGGCGATATTGTGTGTATAGATAGATAGATAGATAGATAGATAGATAGATAGATAGATAGATAGATAGATAGATAGATGATATAGTGATAGAGACCTATTAAAGACATACCAAAAATAAAATACCAAAAAAAAAAATCCCTTCTTGTTTTACATTTGATTAGATGTGACTCCACACCCTTGCCTTTACTCTGTATACATGGATCTATGAATATGCTGTCACGACTGAACTAGGACTTGAACCCGAATGCACGACTCTGGAGACAAGGCTCAAACCAATGGTTTATTAAAGACAAAGTAGCAACAGAAAATCACAAAATGCACAAAATAAGGAATCACTCACTGAGAGGAAAAACAAGAACAAAAAACACTCAAACAAGGAAAGCAACTCAGGCTATGGGAAAGGCAAGACAAAGTATCAAAATAACTAAAGGCAAGACAATGGCGAAGGCTAGACAAAGTATCAAAACCTGAAAAGACATGAAAGATGGCATGGGATTGGCGTGGTTCTCTGACTCGACGAGACAAGACGCACTGGCACAGGACAAAAGGAGACAAAGACTATACATGCACACACAAGGTAATGGGAAACAGGTGGAGATGATCAGGGCGGGGCAGACAATCAGAGACGCACGAGGGAAGGGCAAGTTACCTGAAACAAGAGGAGAAAGGGATGTCAAAATAAAAGCCACGAAACAACATAGACACAAAACAAAAACTAAACATAACATAATTTCCTGGTCATGACATATGCAAATAGTCTCCACCTCTAGCTCCATCTACCCCTCTCCATGCAAAGTTTTGATATCATGGAAAATCTGCTCAGGGATCATACCACATAACCACTGATTTTAAACGCTCCTCTAAACAGGAGTGCTTGGATCTGACCCAACTGAGTCATGCTAGCATGTCCCCTCTGTGTTCATATAATATACTTCTCTGTTGAATAACATTGGCTGGGCTTCTATGTCTAAGCATTGTCTCTTGGCTCTGCCTTGTCCTTCAGCTCTGTTGTTGCAGATGGAGGCACAGTGATTGCTGCAGTAATGAATGAATGGCTTGTAACCTTTCCCATATTAGTTGGGCAAACACAGGGAGTCCACACTCTCCTAACAAGCTGCAGTGATGCCGCCCCTGGCCACCAGCCACAAAGCGCTGGACTCAGTAATGTCTGCAGCAGGCACTGCAATGTGCTTATCCCTTGTCTGAGAGATTGTATTTTTCTCTTTCTGCTAGAGGCCATGGATGTTTATGCATTGGTTTATTCACTGCACTTGTGTGTAACAGTAAACTTGACATACCACACCCCACCTCCTGTCCCCATCATCTTGTCTTTAGCTGTGTTTGGTTCTCTGTCTCTGTCTGTGTTTCCTGGCCTCTGGCCAATAACTGAGTGTCATTTTCACATTGTTATAAGCCCCACTTGCTTGAGCCACCTAAAACCCTGTCGTCACTCTATCTCTTCATTGCCCCTCTTCGCCTCCTGATGCATTCTGGTCATTTTCTGTGTGGTTTGTTTTGGCAGCAGCTCAGTGAGCTGTCATGGCTATTAAATGGCTGGATACTCCCTGGCTCACCCTTGTTGTTTCTCTTTTTTCCAGAGTCTGGCACCCTGGACAGACACTCATGCAGCTGCAAGACCTCACATGCTGTAGTTTTGCATTGCAGTGTGTGTGTGTGTGTGTGTGTGTGTGTGTGTGTTTTATAACTATTAATTTAATGTATTGTTAATATAATGTAAATACAATATTGGCATACATAATCTCACCAGGAAGATGGAAAGACACTGGAAGTACAAGACCTGATCTTGGAGCAATGATAACACCTCCTCAGATCCAGACCATGATGAGGAACACTATCATTTTGAGCAATTTTACCTATATAAAGATGAAGTGGATGAGTCACTGGATCTGATAACATTTCTCAGCATCACACTTGGATATTTGGGTGTTAAGATAAGATAGATAAGATATAACTTTATTAATCCCATTCCAGGGAAATTAAAGTGTTACAGAAAGCAAGCAATAATAGCAGGAATAAAAAGAAGACATAGAAAAGACCAAATAGACTGTAAGCAGGGATACATACCATTTTTGTTGTGTTGTGTGTGGACATATGAACACTGTCATTAGCTCTGTGCAGTCACAACACAGGTTTACTTTGTGCGTGTGTTGCAAGGGGTGTTGTCGATTTACCTCACTTGACCTGTGAACAACTCCTTTGCATATCCAGTTCCATTAAAGCCAACCCCTCACACTGCCATTGCCAACTCTTGATCCCAAAACAATAGGCACATACATTTTTGGATGGCCATTTCATTGTCCAAATGAATGGAGCATATGAAAATGTTTGTGCTTGATACATACCACAGACTTCAGGTTTAAATTCAGGGTAACAATTTCTTGTTTACCATCATTGTCTAATTCGACAATACATACTGTGTAATCAAACTCCACCATCACATTAGAAGTGAACAACACTGACAGAACTAGATGTAATTTTTCATTAAAAACCATTAGACTGTCAATTAAATCTATGATTCTAAATTAGTAGAGAGAAAGAGGAAAGAGCGGTGTAGTGTTGGCTCACAGAGCAAAGCTCCCTCGGTTTCATATGAATGATGAATGGACCATGTCCTTGTTGCCCTCCAGACCACACAGACATACAGATAGACAGATGATATGTCTGGAGAAAGACACATACACTCATACATGCTGTAAATACATCTCACTTAACTCAAATTGGGAAGATAGATGGGACAAGATTTTTAGTTGAAGTCAGCATAATCCATTTATGTTATCTGTTATGCTAATCCCATGAGATAGACTGTAATTTATTCCTGACAAATTAAAAAAAAAAAAATCCCCATAGCGCACTGATAACCTCAAACTGTATTTTCAAACCTAGCCTTTGTCACTCGACAATTAGTCTGGAACTCATCAAGTCTCTGAATAATCAACAGTCATAAATCAAAGGTCTGCCTGTAGATAATTAGTGGTAATCTGATACTCCCACTGTGTTGTGATTTTTGTCTCTCCCTCAGCTGACATAGCCTTCACAGGTAATTGATGAAATTAACTGATCAAATGAATCAATGATGGAAGGAGAACATTCATCAGTTACCCTTCTGTTAATTTGCCCTGCCATCTCTCATCCTCCTCCCTGTACTTATTGGAGGTATTGATGTCCGTGTTTTCAGAGGACGCCTGGCTGCTGTGATCAATGGGCAGCGTTGGGCCCACAGCGTCAGACCTGAGAAGGTGATTATGCACATCATAGATTTTCCATATTACTAAATGTCTAAATTAAACACAGATGGCCTTACTTGGCTATTGGAAATCATTACCGCTCTGTAATTTCTCTGACAGACTTTATTTTGCCTTTGAGAAAAAGGCGCCTTCAAGCATTTGTGTTCACAGATTCATAAAAAGAATGATGTAACTGAAACCCACTCAAACCTTTGTTCTTTTTTTGTCCTGTATCAACACTGGATCAAAGCACGAAGCTTAAAAGGAGATATGTAAAGATATTGGTCTTGTCATTTCATGAGTATACTTTTTAAGGCCAGTTTTTATAGTGTCTTATCAGGTGGTTAAAGAAGGGCTGTTATTCTGTTAAAATGAAGAAATCTACCATCTTTTGACGATTAAAGGAAAAAAGCGAAATCAAAAAAGTGTTAGTCTATTTCAATACTTTTAGTAACTTTTATGTTAATATTTCAAAGTAGATGATAAATATGTAATATTTTTCAAAAAACGTTCAGTCAACATTTCAGTCTTGACTTCTTCAGGCACAGCTCGAGTGGCAGCAGGTGAGCTTTCTCCTTTAGTTTCTTTAACTTGGTGTTTTGTTTTGTTTTTTTTTGTTTTTGTTTTTTTTGTCCTTTACATGTGCAATTACTCCTCCTAACTTGTCTGCGCACAATGGACAGTCAACTTGTCGAGTTTGCCCTGGCCTTTCTGCTGGTTTTTGCATTGTTTACCTGTGGTGTGTTAAGGAAAGATACAGCAGGTCCTTCAATATCAACATTTCCTATGTGCAATAATGTGAATTCAATCACTGTTTTACTCATTATATTGTTTACTTATTTGTCATGTCTTGCTGCTGTAACACTGCAAATTTCCCTGCTTTGAGATTAATAATGGATTATCTTATTGTATCTAATCTTGTTTTATCTTATTAAAACTAAAGCAGCAGAACACTAGCTTTTAACAAATGATACTCAAACAGGAGAGAAAAAATATATTTGCTGGAGACTCTTTTTAGCAGCAGATTAATCCATATTTAGTGCTCTTATGAGTATCTGGGAAAGCAGGACGGTGTATGTGAGATTGAGACAAAATAAACTACTGCACAGCAGTCGACCTCAATGACTTTAAAGGAGGAGACTGTATTGAATGCTGAGCTAAAATCTACAGATAATGTTTTGATGGAGGTGTTGTTATTTTCAAGGTGTGTGAAGACCGAGTGGAGGGCAGGGAGGATGCATCTGACCTGTTAGTTCTGAATGCAAACTGGTGAGGATCTAGACTGTTTGGGATGATGTTTTTGATGTGCGGTAGAAACAATTTCTTCAGATTGGGGGCGAGTGCCACAGGGCAGTAGTCATTTTGATTAGACACTGCAGACTTTTAGGTACAGTTATGATGTTGGCTGTCTTCAAGGAGGTGGGAACACTCTCCTGTAGCAGTTATATGCTAAAAATGTCAGTGATTACATCAACTAGCTGGTAGGCACATGTTCTTAAGTAAGAATCAGGCCTAGTAGCTTCGGTCACAGTCACTCTCATCTGGCTTTTTCTTACATCTGCTGTACATACTGGCAGTGACACTGATTAGCTATATGTGCGTGCTATGTATGTGACATTTCCTCATACAGAAAGCTTAAAGGAAGCTTTCATTATCTTACATATAGAGCTGACAAATTAGACACAAATCCTGAAAAAGCAGTAGAGAAATGCAGTGAAAACTGGACACGAGGGCTGAGTGAATGGTTTGATGAGTATGAAATGATGTGTATAATATGCTATGGCCTTCACGGCCACCAGTTCTCAATCGGACCCAAAACCTGAACAATATGTTACAGTGTTCTCCACCACTGCCATCAAAATACCAGCTGAGGGGTATATTTTGGAATAATGCCTCCAGCAGAGTTCAATATTAAAATGGTCTTTACACATTAATGCATCAGCATTGCAACAATAATGATGCAGCAAGGGAGTAAAAGGTACAATACTGCATTTGAAATTTTGAAGAGTTAAAGAATAATGTTGCATAAAATGAAAATACTCAAAAGTACCTCAAAATTGTATAAACACAAAGACAGTAGGGCTGTATTCACAAACATTCTGCAATTCCTCCGAGAGAGCTTCTAACTTACACTAAATATTTCCAGCAATAAGTCTTAGCTTAAGAGTATTCAATTCTCAGAGCAATTCTGAGAGAGAAAAGGACAGAAAAAAAGAGATCTTATTGAGGAAGCAAGGTTGACACCATTGCTAGATATGATGCAATCTTTTAAAAAGGTCCGACTGGTTGATCCAAAAGAAAACAAAGCAAACCAGTAAACAAGCAAAACAATGGAAACAAGTAAAAGAAATACAGAACCCCACTGGACAGAGGAACAATGTTTACTATTAGCTCAGTTAGTCAATAAAATTATTTTAATTGCAATATGTATGTATTACAGTGCAAACCAAAAGGCTGGCGTGGAAAAATGTATTGCAGCAGATTAACACCTCATTCTTTCTGGAGGAGTGCAAAAAGTAGTGGCATGTGTTGCAGTCTAAAGCAAAAGGGGGGAGTGCAGCACACAAATGGGATCCTTCAAGCACTGGTGAGTGCTATACCACATATTTACAACGGCTGGCAAAGTTAACTTGAATACAGAATTGTATGTGGCCATATACTGCAGTATTTCAAGTACGCCTGCCTTTGGCTGCTGCTCCAACACCATTCCCGCTGGATTGAAAATTGGAGATTGAGATGGAAGTCTTCAGACAACACAAAAGAGTTGTGTTAGCTATGTTTACAGGAGAAGAACTAAAAACTAAAGACAGAGCCTCTGAAAAATAAATTAAACGACAAACAGAAATTATGCATTCATGTGTCCTTATCAAATAATGTTTTCTAATGTATGCCTAGTAAAACTATATGGTGTGTTGGTTCAATCCAGCCACCAGTTTTTACATTATATTGAATGAAAACAATGTGAATTTACAATACATGACATTGTATTTGAGCAAAATATCTTAACTACTACGACACTAACACGTTTGTTGCTCTGTAAATTACTATTTCCGCGCGTAATAACTCTATGCTAGACTTCTCACCTGCTGTAATTTGGCAACAATGTCTAAAATCTTGCAACAATTTCCAAAATCTTGTAGTCTGCACTGAAAACAGTTTGAGTATTGACGATGTGGTACCATTTTCTGTTTGGTGCGATAATGTGGATGTGCATTACATAAATGACACCAGCAACAACATGGAAGTCCATGAATGTCTTTTTGTGAGGCGGTAAGGTGCGGACATCCAGTGGAGATGAGATGAGCCGTGCCACAATATGAAGCTGTGAAAGCGCTGCAATTGTTTGTGTGATCACCGTGATGATGGGGGATTACAAAAGAGCCAAGTCATCACTGCTGCATTTCTCCAGTTGCCAGATATCTTACTGTTGTCATCAGTTTTATTTCTGCCGTTATAGCGTTATTGCGTTGGGTGGGAGATGTGAGCCAATCTCGAATGAGATTGAACACAAACATTATCCCTGCATGATCTAATTTGTAGTATTTAATTAACTCACTGTCATTCAGCATTTGGAGAATATTTCTCCTACCTCTTTGTCTTTTTTCAGCTCTGCTTAAGAAACTCTTAAGCCTCTTATAAGTCCTTCTCCATACTCCTCACAGTTTTTCACCTCTGGAGCTCTCTTAAGGGCTAAAATACTTTGTGAATAAATTTCTTCATCAGGATCTAGTCTTAACTGTGAGGGGAAATTCTTATAAAACATCATAATTCTAAGAATTTCCATCGAGTTTTGTCACCAGGAGCAACTCTTTGTACTTGGAAGCTTTATGAATATGACCCCAGGACATTAAGGCACAAGTTTTATGGCAAATGTTATTGAATACCACAACTAACAACACAGCGTGTGAGACACTGATGTAGACTGAGATGTAGTAATGCTACACACCTTTCACAGCAAAGTGTTGTTTCACTGTACCTGTTACCACTTTTCTATCAAAACCCCCCCTCGTCATGGCACACTGGCATCCCTCCACGCTGTAACGATCGATGCCTCTTATTTTTTGGCTGCAGTATGAACTTCTAATATGAGAGAAGAGGTAACTCAGCACTGGAACCTCAGCACATCACACCCCCCTCCTCAGTCATTAGCAAGGCAACTTGGCGAAAAATTGCATTTTTTGTCTGTTATCTGGTGCATATGTTGTTATATGGCAGATGCAAAGCAGGTGGTATAATGTCTGGGAAAGAAAGACAGAAATACAGCAAAGATGAAAAGGAGGGAACAGATAGAGGTAAGGAAGTGGAGGAGAGGAGTAGGTGGGAGATAAAGATGTGTGTGTTACTGACAAAAACACAAGCAGAGAGATAGAAGAAGAGGAAAGTGTGGAGCTCAGCCTCATTGGCATGGTGGGGAGTGTGTGGCAGATTAGCATGGAGTCTAACTTCAGTTAATTATGTGCATACTGTTAATTCTGCGTGGCTGGCTCTGTCTCCCAGTGCCACAGAGTGTGTGTGTGTCATGTGTGTGTCTCTCATAATGAAAGTGATGGGTAGACCTTTGACTCCTCAGCCACACTTTAAATGAACCACTGAAGTCCCGCATCAGCATTTGGTGAGCGCAAAGAGAATATATGTGCACGTGTGTGTGTGTGTGTGTGTGTGTGTGTGTGTGTGTGTGTGTGTGCGTGGACAGACATGTGCACTGGGACATTAACTTAAAATAGAAAGCAAGTTCTCCCAGGAAGGTTGTCCTCTAATTGACTGGATTCTGTGTGAGCAGCACTTTTTAAACACTTTTTTGTTGCCCATTTTGTGGTGATTAAACAGGCATTGCTTTTAACTGACTGATCTTAGAAGGACCTGCTTTACTCAGAAGAGAAGAAGAAAAAGAAGAATGAGAGACAGAAGACCAAAAAGACTGAAGCCTGGCGGTTAATCATTTGTTAAAAAAATACATGTGCAATGGTTGATTAATTCTAAAGTAAAAGCTGTAATCAGATAATGGCCAGATTTGAAATGATAGTTGTATATGTGGTCACACCTGGACAAAAATGGGTTAAAGAATCACATATAGGCCTAATGAGGGGCATCAAAATTCTGGGGAGCATGGAGGGGGTATGCTGCTCTGTGTGTGTGTGTGTGTGTGTGTGTGTGTGTGCGCGCGCGCACAGTTGCAGTTGTGTACAAGTAATTGCATTTCATTTTGACATGTTTGAAAAGGGGATGGATGCCCTACTAAATGTGGGTAACTGTGTGATAAACACACAGTTACCCACATTTTACTTCCATCAAAGAACTATAAAAGGAATGTCCAACACTTACACTTTAACTTTATTTGCATTTCAATATATATATGAAGCAAGGACAAACAAAGAGCTCAATCTGATTTAAATTTCTCATTGAATAATGATAGTAGCTATACCCATCTAACAGAGAGAGGGTGAGAGATATGTCTTCTGGCCAGTATGACCTTCCTCTTCTTGCTGAGGAATGGCAAATTGGAGAAAACTCATGGCTCCTTCCAAAGTCCTTAAGTTCCTTCAAAGTCCCATCCTTGTCTTAGCAGAGTGATTGAAAAAGAATTTTAACTCCAATTTCTAATCCACAGTCAGTTGGCAAGTGATTATTCCTCCTGTGCTCTGTTAGGCTTCACACACACTTCTCTTGAGTTGGATTGTGGAGAGACAAAGAAAGAAGAACAACGTTCTTCCCTTTTTTGGCTATTTTATACTCTTTTCTCTGAATCCCCCCTCTCCATTGCACCTGTCCTTTTGCACACCAAACTGCCAAATTGGTGCTCGTACAACTTTATGTGTGTATATCCCTTTTTGACAATTTTCCTACCAAGCTTTTGGCCTTTGACCTGGTTTGGCTCAGGCCACTGGTCACAGCCTATGTGACTTACTCTCCTGTGGAAAAATTCATGACCATTCATTACCTTTAGCTCAGCCAGAAACACTTTAAACCCTTTAAGCTTGATCACATTTGAATTCTTAGCTATTCTTATTCCTTGTGATTACATTACATCATTAATAATAAAAACAGCAGCTTACAATAATCACCATTATTACTTGATATATGGCAAAAACTCGTACTACATCAAACAGGGGAATGGGGATCTCAACTCTTTTGGCAGTACATATTAGTACCACATAGTATATGTGCTTAATAACTACAAAATGAATCTAATAAGAATGGAAGTGTGACTAATTATAATAGCAGTTGCAGTGGATGTCAGGTGGGGCCACGACACGAGACACCACCATCATCCACAATCCAGGTTCAGGCATTTTGCTTGGGAACCTGCAAGATGAGAAAGACAATGACTCCAGAGGAAGAAGCTAAGTTAGTAACGTGTCTTGATAGGAAATGAATGCATACAGATGGAGAGGAATAGAGGAGCTCAGTGTATCATGGGATGTTCCCTGGCAGTTTAATCCTATAGCAGCATAAGTAGGGACCGATTCAAGGCAAGCCTGAGCCAGCCCTAAGTCTAAGCTTTATCAAAAAGGAAAGTTTTAAACCTGCTCTTAAATGTAGAGATAGTGTCTGTCTCCCAAGCCGAGACTGGAAGGTGACTCCACAGGAGAGGAGTTTAATAGCTGAAGGCTCTGGCTCCCATTCTGCATTCTGGGAACCCAGTGTTCCAGTGGGGTGATAAGGTATTATGACCTCTTTAAGATATGATGGTGTCTGACCATTTCGGGCTTTGTAGGTGAGGAGAAGGATTTTAAACTCTATTCTAGATTCTACAGGGAGCAAGTGTAGAGAGGATAATATGGGAGAAATGTGATCTCTTTTCCTCATTTTTCTCAGAACACGTTGCTCAGCATTCTGGATCAGCTGGGGAGTATTTAGCAACGTATTGGGGCAACCTGTTTTGAGATTAAATTTTACAATGTTACAGGTGAAAAAAGGCAATCCTTGAAATTAGTTTTACATGGGATTTAAAGGACATATCCTATCTATATTTCATTAATAATACATAGATAGATAGATGAGAACCAGCCTTATTGGTCAAGTATATTCACCTCATCTCATCTTCAACCGCCTATCCGGGGTCGGGTTGCGGGGCCAACAGCTTCAGCAGGGGACCCAAAACTTCCCTTTCCCGGGCCACATTAACCAGCTCATACTGGGGGATCCCGAGGCGTTCCCAGGCCAGTGTGGAGATATAATCTCTCCACCTAGTCCTGGGTCTTCCCCGTGGTCTCCTCCCAGCTGGACGTGCCTGGAACACCTCCCTGGGGAGTAAGTATATTTACACATAAAATCAATTTGAATTAGGTTTGTAGCGGCACTCAAATGAAATGCACTTACAGTATACACAATGATTAGACAGGTACATATAGAAATACAAGCAAAACAAGGAAAGCAAAGCTGAACAAAGATAAGGAACTAAGTTAAACTGCTTCTGTAAACTGCAATCACGGTTACAATAGTGCATTGTTGGGTGTTAAAGGAAAGAGCAATGAAACAATGCAGTATGGTTAGAGTAATATGTCACTTTTTACACATACACCCAGTGGTTTATTTACAGTATATAAATCCTGCTCAGATTTACATTCAATTTTAGATTATTGCACAATTTGCATATGATTTTTTGTACATTAGATGTTTTCTTTGATCTTACAT
This sequence comes from Chaetodon trifasciatus, assembly GCA_037975065.1. Taxonomy (NCBI): domain Eukaryota; kingdom Metazoa; phylum Chordata; class Actinopteri; order Chaetodontiformes; family Chaetodontidae; genus Chaetodon; species Chaetodon trifasciatus. Next base: position 12,433,887 of record JBBMOE010000010.1, read on the forward strand.
GGTTATTGCACAGGGACTGTCGATGGCAACAGCCATGTCTTAGTTTTTCTCTGTGTACATTGCCGTGTTTCTCCTTCCATGCATCTCCTGTGCTCCTGTCGGCCTCTCTTTCTCGCTCTCTGCCTGTGTGTCTGTGTGATTGTCTGAGTGGAGACAGGTGTGCTGAAGCCAGAGCAGAGTGTCACCAACTGCATCCCATCCTGTAATGGAGTCTCCTACAAAGACTCAGCTCTACCACTTCCACCTCACCAGATCATAGTCTCAGCTAGCACTTAGTGTTGCTATGCTCCAGTTTTGTATGTTGCTCTTTGTGATTTGCTTCTGTTCTGTTCTGCATTCTCGTAACTAACTTTGTTCTCTGTGTCTTCATTGTCCTGCTGCTCCTGACTCCAGCCCTCCCTCCATTTCTCCACCTGTTAAAGTCTGCTGCTCTGCTCTTCTCATTCAGTTTCCCCGGGGACCTCTCAGGAACTACATATCCTCAGCCTCGGAACTATTCAGTCTGCTCTGCTATGACTCATGTTCCCATCCCTTTTCCGTCATAACTAAATACCTCAAATGTCATAACTGCCTCTGTGTGTCTGTATCTATACTTTGGTTCACGAGTTAGCCCCTTAACAGATTATTTTACGGTTTGTTTTGATTGCACCTGATTACTTTAATTGTTGGTGAGTGACGTGGTGAAGCTCCACTATAAACTCAAATTTGCACTCAGAAAGGATCTCTTCACTGCACTTCAACATCCAATAACTTTGTCAATATACAGTTTATGGGTTTTTCAGATCAGCTTTATTGGCCAATAACAATGCTCACTCAAGGCTCTTCTGACCACAGCTGGGGCCAGCTGTCCAACCTCCCATCTGTATGCTGAGGTATTGTTTGTTTTAACATAGACTTGTGAGCAGTTCCTTTAAGGACAGTCTCCAATGAAAACAGGCAAGAGTGGAAAAAAAGTGGCACATTTTTTTTAGTGTTATCACTCATCTCTTTAGGCCCTAAGAAAAATATTTCCACATTATATATATACATATATATATATATAATTTTTTTTTTTATTCAATATTTTGGATTTTATGAGTTGTATCTCCCAGGATACGTTGCCCTATTAAGAGCCCAAATGATAAACATATTAATGTTCAATTTGATGAGGATAAATTATAAATTGTTGTATTCCTTGGTCATTTACATTACACATAGCACTTTTAAAGTTGATTTTGTTCATTTTTACCAATCCATCTTAATCTCATAACAAAGCAATCTCATAAAAAAAGTGACACCAAAACTGAACATTTCATGATGAACATATGAACTTTTTGTGCACTGAAGATTACATAAAAAACAACAACAACACAGCAATTTCATTTTCTCAATGAACACTGGAGAAACTTTTATTTTTTTTGCTGTCTATATTTTCACAATATTTTATATATTTTTCACTAGAGACCCCTCCCACCCTGGCCACATTGTTTTTGACCTTCTGCCCTCAGGGAGGCGATACAAGCCACTGACTACTACATACATACATTTGTATGGATTGCACATATAAGTGTCCTTAGATAAAACTACTGTCACCTGAATCCCTTGGCTCATTTGGACTTTGTACTGCAATCCATTTCTTCATCCTTCTCATCAGAACTTTCATCCTCCTCATCAGAACTGCCTTCATTCGCTGCCTGTATCTCATGCTGGCTGAAAATTACTTCCTCATCTTCATCACTGTTTGACTCAGAGGAGGAAGGAACTTGCAGGGATCTCCTCTATCACTCTCATCCCTGCGCTTTCCTTTCTTTTTCCATAAAAGGATCTAGCCGAGATGCCCTACTTGAAAATAAATAGATATTTTTAAGTAAAATACAGTTATAATGTTATAGTAACCACAGCTGTGCATGATAATATCTGGTACTGCAGTAATTATTAACATGCCTTCCAGTTTGAGGCAAAATTTTGAATAATGCACATTGACCAAATTTCTACCCCTAATCTCGCAACGTATCTCAGGGGATACCTACATTTCAAAAGCTGCTAGGTAACACCACAAACACAGCTGGAACATTTTTTCTTCATCAGAATGTTTAGACAAATGTCCTAATTAATTTTAGGAATTTCTATTGTTGTTTTATTGAAAATAAGTATGAACAATATATTATTATTTACCCCCAAGGAAGCAGGTTCTCCACCACTGGCGGCCATGATGTTTTCTGATCAGGCTGACGAAACGATGCAAAAAAGCCTGAACCAAATCATGTGATCTAGATGCTAATACCAGACAAGACTTTTGATAAATGCTAACTTGATTAGTGAAAACCTCCCAGCACACCCCCTACAGGATGTTTAAGAGTGTGTATCTCCTGGTGCATGTCGCCTGTTTTAGGGTTAAAAAGCAAAATGAAATCACAGCAGTTTTGAAAAGGTGGGATATGATATATTATTATCCATGGCTTGAGGGACTAACCGTACAGACCAGTGGACCAAAGCAATGAGCTGAAAACTGTGAAGAGTTCCAGACTGTAACTGATTCTCAGTGGGATCAACTGTACCACTAACCCTGTGAAATTACATTTATTTAACTCAATGTCAATATCAAGATACTATGTGATAAAGCTTTAATTTCTTCTCTAATATTTTGATCTATGCATGGATTCCAGGCTAATAATCCCAAATAAATGTATTTTGCTCTTATTTTGTGGCTCTTGAAAATGTGTATTAAGACAGATAAGGCTAATAAGGTGAGTGGTGTGACCATTTCATTATAGAGGAGACTGGGGGGGTTTATCAGAGCTGCTGGTGAGCACTGAACCCTGACCACTATCACTAGAGTGGCACCAAGTTGTGTGTGTGTGTGTGTGTGTGTGTGTGTGTGTGTGTGTGTGCGTGCATTTGCACACATGTATGTGTCTTTCTTTCATTTTAACGTGGGCCCTACTTTCAAACCAGCAAACTGCTTACTGCTGACAAGGCTTGTCTGCCGCATGCGGCTCTTTCATCCCTCTGCTGTGGCTCCATGTAGCTTTGACAAAAATAATGTGAATAAATAATGGTGATTTAATTTTATTGTATTTTATTTCCTTTTTTTAATATAATTAAATGGAATTATTTTGGAGATCGGTGATCTTGTAACATTAAAATAAAAAAGTGTTTGGCCCATCAAAACATGCATCACATCCTATATGCGTCGCTGGTTGCGGCCGCCCATCCGAAGATGCACAAATGGAGCAATATTGAAAACCTCCTCAAACTCAACAAACTTGTGTTTAAAGCATGAAATGCCATTCCCGACGCGTATATGAACCTGAAAAAATATGCATTTCAAGTCCTGCCAATCTTGGGATCCACATACTTTTGCAAGCAGGTTTTCTGCAGCATGAACTACATAAAAAGCAAACATCGCTCGTGCCTCATGGATGACAGCTTGCAAACTTGTGTGATGATCAAAGTCACATCTTACAGCTCTGATATAGATAAGCTCTGCAGTGATGTTCAGGAACAGAAATCAGATTAATCAAGTGAGAAAGCTATCATTTAATAGGCTATTGTTTTGCAAATATACACTTATATATTGGACCCTGAACTGATGTAGTTGTGTTTTATATTCAGACTTGACGGTTGATTGCTGCACGTGTTTGTGGAAAAAAAAAAGGATGACGGCAATGACTGAAATGGACTTTAGTCATAGTTAAATATAAACGGCTATATTTTTTATGTTTTATTTTTAAGCAGCAAATATGCTGCAGCTATATGTTCTATTAATTTTAATTTATTTTATTTTTTTCCACAAATAGGGGAAGGCCTGCATTATGTATTTTATTTGAAAGTAAACCTACATGTGCCACTATTTTTACAGCAATAAAATGTCGATGGTTATCTTTTTGTCGTTCTATGATTTCATAAATGCAATGTTATCTTCATTTTAGGTGGTCAAATAGGTTTTGTGGCTCCACATGATTTTTATTTGTTGGGAAAGGGGCCAAAACGACTCATTTAACATTGAAGGTTGCAGACCCCTGCTCTAGGCTACCACTGGTCATTTATAGCACAGAAAAACAATATTTGATAAAAGATAGCACATTTTAGCTGTTGTCTCATGCATGTTAATTGCATAACATGTAAATTCAGAAGCATGCTCCATGTGAAAGTGTTCTAATAGCTCAATATTCCATGCACATGTTCCAAAATAGCAGCCTAATTTGGCCCTTATTGACATTAATGAAAGATAAATATTTTACTGCATGTTTCTAAATCAGATTGGCATTGATTTAGAGTCTTTCATGACAAGGAGAGGCTGCTTTAATCACATGTAATGGTTAATATTTCACAATGACTGACAGAAATGTCACATTACAAGAATAATATATGCCAAACACCACAGGAACAATCCCTCATTCTCCTCTGACAGATCTGCCTTCAGCTTATTACTATTATTCAGTTTATTACTGCTTTAGTTTGCACATGCACTGTTTGCATTGTAGTCAGTCCCTTTCAGATTATTCTTATGATAATCGATTACCAACAGCAAGTGAATTAAAATTTTAAATGTTTCGAAGGAAAATTCTGAGCAGTGTCATCTAAATTAAATATGTAGAATAAATAAATACAATATAAATAAAGATTAATTGTCAGTATAAGTGTGGTTAAACTGGGCTTAAAATCATAAAGCCATCTTTTAAATTTAAAATCAGCTATATTCCAGAATTTAAAATTAAAACTCAATAATTAAATTATTATAATTTTAAATTTTTAGAATTTTAGAATTTTAAATTAGAATTTTTGAAACCATTCAGATTTAAAGTGGGACTAGGTGAACAGTCCTGTGGAGATGAGTGTCACTGTGTTCCTATAAACATGCAAATTTTTCTTTTTTTGGTTTGTTTTTAAATTAAATGCTTCGGCTTAGACTTTTATTTTCATGAATATGCAGCCCAGTCCCTCACCAAAGTGTTTAACTGACCCACTGCTGCACCAGAGGATAGTATGCCAGTGTGACGGTTTGCCTCACCTATGTGTGAGTGGATGACCACACAAATGACCTTCACATAGGAGACCAGGATTCAATTCCCATGTGAAATGAATGCTGATTGTTTTAAAGAAATAGTTATTTTAATTGACACCATAATCTCACCACCTGAAATGTTTCTCAGCAAGCTTTATTTTGAATATAACCAAACATTGCATATTTATTATTGCTGGCTTGACTAACGCAAAGTGTGACACAGACCAACATGGATCAGCAGGTGTATTACACGCCTTGACATGATACCAGGTGGGAATATGAGAGTCAAGTTTGACCATAGCAGTTCACTATTGACCATATAAAGAGTAGTTTTACAAAATAAATGGTAATCCTCACACAAGGTTCACTCACTAACTGTTGCTGGACTTTTCAACCCAACCCAGTCTCACATCAAAATGTGTAATAGCTGTTGGTCATCAGCATATTCACTGCCCTTTGCACTCAAAACAGCCACTCAAGGAAAACTGCTTGTGCATGACTACAAAAATGAAGCTGTTTTCAAAAGTTACACAGAATACAGCGATAGATTTAAGCTGCACAACACAGCTCCTCAAGTTTATGGCTCCCTGTGACAGAAAACATGCTTGTAGACTTGTGAGAAGTCACAAAACTGATACAACTATCTCATATTGATGATTCCATCTTTCTCTGAAAGACGCACATGTCCACTGCTGCATAGGAGACGCTGAACCTTCAAAGGGTTTCTCTCATCAATCATTCCCTTGTGCTTAAGGACTGATTAGACCGATGAAAGCAATTATGACAGTTATATGTGTACAAAAACTCTGTTGAGTTTTCATGGACCAACATCATTTTAGCATTTTTTGGATGACATTTAACTTTATGTTATCTCAAGATAACACTTTTCTCTCTGTTTGAGGAGGTGTTAGAAAAAAAAAAAAAAACAAGTTTCCATTAATTCTATCTTCTATTCTATTCTATTCTATGAAGCTTATTGTGTCAGAAAAGTGTAAATTCAGTTTTGGTTTATCAGGTCATAATTAAAGATGACCTCATTAGGTTAATTGGTGACTAAATTGTCCCTAGGTGTGAATGTGAGAGTGAATGGTTGTATGTATGTTGCCCTGCAGTCGGCTGGCGACTGGCTCAGGGTGTACCCAGCCTCTCGCCCGTTAACAGCTGGGATAGGCTCCAGCCCCCCCTCCCAACCCCGAAAGGGATAATCAGGGGTATAGAAGATGAATGATATTTCTATTTTTTTATTTTTTATTTTTTTGTCCCCCCTATTTATATACATGAGGGGGGCAAAATGTTAGAAACACCTCTGTCTATAATGCAGCTCAGTACAACAACAACACCACCACTAATTATGACCTTGATACTAAAACATATACTTGAATTAAAACCTTTAGGGTTCGGGTTAAAAAACAACAACAAAAAAAAAAAAAAAAAAAACCCTGAACGTCATAGGTGACTTAAAAGCAGAATTTATGGCTGAGCTGTATTGGTTTACATCAGATTGTACAGGTGTGCTTAATAAAGTGGCCACTGAGTGAATACTACTAAATGTGACCATTTTATTTAGGCATATAGGCATTTGTCCAATAACTCATGGTCCTCCGAAATTAATAGTCTGTACTACAGGATGTATTCTGCACTGGAGTAGAGAGCCAAAATGACCAAAGTCACGCAAATGTTACGTTTAGAGCTTTTAGAACAGGACCCAAGGGGGCAGGAACAAAGCACGGAACTAAGGGAGCTTTTTAAACAAGAACAGTTTATTTAACAACAACAAAAACCCTGCACAATAGTATGAATACCTACAAACGAAAAACACAATCTCAAACACAAAAACAGCCCTTAAACATTCAACTACACTGTGGCAAGCGGGTAGGAAAAAATGCAAAACTAGTAACAAAGGCTAGGAACAAGCAAACTACTAGAAAACTAGCCAGGGAAAAAACAAACAAGCTACTCATGGACTAGGCTGGGAGTAAACACACCCAGGCACTAGGAACAAGGATTGGTACCAACACTCGAGACAAATGGCTGAAAAGTCTAGCATAAAGCGGAGAACAATCTGGCAACGGGACATCTCGCTTGCTCATATTTTAACTATTTCTGCAGATTTGTCCAAACTATTCTGTTTGCTGCAGCAGCTGAACAACGTTGTCAAATGAACCCTCCACCTGTTTCAGACTCCTCCCTCCTGTGTACCATGTGCTTTGTGCCAGGCACCAAAATATCACATAGATGTGGATGTGGTGTATCACTCAAATGGATAATTTTGCATGGCAATGATAATCTATTTGTCACTTATGAAGGGATTTAATTCCACAATAAAGGTGGAGTAATGCAAGATTTTTCACAACCATGTGGACAAAGCTGAAAAATAGATTTTTTTAATCACAGGCCCAGACTTTTGGTGCACCGCTTAAATGGAGAGATAACGTGTAGATAAGTTTCAGGTGCACCATCTGCCCCACCGAACAGCCTGGCCACACCTCCACTGCCACACTGGAGGGGAAAATTCAAACACACACATTAGTCCCAGCCATAACACAGAAAAACATAACAGAAACAATGTAATAAGCTGTGCTGCTTAACAGCAAATCTCCAAATACAAGATGGTGCCGCGAGTGTCCATTTTGGTGCTGCACTCCTTGGTTTGTTTGTTTCTCACATTTTGAGTTGTCCCTCTCTAATACAACATCAGAAGATGCAAAAAGGAGCGAGCGGAAGAGCTCTTTAAACTAAGACAGCAGGGATTTCATACAGCGCTCCCTTCTTTACACCTGGTCAATGTCCATTCTCTGACAAATAAGATGGACGAACTGCTGCTCCTTAACGAAACAAACACTGACTTTTGCAGATCTGACGCCCTGTGCTTTATAGACACCTGGCTCAGTGAGCACACACTGTGTTTCATCTGACCGGCTTTCTCCTTTTCTGAGTGGAGCAAGCTTCCAGAGAAAACCAGGGGAGGCAGAATCTTCTTCTATATTAATGAAGGTTGGTGTACAGATGTCACAGTGTTGAAAAAATCATGCAGCCCTCGGTGAGAGACTCTATTCATGAAGTTTACTGCTTTTATTCTGGTTGGTGTTTACATCTCAGACCTGAGTTAGTGAGGCTTTACAACACCTGGTTGACAAGATTAGACTCAGCTTTAGACCCAGATTACTAACATCATGGAGCAAAAACATCGGGGGCTCTTGGGGACTTCAACCGAGCAAATCTCAGTTATGAGCTGCCAAAATACAGACATTTTAAGTGTCCCACAAGGAACACACCACTCGTCTCGTTTTAGTCAACGAAAATGAAGAGACATTTTAGCAGAGTTTTTATTTCGTAAACCACATTTAGTCTTGTTTGTATTCATCAACAATATTGTATTATATATTTAATTATAGTTATCGTCACATGACCAGCATTTACGTTGCGTCTTGTCTCGTTTTCGTCATGTGATAAAGGTTCATTGACGACGGTATTTGGTCATAATTTTTGTTGACGAAAGCAACACTACTGCTACACAATATAAAAGGACGCATATCACTCTGTCCCTCGTGCAGCCTTCAGGCTCTCTCATCACTGTCTTCCTCCAACCTACAGGCAGAAATTGAATCTGCTATGCCTATGGTTAAGACTGAAAAGATGGACCACTGATGCAAAGCTGGCTCACTGACACTGTGCCATCTTACAGTAGCTTTGTGAAGAGTTGTGTGCGCTAACTAAAAGCTTCTGCACATACAACACTGAACCATGGTTCTCAGTTAAGCTCATGCAGCTTCGCCAGGCTAAGGTCAAGTGAGGAAGTAACTGCTCCAAGTTGTTAAACCAATTTCTTCTTCTTCTCCTTCTTCATCTTCTTATGCAGTTGGAAAACAAAACAATATTTCCTGTGTTCTGCTTCCCTACATTTCCAGTTACTGAGAAAAGAAACCACCCTGCTCCTTTATTTTTACATTTTGAAAAGACACAGTTTTTTTTTTTTTTCAATTCGGTTTTGAAATGGAAAAATCAAAGAATAAACAATACACAAATGTCACGGTGTTTGTTGTGACTTTTATTATTTCCTGTTTTCCTGGTGTGTCATCTTTTGCCATACCTCCAGTGTTTTCCCACCTTTGTAATTGTTGATTTGTTTCACCCGTTCCTCGTTTGTCTCACCTCGTTCCTCATTAGTTTTCGCTCCCCAGGGTATTTAAGCCAGTGTTTTCCTCAGTCTGTGCCTGTTCTGTTCCTTTTACATTTTGTATCAAGAGTTCTAGCCCTTTTCAGTGTTTCCTGTGTTCCTTTTGCTTTGCTTTTCCCCCACACATTGCTTGTTTTCGGATTTTTGGATTTGCTTTCCCTTTTTAGATTTGTTTGCCTGTTTGGACTTATTTCTTTGGATTTGCCCTTTGGCTGCTTCACATACGCCTTTTGTCATTGCCTGTTTTCTTAATAAATAGTGTAAACTACACCAACTCTGACTTGGAAGTCTGCATTTGGGTCCAACCCCTTGCTTCCTTGTTTCCTCTGTTCGCACACAACCATGACATTATGAACAGGCCAGTCATGGACCCAGCAGATACTGTGAACAGTGAACTGTATGATTTGATTTCTGCCCTCCTGAGGGTAAAAGACTTTTGGAAGAAGGTGCCTTGTCAGGAACTCAGGACAGCAAGTTAGCCTTTAGTACATGGAAAAAAACTTCTAAGCCTTGCCTAAAAGACTCCCCACTTGTGTGGGTTACAGACTTCCTGAACACCCCAGGTTCCCAATCTGTCAGCCGGCTAGCCTTCAGTCTGCTTCCCAACCAGCAAGCATTCAGCATGCTAGCAACCAGCCCACTAACCTCCAGTCTGCTAACATCAAGCCTACTAGCCTTCTGCAAGCTAGCTCCCAGCTGACACTCTAGTCAATTAAACTTGGAATTCTGAGCCTGAGCCTGCAGCCTTCTACTAGCTCCAGCTCCTGAGTCAGTTAGCTACTGGCCTGCAAGCCCTCTGCTAGCTCCAGCTCATTAGTCAGCTAACCAATGGCCTCCTTGGCTCCAGCCATGTCCCATTCTTAAGTTGGCTAGTGTAGCAGTAGGATATGCTGCGGTGGCTGAATACAGGTGGGTCTGCTGCTCTGTATTTTACCTGGCGCATTAGCCTATCAGTGCAGAGGGCGAGGGTATAAAAAGGAGACTGTGTCCCTCCCTCACCCTCTCTCACTTCCTGGCTCGAATGCCCTTCCGCTTCCCGGCCTTCCACTTCCTCCTCAGTTCTCCATCCACTAAAAAGACGAGTGGATCCTGACACATCACCGGCGCACCACAGACACTCCCCTTCACACGGAGCCGTGCAGAGCCTCCTCATCTTTCTTCTCACCGGGAGGACGCCTGCTGATCTGGACCAGTGGATGAACTCTGGAGATTAAGATAAGTGCAGGAACACTGCTGCTTCGCCGACCCTCATTGACTGTGCGACATTGAGTGCGCACGGGGGGTTAGATGGGGTCAGGGAATCTCACCTGTTTCTTTTGAGTGTATTGTATTATTTTGAATCCATTGGTTGGTCAGTTATCATTTATCATTTCATTTCAAATTAACGTTTATGTACATTTGTTTTAGTATCTCTGGCCAGAGACCCGTGTTCTTTGTTTCCTTTTTTTCTGTTTGTTGTTATTTTTTGTTGTTTGTTAATTAGTATATGTCTTTTGTGGCTTTTAACAAAAACAACAAATAATATTGTGAACTAATCGTGTTCTCCCCTCTCCTTGTAGTTGTTGGGAGCCGACAGTGGTGGTGGTGTCCCTCGTGTGTTGTGTGATGCTGGAGTTTAGTTTGCGGTGTATTTCACTTTTGCTGGGTGTCACGTATGAATGGGGTGCTCCTCCTTTAAGTTGGACCTCCTCCCCCAAGTCTCCCCCGCACTGTAGGTAAGCCTCACCATTGGAGCAGGGTGTTAGCACCTTAGTTTCCTTTTAAACCCTCTTAATTTTGAGTGTGACCAGTTTAATAAACTTAAGTTTTGGTTAACATTGAACCACACCTCCTGCCCCTCTTTGTATTACTTACCTGTGTGCCTTTCTGCTACAACTTCTAATTATCCAAAATTCCCTGGGTGAAATTCCCAGTGTGGTGTTGTTGGTTTTCCTGTCAAAGTCATATACTTAGATCTTTACCATAATATCGTATCAGTCCTCGTGCTGCCACAGCTAGCTTCCTGCCTAAGTCCATCCCTGACGAGTCTAAGGAGCCTCCTTTCTGGGGGACCCAGCTACCTTTCAGGATAGCTCCCAGAAGAAAGCAACACTCTTGAAGTCATTGAAGCTCTTCATCTTCTTACTTCCTGTCATCTGGCTCTGCTGCATTATTAGCAACAGCCCACATTTCCCATCATGCACTAGGCATGCTGGAACGAGTAATTAAGGTTGCTGTTTAACGTTCCAAAATGCCAATGTTACTTTTTGTTAGTGTTTGTAAAGCCCCATTACAAGCAGTCTAAGGGGTTAGTAGCATGAGTGGTTGTTTTGTAGCAGCCTGGTGTTATTTGCATGTTGTTGGGATAAGAGATTTTAAGATAATGCAATGTATAATTGCATGATACTCTGGTGCAGCACACCTCAAATCGGGCAACAGTTTTTTCAGCATGTGTCTTGCTGCTTCCACGTCTGCAGATTATTTACTGAACTGACGGAGAACCTTTTCATGCAGTAATAAGCAGCTGTTGAGAAAAAATACTTTAAAAACTTCCTATTATAAGTCATAAATGTTCCTCCTTTAACCACATGAACAGTTATTTTCTGATTGACAAAACTTGACTAGCTGGGGAGAGTTTGCTCATATTTTAACTATTTCTGCAGATTTGTCCAAACTATTCTGTTTGCTGCAGCAGCTGAACAACGTTGTCAAATGAACCCTCCACCTGTTTCAGACTCCTCCCTCCTGTGTACCATGTGCTTTGTGCCAGGCACCAAAATATCACATAGATGTGGATGTGGTGTATCACTCAAATGGATAATTTTGCATGGCAATGATAATCTATTTGTCACTTATGAAGGGATTTAATTCCACAATAAAGATGGAGTAATGCAAGATTTTTCACAACCATGTGGACAAAGCTGAAAAATAGATTTTTTTAATCACAGGCCCAGATTTTTGGTGCACTGATTATATTATGATTAGCATTTGTTTATTGTGGGATGCACAGTAATTTCAAATAGCACGGTGAGCAGTGGCTTTTCAAATAGCGCTCTGTTGGAGTTCATCTTGTTTGATTTTGGCCTGCGGGCTGGATATGGCAGCAGAGTGCCCCCATCTCTATCCAACGGGAAAACATCACAAAAAGCAAACAAAGCCTCCGTCATTTGATTTGTGAGTCACATGGACTGAGCTGCAGTGATTCACTACCGCCTCAACAGCTCACTGCAAGGTGATTCAAGGAACATGAGAGAGTCCAGACAAGGCTCTCTGACTTTAATCCAGGCCCTCCTTCCACTTCCAACTCAGTGTTTGAGAGGTACTGTCAGCCTTGACCTAAATTAGACTGCCCTCCCCTCCTCTCATCCTACATTCTCTTCTTTGATTTCATCTGAGGCTCTGCTGGGTCTTGTCTCTCTGAGAGGAAGAGGGGTTTGGGAAAAAGCTGTCGGTTCCAGGCTAGTGTGCTGCGAAGGATAAGGAGGGGAGTATAAGCTAATGAAGTTAGTCCTGAGTGTGAACAGCAGTGCCTTTTTTCCCTGAGCCCCACTTCCACTTGTTAACAAGACATGTTAGACCTTCGTAACTGGTCGTCTCTCCTCTTGCTGTCCCTCCATTTTGGTCTTCATTATCATCTTCATCCACTGCCTACCATTTTCTCCCTTTCCCCTTCATGGGTTGCTGTGTACTTTTTCTCCTTCCTTCCATTCCTCCAACCCTCCCTGTCATTCTGTATATATGTCTATCTCCATTAATATGGGAACTGAAAAGGGCCCGAAGGTGACACTGTGACAGGCAAATCAAGCTCTTGTTTTTTGGCATCACTCACACCCGTCAGACTTTAATATGATTTCAGAGGCCATTTACATTCCATTTGTGGCTATCGAAAGTTATCAATCTGCCTTGTTTCCCTCGGCGATGTTGACTGAAAGTCAGCTCTGTAAAAGAAAAGAGCAGCAGAGAAAAGGAGCAAAAACATTCTTATTTAAACAGATGATGTGGAGTGGGAATAGATAATGTCTGAAGTGCCCGCATTTAGTTAGCCACTATTTTCAATGCATAACAATCTGCAGACTCATTAATGCAAATGCAGCACATGCACATAGAGGATGATTTTTTCTCCTCATATCTTTCTCATCTTTTAAAAAAATTCTTTATCCTAATCCTAAGTACATATGTTATTGTGCTCATAGAAGAGACAGATCATCTCCCATGTCAACTCCCGAGGGTTGGTGACCCAACCATCTACCTTGACCTACTTTTGTGGCCATAAAGGTCATCCTGTTTCACTAACTTACATTATATTAACTTAATGGAGAAAAATTTAATAGATACCCATATCAAATTTAATACTAGAAAAACAATGAGCCCAAATGTCTGATTTAAAGCTAATTTACATCAAGATTGTCCTGGGGGACAGAAATAACATGTTAATTCATAATGTCAGGCATTATTGGAGACTATTCAAAATTCACATGATGAAGTATGATAATACAGATGGACATATATCCATATTTTACAATAGATCTCTGGTGGTCCTACAAATGAGCCATAATGCCAGGATACCCTCCTGCCCCGTGACAAAATGGAGACTGGAAAGGGTCTAAGTCAGATCTTTTGAGCTCTGTTTATGCTCCATCTGGGAATGTTATATCTATAAGAGAATGACATAAAATTACAGTTTTAGTGAGTTTGATATTTGAAATACTTAACCCCTCAAACAAGCTGCAAGCTATCGCATGTGGGACAAAACTGGTCATACTTCCTCGCATTAAAAGCATTATTAAAAGAAAAACTAGGGATAAAAATTCTAAAGTTGTTGATAATTTATTTTAACCTGACTAAAACCACATTACTGAGAGAACATAGACCCAGCACAAACCCCATTTAAAACAGTGGCTCTGTCCGAATTACCTGCTTTAGTCAGCTCTACCGACCAATAAATTATTCTCATGCTTCTTGAACACAAACACAAAGGAATAGGTATAAATAACACTGGATATGTACATGTGTACAGTAGAACAACTAATATACATATATTTTTATATGTAAACAAACCTTAAAAATGAGACTCTCCTTTACAGTCTGCTATGCAATTTAACATGTAAACAAATCTGATTCTTGTACAAATGAGGCTTTCTGCATTGTTCCATCTCTAAGCTAAAATATATGAAGGCTGACTGAAAGACAGACAGACAAATCACATGATGTCCATGACTCCAAACAACTTTCAGTTCCTTTAAATTTCTATTTAAGCTTTACATGGCTTCAGTTCACCTTGCTTTAAAACATGTGACCTGAGCTCAAAGTATACAAATCATTCACCATTCAAATATCTATGTTTGTGCATTATGCCCATAAGAGGGCAAACCAATACAGTGAGAGATATACTTCTTATATGGTTATATATATTTCAACAATAATTATCAGTAACTAGGTCATGACCTAAAGATCTGAGGTTTTGATGATCAAGTACAATGTCACTATAAAACGCAACATTTATCTCTAACAGTTATCCATCTATGATTTATTGTACATTTAACTTGGTAGAAATGGTAGAAAATGTCTAATGTGGTCAAAAAATACATGCATTTAAACATTCAGAAAAATGATAAACAGCATTTTAGAAGTGTCCATGCTCCTTTGAAAAGTGTTACTTTGTTTACAGACACCAGTCATGCTTTCAACAGCCATTTGAGCATGTAAGTGTTGTTAGATACACCTACACATACAGCTTAATACAACAATCCTGCAATAAAGCCGCCTTTCATGAAGGTTATAGTGTTGAGCTTTGGTTGAAAGTGTTTCAGAATGGAGTTGATTCAATTTTATGTTCATTTGGAGGCTGTAGGTTGTGTTGCCGTTGAGTTCTGTTTCTAATATCATGTCCACCGTGTTTATGTCAGTGAGATGGGACTAGATATTAGAAACACCTCTCATTATAACATAATTCAGTTCAGCAGCAGCACAAACTGCATTCTCCAAAAAGATCATATAGTTGAATCAGCACCTAAAAAAACAAAAACAAAGAACACAAAAGTTTGAACAGCAAACAAACATTCAAACCTTCTTGAAGGTACAAACTGGGCATGCCAACAGCCCACTCTTTTCTGTCTTGGAGACTTCCTCGTGGCAGAGAAGTTGGATTTGGTCACGCTATTTTCAAGTTGGAAGAGGTAAGAGACATATATTTGTCACCAGTTATTGTGTGTTGTGGTGTTTGTATAGCACACACGGTGGAATTTTGTATGTTTTGTGTGTTCATGTTATGCTGTTGCTGTGATAAAGTAGTGAAGTGAGCACGGCAGTCTGGACATCCTAGCTTGGTAGTAGGATCACTGCATGACCTTAGTCATATTTAATCCTGGCGGTGCTTGCACTATTGTTTTATTCTTGCTGGGTGTGTTGAACAGCTAATATGTGTGTGTGTCTCTGCTGTGACCACAGGGACAGCTGTTAATACGGCTCTCTGACGTTCACATCTGTTTTCAGTCAGGCCTATGTTGCATGTGTTACCGCTGGCTGATCGCTCTCTGCTGTCCTATTGATGATGTCGAAGTTACTGCTGATAAGTTATTTCCTGTTGCTCTTTCACATAAAAAGCGTGCCTTTGGCGAAGCAGTGGGATGCTTTTATTGTGAAGTAGATGTTGGAAGTGCAGTGTGTTTTCCACCCAGATAAAAACTATTATTTAGGTGAGGTGACGAGTGGTCTCATTGTTGGCACCATAGTATAAAATATTGACTGGTAGGTGGAGGCATGGCTGTTAGCAAAATAAAAAGTTCAGTTTGCACCTTTTTTCTACTCAGTGAATTTCCATTGTCTTTTATTATGTTCCTGGCTGTATACAGACACAGGCTGTATAAGAAGTATATAACTTGTAAAATTGCCATTTTGTTTGTTTTTTTCAATTTAAAAGTTATTTCCATTTAAATCTTGTTTACTTATGACCAATTAAGGAATTGTTTCTAATTTATATAATTTATGATGTTGATTGGTCAAAATAAAAGTGGCTGCAGACTAAAATTTCATACAGTGCCACCAAATCTCTAAACAGTGCTAAATTTGATAGTGCCTATGAGTAGTGCTTAACTATTTTTTTGATTGTTTATTTTTACTCTTTAGAACAAGAATCCTCAGGGCACTTTGTATTTACCTAAACAAAGACCTGAGCATCCTTTTCAAAGAATACCTGGTAATGTTAATTGTTACTGCAGCTTGCACAATTTTTACATTGGAAGGAGCATGTTTTATTAAAAAAGGCATAACTGTATCTTGATTCACTGGTATAGCCCAAATGCAGTTCATGCCACCTTTTTCAAGTTATATTTGAAACCAAGACTGTGGCAATGCCAAATGGCAAATGCCTCAAAGGGATGTCATACAAGAGCAAAGGTTGCAAAGAAATAAGTGCAAAAGCTATGGGTCCTCCCTGCAACTCGAAGTTCTGTCAGCGAGTCTCAACACTGCCAAACCATTATAGAACAGCAGCGGCAGTGGATATTTCAGAAAATTTGGGCAATGAACACCTAGGATGAACGTCGGTTATAAGTCTCCACTTTGGTTACAAAGGTCAACATAAAGCAAAAGAAAGTTGCTGAGGGATCCCAACATAGTTCATCATCATCCTACCAAGGAAAGCTTCAAAATGGAACAAGTCTCAAAGTGTGCAAGGCACTTTTTTCCTCTACACTTGGTCTCCCTGAAAGAACCATTAGATGCTGAATTTGACAATTTGCCACATTAATAGACAACAGTCAAGAACCCAGCAAAGTAGGGCTGGAATGAGAAGTGAGGAGATGCACATGCCTCCTCAGCATTATATTAAGTTAGTGTGTTTGTTATGCTTTATTGTTGACAGAACTGAAGGTGTTAAATTGCTTCAGTCACAGAGGCATGTTCAAAAATTTGCAAAAAGGTCTTCTTTTTTTTTCTCATGTTACATAATTGACATTGTTATTAGTATGTCAATAGTGATCTATTGTCATAACCTTGTTGAGTAAAAGAATTAAAAAATAGCATATATTCAACACATGGCTCAGTTTTTTGTGTTTTCTGAAAAACTTAAAAAAATGACTGAGGCGACGATTTTCATAATTGCTGTAACATCACAAGTTTATGTTGAGTGGACAAAATTAAGACATGTTAACTGAAAGTATATTTTTTTAAGTCCAAAGAGCGTGACTAACTAAAGTTGTTATGAGTGTGGAACACACTCGGACCTGAAGGAGGTAACTCACAGTGATGGCCTCAGAGAGAACACAGGAGAACAGGCAGGTCGCAAAATAAAAGGGTTTATTAACAAAGGGTGTCCAAAAAACTGGAAACAAAAGGCGACAGCAAAGAACACTCTGGGCCGGTCGCGAACAAGATATGATTCAACTGAAGGTGTCCAAAAAACTGGTACCTCAGGTAGAGAGCATAAAAACGCTCTAGCAGGTCACGAACAACTCCTCTCACAGGCTAGGCTGGGCTGGGCTGAGGGCTTACCGACAGGTGGAAGCTCCTGAAAAAATAAAAAGAGCCTAAGTCAGAAAGGACACGGAATACAGGAGAACAGAACACTGCTAGAGGAACGGACATGAGTACCACAGAGACAAGCAGACGATCCGACGAATACTGGTGGACTGAGCCGGGTTTAAATACAACTGCTGATTAGGTCGTAGATGAGGTGATGACTTGCAGGTATGAGAGGAGGCAGGCAAGGCTAGAGGAACTGGGCCGGCAGGTGCAGCCCACAGCACGGACCTGAACAAACAGGGAAAGACAGACAAGACCACAAGGGGGCAAGGAAAACACGGAAAACACAAGGGGGAAAAGGAGGAAACCGAGCACTGCCTAACAAAAGTTGGTTAACTTCGAATATCTCATTTTGATCAGAAGTGACGGTTGTCTCATTTCATAAATATTGTTAGTGTAACACAAGCCCCTTCTATTAAATGACCTTAACTTTTTTTCTTTTAACTAACAAAATACAATTGCGTGGAACCTGTTGACAAGAAAAAAAATAATTAAAGTCAATGTTTCATTTTTTGAGTGAGAATACCATCTTCTGGAATTTGTGGATCTTCTGTCTCAAAAAAGAACCTGCATTGCATTTACAAACCAGCTTATACTCACTGTTCTGCTTTCCTTCATATTTCATCTTATGTTTCACAACATCATACCAGATCATACCAACTTCCAAGTGAGCCACTGACTGAATGCAACTACCTAACATCTCTTTTCAACTTCCAAACTCTCAAATATTAGAGTGATTACACTGTTAATCTCACAAAATATGCTTAGCGTATATTGACACAGACGTGAAAAATGAATTCAACTCTTTCGCTTTAGCCACAATTTGAGCAAGTAATGAAACTCATGTCTTACACATTAAATATTATACCTGCAAAGCTTACTTTGTCAGTGAAAGCAAAATTGAAAAGTATTTTTTCATAGCAACACAGTACCTTTCCCCAATTTAGTAAATACATTTTGTTTTTTCAACTGCTCAAACTAAAGAAAATTGAGGATGAGCAGTAAGTGATTAAGAACTCCCCATTAGCTGAAATTCATTTTTTTCCCTTTCAATAACATGATAAACATTAGTATGAAACTTTCACCTATGCACCTGTCCCTTCTGACTCTTGATATTTATGTAACCAGGGTAGTATCCAGCTAGCAGCCGCACGTGGTGTTGGGGTGTGGGTTTCCATGCCATGAGTTGTGTGTGGAGTTTTGCCAGTAACTGTGTAAAAAAAGTAGTTACGATAATAATTTTGTTTTTTATCATAAAGTTAACACATGTATGTAAAATGCACTACATGCTGTGGTCTAAGTTAAGGTGTGTTTCATTTTGAGGTTATGTTGAGTTCATGCACCTTGAGGTATATAGTAAGTTATATTATTGTGTCTATAGTTGTTATGAGGTAAAGGAAAAAAAGGACATTGTAGAGCTGGGACTTTATTGGAGCAAGTATTAATGGACCCATGATCAGTAATTGTCATGCACATTTGTGTAGACTGTTTTTTTTTTTTGTAGAGCTTCATCTGGATCTAGAGTCGTCACCGTCCGCCATCTCATCTGCTGTCTCATCCACATCTTCACTCCGTTGCCATCTGACCTTCTTCTTGGAAAAATCTCCATCTTCCCTCAACCTACTCCATAACCATCACTTTGGACAATCCTGTTGGACATTTGTTGTGAAAGAGGGCGGTAGGACTTTTGAGTGCACTCATTTCATTTTATTTTCCCTTTTTTTATTTATTTTTGCTCTCATCCATTGAACATTGAACCTGAAACTTTTCCTGAGATCTCAGCATGGTTTATCTGGCCTGTTTTCAGTTATTGGTAAATGTGATATTGAAACTGTTGCTACCAGTTCATTGCTTATTCCATATACTATTGACAGGTAGCTGGTAACTGGTCATACCTTTTTGCATTATTGTGAGTGTCTTGTTGACAACAATATATTCCTGTTTTTTCATAATCAGTTTGTTGTTGTGTATTACTTGGGGTGGATGCTTCTGTTTATTTTTAGCAGGCAGACAAATAGATTCCAGCCAATCTCCTCATCAAATCTAAGTTAGAAGTTGAACCCCTGTTTTCTGCTTTACTGGCTAAATCCTTTGAAGTAACGGAAGCAGGAGGTTACATTCACATCTTCGTCTTCGTCTTCGTCTTCTCCCGCTTCATCCGGGGCCGGGTCGCGGGGGGAGCAGCCTGAGCAGGGACGTCCAAACTTCCCTCTCCCTGGACACTTCCCCCAGCTCTTCCGGGGGGATCCCGAGGCGTTCCCAGGCCAGCCGCGCGACATAGTCGCGCCAGCGTGTCCTGGGTCTTCCCCGGGGCCTCCTCCCGGTGGGACATGCCTGGAACACCTCCCTTGGGAGGCGTCCAGGGGGCATCCTGTATAGATGCCCGAGCCACCTCAGCTGACTCCTCTCGATGTGGAGGAGCAGCGGCTCTACTCTGAGCTCCTCCCGGGTGACAGAGCTCCTCACCCTATCTCTAAGGGAGCGCCCTGCCACCCTGCGGAGGAAACTCATTTCAGCCGCTTGTATCCGGGACCTCGTTCTTTCGGTCATGACCCAAAGTTCATGACCATAGGTGAGGGTAGGAACGTAGATTGACTGGTAAATCGAGAGCTTCGCCTTTCGGCTCAGCTCCTTCTTCACCACGACAGACCGGTACAACGACCGCATTACTGCTGCCGCTGCACCGATCCGCCTGTCAATCTCACGCTCCATCCTTCCCTCACTCGTGAACAGGATCCCGAGATACTTAAACTCCTCCACTTGAGGCAGGAACTCTCCCCCAACCTGGAGGGAGCAAGCCACCTTTTTCCGGTCGAGAACCATGGCCTCGGACTTGGAGGTGCTGGTTACATTCACATACCACAGTAAAATGCTTGACTGGCTTTACATTGAAATAACTTTGTTGCCAAAACACAGCAAAAGCTAGCAAAAAAGAACTGAGAAGCGTGTGAAGTGCAACTAATTAAGATGAAACTGGCACCTCTGGTGGTCTGATGGCTTCTGCAGGGTAACTGCTTCATTATCATCTGGTAACTGCTCAAAATCAATAGCTGTATTGACTTAGTTCCTGCTGTTTCTCAGCTGTTGTCAAGCTCAACTTTCTTACATGGAGCAACTACTTCTAACATAGCCACTCGCAGAAACTCTCTGTCACAGACTCCCCCTCATGCTCTCAAACATGGGTGAAACAAAAAATGTGTTATCAGAGCATTAACTTAACATTTACGTCAATAGGTCAAGTGTCCATAATTAATTAATAATATTTCTATTTTCAGCACATGGGTTACAATATCATCTCTCATCTAAATGTGTGACTTCAACTTTTTACACCCTAGATAATATGCCCTCACCCTGTCCTTCTCGGACCTCCTCCATCCTCAGGACCAAAGACCCTTTCTCCACATTTCTCTGTTTGTCAACTGGTGCGTCCTTGAGTAGCTGATCCCTCCCGAGTGCTGCTGTAAAACTCTGATGAATCTCTTCATTTCGGAGCCTCTCAAACAAGCCTGGCCTCTGGAGGGGATCCTTAACAGACTCTTCCTCAGTTACAGGATAGGGATAGAGTTGGAAAGGAAACCATTACAACCAACAAGGCCGTGTCAGGTTTGGGCAGAATGAATTGTTAGGAAACAGTGTTGTAATGAGGGACTTTTAAAGCTTAGATGAGGCTGTCTTTAAAAACAAAGCGAGAGCTGTTAAAAGAATCTTTACTAGGTGCCAAGGCCTCTCTTTATTTATATAGCAACACACACATAGACACACGCGTAGAAACCTTCCACAAAAATTGTCCTTTGTGCTGTTTGAGGGTGCAACAGCTTAATTTAGCTGATTGCCTGCTTGCTACCCATTAGAGAACAGAGCAGAGGAGAAAATGGAGGATGATGCATGCACAGCATGATTCATATTATGTCAGTCATATTCAAACAACTATACTAGTGGTTGTGCACAAGTGAGCAAATGTTCTTTTTTTAAGTTGATCTGCTGCTCAATATGAATGATCAATATTCATATTTAAAATAGGTTAGAGTCGGTATGAAAATAATAATTTCCTCTGAGCCCATACAAGTCTGATATGACTAGCACAAAGAGCATGCCACACACACATAGTCTCATCCACCTCATGTGTTGATCCTGTGCCTACAGCATTGCAGGTGTTTCACAGTGTTTCAAATCTTATCCTGAAGATTATAAATACATCCCTCCAAAGAGGCACCTTCCCAGATGCATTTTAAACAGCTGTTGTAAAGCCCTTACCAAAAAACCCAACCTAGATAGTCATGCACTCACAAACAATAGGCCAATATCCAACCTTCCATTTATCAGTAACATACTGGATAGTCTCAGTGCATTCTCTGATGAATGTAAGTCCTCTTTAACCTAAATGTAGTGTGTGACACAATTGACCATGATTTCAGTCGTCTGGGATACTTGTTGGTTGGTCTTTCTGACTGTGTTAAACTGGTTTAAAACAAAGGGAGAAAGTTTTATGTCAGTCTTGGAGATCATGTTTCTGGAAAACGTTACATCTCTTTTGGGGTTACACAAGGGGGCTGCCTCGATCCACTACTGTTTTCATTACACATTCTGCCACTTGGTGACATCATTAGAGAGCATATGTATATTTCGATAGTTATGCAGATGATACACAACTTGTGGCATCACCAGGGGACATGTAGTGGAGGGACACTACATTCCCATACAGGAGCAGCTGCCACATCACAAAATAGCTGCTGTGGCACACACGACATCTCCCACAATGCAGCGGCCACATCACAAAATGGCTGCCATGGTACATACTACATCTCCCAGGAAGCCTCACCACTCAGACAGGTGTAGGTGCTTAAGCCACCTGATTGAAGCAGGACTCAAAGCCCTAAGCAGAGGCAGACCAAAGAGAGCAGGAGGACAGAGAACAAGGGTCTGGAAGGAGCTGGACAACCAAGTGGTGGGGAAACCCCTGAGCGCGAGAAGGAACATCGAAAGAACCCACCTTTAAAGAGAAGGGGACACTTTATGTTGGACCTTTTTTGATAATCCGATTAAGTTTAGAATAACCAGTCCCTCCGTGGGGACGCTTTAAGTTGGATCCTGGACATTGTTTTGATTTGAAATCCTTACCTGTTACCCTTTATACCTGCACCTTGAAAAATAAAACTCCCTCTTGTTTTGAACCTGACACTTTGCCTGTTTTTCCAGTTTATTGCACTGCCTCATCCTAAGCCTGCCCTGGTGACTTCTCATGACATTACAAACTGTACATCTGTGCTGAACCACATGATGTTGCAGCGATAGACTATTACCAACTGGCTCTTGGTAATAAATAAATGGATGAGCAATAATTTCTTAGTTAAATGAGGACAAAACGGATATCCTACTAGTCGGCCCTAAAATAAAAACAGAAAAGATGTTTAATGATCTGGAGAAATTAATTCCCTGGATAAAATCTGAGGCTACAAATCTTTTTTTTTTTTTTTTATCTTAGATTCAGATGTAAGATTCAAGTCTCACATCAACAAGGTGACGAAAATTTCATTTTTCCACCATAGAAACATAACTAGGGTTTAAACATTTACAAATCAAAAAGATCCTGAAAAACTGATTTATGCCTTTTCTTCAAGCCAGCTCGACTTGTCCACTATTTGCCTTTAAGAACACTGTGATGGTCGTTCTGCTGGTCATTTATTGAAGGCCCCCAGCAACAGAGAGAAAATTTGAGGTGCAGCCTTTGTATATTATGCCTCGATGTTCCGGAACACTCCACCGATAGACCTCATGGAAACGAGCTTGCTGAATATTTTTAAAGAAAAGCTAAAAGCTGATCTTTTCACTTTAGCTTTTCACTTTGTTTTAATGGGTCTGCATTATTTGCCTCTATGTACAGTTTGTTTCTTGTAATATTTGCTCAGAAAATAACTTTCTGCTCAGAACATGATGCTGATGTCCTCATTGGTAGCTCTTCCGTCCTCAATGGGTGTCAGTCCTATGTTCCTTGCTGCAAAACACAAGATCACTCTGTTTGTTTTGAAGAGCAGGAAGATGAATCAAAGTTAAGAGACAATACATTCTGACAGGACAGAAGCCGACAGGGTCCGCCACTCGGTTGAGCATTGACTCTGGTTGTTTCCAGTTGTTGTTGTCTCAGATTAACTATGGCAATGATTTATTGATGTAAAGATGATGATTTTGAAGTTTCATCTAATCTGAGGACAGGAAGATATTTTCGAGGATGGGAGGAGAGCTGGGAAGAGAAAAAACAGTCTTTGTGTGTGACCTACTAATTGTTCATGTCAGGTGAAAGGAGTCTTCTTATGTGAGTTGATGGAAAACAGCCTGGGGGGAAGACTATGTCATGGCTGGGAATTCACGATCACTGCTCTCATGTAGAAAATGATCCATTCAAGCATTCAGTAATAGGGTCACTTCAAATAAAGATGCAGGGGACTGGGATCTTAGTGCACTCGTGTGCAAACAGTGAAACACACACACACACACACACACACACAGTAATAACAATCTGTTAACGAATAGGAGGAAGGCACATTTCAGCACATCTTCATTCTAAAATCTTGAACTGACCATTTTCACTCTCACTCTTCACGAGTCTCATGTTTGGTTTTAACCACTCTTCTCTGTCTCGAACCCCCCAGTGATCTGCAGCTTATGTCTTTTGTCTTATTATTTACTGTTTAGCTGTTAGTAATTCAATTAGTATTTTGACAGTATAGTAAATAGTAAAGACAATAAGCAAAATGAGATTTTTGTTTTGTTTCATTTTATGTATATAGAATTTGCTTAGAATGAAAACAGCTTAATTAAGGAGATATGTTCATTTGATTTGAGGGAAACTCAACATGTGTGTTCAGGAGTGCAGACTGTCTCCAGTGAACTGAATAATCTTAGAAATGTGTATCTCCATTCACATTACTGTTTTTCAAAAAAATCCCAAATGACAGAAGACCTATCATGATCATAAAAATCCATCAACTGCCTGCTTTTGCGGTCCAAGAGGTTTTTTTTGAAGAGCACATTGAACTGGACTTGTGAGTCCAAATTCAAGTGAATTGGACTTACAGTGTAATGGGTGTAGCCTTTACAAAATTACATTTTCTAATCCCAGTGCCACCATCTGGGGGATTGGGTTTATATGTCTTGGGAAGCACTTACACATGATTTTCAGTTTTTGGGCAGAGTTTAGGTTTCTGTTTCTGGCTCATTCAACCTCACTGCAATTTGAGCTGTAGCAGCAGGAAAAAAAAAAAAGTTGTAAGAATGTGTTTCCTGAGCTCCCAATTGAGCACCACAATCACCTAAAGCTTTTTTTTTCTGTCACTGAAAAAAATAAAACACCAAGAACTTTTATATAAAGATCTTTACCCTAATTCTAGATGCCAAGAATCCCAACTATGATCTTCTCAAATGTGTAACCCAACATTACCTTTATCTTTCAGTACTCTAATTTCCAGCACACATTGTTTTTAGACTAATTAATCTATCTTTCTATGAGAGAACATTTGGTCCTCATAAAAATAGAAAACAGCACACACATGCACATGCCTCTCTTGTCATTTATAGAAAGTGCTCAGGGGTGTGATGTCCAGTGAGTGGTGACATATTAGTCACACCTGATCCTCTAAAAACTCAGGTGTGCTCTTATCAAAATGCCCCCTGGCTACAACATGCTCCAGAATAGCCAAACCAGACACAACAAGAGATCTGGAATCTGTGCATCTCTCCCAGACCGATCCACCCGCGGATATTTTTGTGTCTCTGTACGATGAAGGTGATGTGAGTATTTATAGAAACACCCACTGCCGAACTCAACCCTGTGAAGCTTTCTGGGCCAATTCTCTTATCTGCTCTTTGTCAGCATTTTGATTTAACCCTCAGATCCAGAACATGTTTAGGCGGTTGCTTGCTAATTAATACAGACTCTCTGGTAGCGGATAGCACAGCGTGTCATTCACACAGACAGCCACCAGTGCTTTCATCTTCAAGTATAAAACATGAGACAAAATAGAGCAAATGAAAAAGTGTGCTTCAACTGAAGTAATTTCCCATTTCTTAGTGTGTGTGTGACCAGGTATTTATCACGTTGTGGGGACAAAAATCTGTTTACACAGTCACATTGTGGGGACTCACCTGTCTTATGGGGACAAAATGCAGGTCCCCTTAATGTAAAACATTAAATTTTAGGGTGCAGACTGAGGATAGGGTTACGGCTTAGGTAAGGTTAGGCTCGGTTTAGGGTTACGAATAGGCAGATAGTGGTTATGGTTAGGGTTAGGGTAAGGCTGAATGTAAGTGAATGTAAGTCTATGTAATGTCCCCACAAGTGATAAAAACTCAACTTGTGTGTGTGTGTGTGTGTGTGTGTGTGTGTGTGTGTGTGTGTGTGTGTGTGTGTTTCTTTTTTGGCCTTCTATTGAGCTAATAAGACAAACAGATTATCAGTCCTGTCAATGACACTGCTGTGAAGAGGCTATGAGTTGATAGTGGCAGTGGCATATAACTACTGGGCGGCTGTGGCTCAGGAGGTAAAGTGATCGTCCACCGCTCAGGGGGTTGGTGGTTTGATCCCTGGCCTCGGCAGTCCACATGCTGAAGTATCCTTGGGCAAGATACTAAAAAAAAACATCCATTTTAAACATGCATTGTTTGTTAAAGATTTTGTTAATTGCCAGCATTATATGTGTACTTTAATAGAACATTTTGGACATAATTATCAGACATTTTAAATAACTGGTAGCTGTACCAGTACTAACTCTAACCCTGCGAACAGGAAGGACTGCAGTTCTCTCTGTAACCTACCTTTAATTACAATAAAGTAGGATAGTTGTTGAAGAAATAAATGAAATAATAATAATCATAATCATAATGATTTAGCAATAAAGGTTTGACGAGCTTATTCTCATCAATGTCCTTGTAAAAACAATGACAATGTTGTTTTCAGGGCACAGCATTCACAATTTTATAATGTCGTCCAAGAGTCTCATTCCTGATCCAAAAGGCAAAGTTGACACTTACAAACTGAAACATGTTCAAAATGTAATGCCCAGCAGAAAGCCAAAGTATGGCCAAAGCTTTCAAATATTTATCGGTTCCTACATTTTAATGTTCAAATTCTTATTTGCTGAAAGACAGTGGGAAGAACAGAACATGCAGGATCAGGGCATCCTGTAAAAAGGCTTTGGAGGAGTTTTGATGACAAAGAAATAGCATTCTCTAACCTATCCAAGATATTCTTATATTTCTGTTTTCCCAATCCTCTCCCAACTTGTGTTGATGGGACAAGTAAGCCTGCTTCGGCAGGGTTCCCTGCATTCAGCAGGTATGTCCTCTTCCCACTGTGACCAGCATCTGGTCAGCCAAAGGTTGCCATTACTGTACCAGCCAACAGCAGCAGTGACCAGGCCATGCCCTGCCAGAGCTCCCTTCAGTTTTCTGGCTCTGGGCCGCAGAGGCTGCTGTACAGACCTCAGCCTGGAACCCTCCACACATTCTACTGTGTGTCAAAACCTATGAGAGTATCATGTGTGCATGGAGCATGATTGTATTACATTATATGTAAAATGAAGTAGAAAATGTGATATGCAGAAAGGTAACAAATGAGTCATTAAAAGGAAGTCAAAAAAGCAGGAGCCAACTGCAAGAAACTGATGTAAAACCATAAAAAATAACAAGCTGTTGCAATGCTGCTCTTTTGTTCTTGGCTTGTGGTGCCGAGCGGAGAGATGTGGTAAAGTAACTTGATAATGCATCTTCTGTGATACTGTGGTAAATTAAGGATAAATGCAATTCAGCTGTTTATTGCGTAAAAAGGGGCTGCAAATTATTTGTAAATCTCCCACATACCATGACACCACGTCAGCTGGGAGCCCATGTAGGCAGAAGACATGTTGCAGTACCAGATCCGCGGTCTCTTTAGCAGAAGGTAATTTGAGGAGAGGCACGAAATGAGCCATTTTACTAAAGCGGTCCACAATAGTTAGAATGACTGTATTGCCCTGGGAAGGAGGAAGTCCGGTGGCGACGTCCAGGGAGATGTGTGACCAAGGACGGTGAGGGATAGGAAGGGGTTGGAGGAAGCCAGCTGGTGACTGATGGGATGGCTTGTGCCGGTTGCAGACTGTGCATGTGTTGACAAAGCCCTTGACGTCCTCCTCCAGCAGTGACCACCAAAACTGTTGGCGTAGTACGTCTTGGTTCCGCTTAATTCCAGGATGGCAGGTGAGCTTGGAGGAGTGCCCCCACAGGAGGACATCCGAGGGCAGGTTCTGAGGGACGAATAAGCGGTTCTGGGAGCAGGTTGGTTCTCTATGGCAGATCTCACCCTCTCTTCTATCTCCCAGGTGACTGGGACTATGAGGTAGGAAGCAGGCAGTATGTGAGTGGTCTTGGTGGTTCTCTCTTCCCTAACTTGGAACTGACTGGAGAGGGCATCTGGCTTAATGTTATGGGATCCCAAAAAAGAAAATAAAAGTTGAACCGAGTAAAGAATAGCAACCACCAAGCCTGCCTGCAGTTGAGACGCTGGCCTGTACAGATATACTCCAGGTTCTTGCGGTCGGTCCAGACCTGAGAGTGTGCCAATGTCACCATTCCTCCAGCTCCATTTTGACCGGCAATAGTTTGCGGTTACCAATGTGGTATTTCCGTTCAGCGGGGGACAGGCATCGAGAGAAGTAGGCGCAGGGGTGAAGCTTCTGGTCGGAGACTGACCGTTGGGATAGTACGGCCCCACCCCTACGTCCGATGCATCCACCTCCACAATGAACTAGCACTCAGGGTCGGGTATTTAGAGGATGGTTGCTGAGCATGCCTTGAGAGTCTGGAAGGCCTTGTCTGCCACTGGTGTCCACTGGAAAGCCACCTTGGAGGATGTGAGACTCGTGAGAGGAGCGGCAATAGAGCTGTAGCCTCGTATGAAGTGCCTGTAAAAATTGGTGAACCCCAGGAACCTTTGTAGCTGCTTGCGAGTCTTGGGAACAGGCCAGGAGGTGATGGTAGAGACCTTAGTTGGGTCCATCTGGATGCTGTCTTTGGCATTGATGTAGCCCAGGAAGGAGACTGAAGGAATGTGGAACTCACATTTCTCAGCATTGACCGAAAGTGAGTTTTTCCAGAAGACGCTGCAGGATGGTTTGAACATGATGAATGTGATCCTCTTGTGATCATGAGAAAATGAGTATGTCATCAAGGTAGACAAACACGAAGTGGTTTAGCATGTCTCGGAGGATGTCATTTACCAGAGCCTGAAACACACCCGGAGCATTAGTAAGTCCGAAGGGCATCACCAGGTATTCATAGTGTCCGGTTGGGGTGTTAAAGGCTGTTTCCCACTTGTCTTCCTACCGAATACGAACCAGATAATAGGCGTTACAGAGATCTAGCTTAGTGAATATGGTGGCGCCTTGGAGTAGTTCAAAGGCGGATGAGATGAGGGGGAGTAATTAACAATTCTCTATGGTGATGTCATTCAGGGCACAAAGAAGAAGCCCGCTTGAAGAAGACCCCTACTCTTGAAAACCATCCCTTTAGTTGCATTTTTATCAAGCAAAGCTCCAGTGAGTTTCTCCTTGAATTAAATCACGTTGATATTATCCTAGATTAACATGCTAGCTAACGTTCCTCTCGTTGTATGTTTATGTCTTGTAGCTATGTACAATGTTATACATCCTTATTTTGTATGCTAGGAGATTCTAAAAACCAAACAGAGAAAGACTGAATGTATGCCATGTTTGATTTTGCGATTGAGAACTATTCTGAAAATATAGCCTTGTAGCTCATGTTGCTATGTTGTACTGGAAGCCATAAGCTAACGTAGAAGCTAAGGTTACTGAGTTTCATTGACACAGCTCTGTTCATTGTGTCATTGAATTCATGTTTTGAGAGAGATATTATAGACAGATATTATACTGTACGGTGAAGAGAAATACATTTTAATTAGGAAACGACCACTGTTGTATATACAGCAGGGTTTTTTTTTGTGTGTGTGTGTGTGTGTGTGTGTGTGTGTGTGTGTGTGTGTGTGTACGTAACAAGAGTTCTGAAACAAGATGGTGAGGCAGAGCCCAAACCAGTGAACCGTGTCAAGCAAGCATGGACCAACACGCTGGAGGGTGTGACATGCCAGCTTTTGCTCCATTGTGTGTCCATGGGATACAGCACAATTGTCTCTTCTGGAGAATCAGCTAAGATCTTGCAAAAACAAAATCACACCACACAGGTCGATGAGGATTGACTCAACACACAGACATTCTCACTCACTTTTTTTTTCTTTTATTTCTGTTATTCTTTTATATATACCATGTTAACAGTCACAGCCATGTTACACATAAAGCATTAAAGATGCAGCAAGCGATTCTGGAGGAAGATAGTTAATTGTTGAGTGTTATTCCCAGGTTGTTAAACCATCTTGTTGCTGTTTACTCAGAATCAGTATTTAAAGGCCTGGGAAATCCAAAGTGTCAAAATTTGAGGAATGAGACTCAAATATCAACAGTCTTTCTCCAGAAACATTCACTGCAGCTTTAATGGAAAACAGACTGAAGCTGCATCTTAGTTCCTACACAAGAAAGTCTATGCTGAAGAATAAAAGGGATTTCTGAAACCATAGAAATCATTATTGTTTTGCTTCACCACTTACAGGTATACTGTGACATCACTGTAATTTACATGTCGGTCATATTCCAACTCAATCAGCTGACCATGGGTGTTTCACTCTTATATATAATATATCTTGCCACAAACCCTGTGAGCCAGTCATCTCATTGCTGTCAAATTTTAAAATTGTTCTCCCTGCTGCTGTCAATTGTCATTTCAGTCAAAATCGATGTGATTTTCTCTTCCTCTTCCTGATTCACCTCCAGTCCTTGTCATATTCAGCACCCATGGGTCCTTCCATCATGCTCATTCTAAGTAATGCTTGACATCATATCCATCCAGGTCTTCAGCATTTGCTCTTCACTACTTCACCGCCTTCAGTGTCTACATTATTCTGTAAAACCCAGGACATCACTATCCCCTTAAGATGATATCAAGATGAAGTCTAATCACCAAAGAGTCTTCGTGTTCTTGAATTTATTTTATTATTGGGACACACAAATACAATAACTGTATCATTCAAGTCTCTGTTTTAATTATATCTTGTGATTTAACTACTGTCCGGGTAAAATGACCTGACGATTTACATATCACATAATTAAAATGGGTTTCATCACACGAACAAATTAGTATTTATATATCTGCCAGATGTAACCATTACATCTAATTGAATTAGCTAACTAAGGTCCAATGAGTAAAAGAGCAACATTGTTGACAATATATGACCTTGCTCTTCAAAATGCTGTCTAATGATGATACAAAACTGAGAAGGGGTATAACTGCTTTGAGAATTAAAGCTTTCACTACTAAAGTTTGGGGCACCATCTTCATTCAAAGGAAAATAGATAAATCAATCATTAAATTGATCCATCTCATAAGAAGAAATTGAAAATCTTTTCCATACAGTGACCCTCTGCCTCAAATAACGTACTAGCAGTAGTAAATAGCTAAATGCCTACTAATATCTAAATAAATGTATTAATTAAAGTATTAATAAGGAATATGTGGTGAGTAAAATAGATGAATACATGATCTTAAACAGTGGGATAAAACTTTACAAATTGGGCAATAATGAGGTGACACATTTTGTTGTGAAAAAAAAAAAAAGACATTAACATTAAGGGCAATCAACTTCTTGTTGGCTACATCCTCAAAGACAACCACCTAACTTGCCAACAGGAGGGAGATGGATTTGCCAATTGCCCATGGTACTAATAAGTGATTTTATAAAGAAAAAGGTTGCAGTGACCCTTGTCATGAGTAAATATGAGTCCTTCGAGGTGACGGTTTCCTCTCATAAGTACCTTGGTGTCCTTGTGGATAAAAGGCTGGGCTGGAAAGACAGCAATAGTGCTCTCTTTAAAACTGTTTTTCCTCAGGAAGCTCTCGTCTCGTCTGCATGTATTTCATCAAAACATTTTAGCAAGTGTTCTATTTTATAATGTTGTTGGTTGGGGGTGCAGCTTGAGCTCAGAGGACAGGTACAAGATCAATAAGGAAGAAGAAGAAGAACACATCCCTTTATTAGTCACAACACAACATGCAGAGTTACAGGGGAAACTGCACACGCCATGCTTAAGACACTTTTAACCCATCCCGGCAAGTCCTTCCTCCGCAGCAGACTAGGAGCGGTGGGCTGCCAGCCGACAGCGGCGCCCAGGGACCCAGTTTCTTTTGTCACCATTGGTCAGGTGGTGATCTTCTTGCTTGTTTTTAGTGGGGTTTTTTTAAGGAGGAAACCCAAGGTGAACACAGGGAGAACATGCAAACTCCACACAGAAAGGCCCTTTTTCCTTGAGCAGCAGGCACTGAAGGCATGGTGGAGGACACGCCCCCGACGCCCACAGCGGGATTCGAACCGGGACCTTCTTGCTGTGTGGCGACAGTGTTACCACTTGTGCCACCGTGCTAAACAAAAATAATTGATAAAGAAACGCTCCTCTGCCCAAACAAAGTATCAAAATCAAAGAAATTTACAACTTAGGTCAACAGGCAGAGTAAACTAAAAAAAAAAATAAAAAAAAAAAAGACAAAATAACGAAAAACAAAGAGATTTAACACCCAGCATGTACACGGGTAGTCTCCAACCAAAGCAGCAGGCAGAGAAGAAGAGCCGCACAAAGCAGAAGCAAAAGCAAGAACAAAACAACAAAACAGCAAAAACAAGCAACAAAAGCAAACCCAAAGGCACCCAAACGCTGGAAGGAGCAAAGCAAAGCCGAAGCAAAGCTGAAAGAAAGCTAAGGAAAAGCAGCAGCAGTCCCCTGTAGCTGGTGGCGATGTGTTGCGTCGAACCCAGCCAGCTGATGCTGACCTCACTCACGCACGGTTGGTAGCGGATTCCGTTAGCCTTGGTCAGCTAGGCATGACACACCAGAGGGAGAGAGAGAGATCGCATTTCGGAGCTACCGGCGTCTGCCTACAAAAATCTTATTGTTAGCCGCAAAGGATGGGTAGGAAGCTCAAGAGAATTATGCAAAATAGGGATCATCCACAGTACCATGTGTTTAGTGAGCTGAAGAGCTCTTTCGGCAAATGGCTTGTTATGCATGAAACTCCACCACTGAAGACTGCTGCAGATCAGCAGGATCAGGACATAGCTATAACTGCAGGTCAGTGGATTGCTGCAGTACAGGCACTGGAGACAGCTGCAGCACCGACTCAGGATCAGGGGGTGGCTGCAGCTCTGGATCAGTGGATAGCTGCAGATCAGGAACTGAAGAGACATTGGCAGTGGGCAGTGTTGAGGACAAGGAGCTGGGCAGTTGAGAGGCATGATGTTGGCAGGAGCCAGGCTTCTTTGTGGGGGCTGTTTAGAAAGCCATCCAGGTCCCCCAAGGAAAAAGGAAACCCATGGGACTTGTCAGGGGTGGACTCAGACAGGAAGCTAGCCAGCTCAGGAACTGGAAGCCAGCAGGCTGCAGATAAGATGACTGGGAAGTTGGGGTTGTGGCTTGAGATGGCAGCTGGGGACATGAGGCTGAGAATTGGGCTAGTAGATGGGAACCTGACACGGGGCTAACAGGATTCATGCTAAGCTCAGCATGGGAGTCGCAGGAGGAATCCAGTTTAGCCAACATGGTCCTCTTAAAATGATCAACTCCATTTAACAATTTATCCATGCCATGGGCTTTGAATTCAGTTTCTCCAAGGAGATTATTGGCCCTGAATTTATCCTTTAAACCCATCACATTACTCAAACAAAAGGAAACATATTACATAGCAGATCTGATCTCAACTCTCCTTAACCTCCTCCAAATGAGAAATAATATCTGCTAGGTTAATTTCTGCTCAGTTCATACTGTCACAGTTGTGCAGATGGGGGGAACAAAGAAGCAAGAAGGTGAAACGAAATGCAGACTTCCAAGTCAGAGGTTGTGCAGTTCAAACTATGTATTAAGAAAAATGGCAATAACAAAAGGCTTATGGGAATGGTGAAGTAGGCAAAAGGAAAATCCAAACAAGTAAGTCCAAACAGGCAAACAAATCCAAAAAGGGAGCAGAAATCCAAAAAGAAGCAAAGTCCAGTGGAAAAATAAAGCAAAGACCAAAAAACACAGGAAACACAGGAAACACTGGAAAACACTTGAAAAGGGTTGAAACTACTGTCAGCATTTATACTTCACTGCAACAGTGACAGTGAAATAGGTTTGGATGCTCCATTCATGAAACACAGTTAAAATGCATTTGTGTTTGAATCTGTTAGGTAAGAAAACGTCAGAATGACAAAATGATGGTTGCCCCATTCTATGCAAACAAAATGGTTTACTAAAATTCTAATGTATTTCGGAATGTGAGAGAGTAATATGAGAAAGAACATGCAAGGTAAGTAAGATCAGTTGTTTTCCTTTCCCATTTGCAATGTTTAGTAAGACCCACTTACAAAAATAAGTGGAACAGCTGTGACCCAAACAAAGATGCAGGAGATGATGAAAAGTTTAAGAAGTTTAATGATCTTTCAAATAGAACACAGTCACTTCAATCACTTCCAATCACTACCAATCCAATCACTTTAGCAGACAGACAGGCCAGGGGGGACAAGTACGAAAGGGATTCTGTAACTCATGAGGCAGACACACAGGGCATATCTGGAGCACGAGGCAGGCACCTGAGCACAGAGAACAAAAGTCTGGGAGGCAGACAGATACACAGGAAAAAAAGCAAAAAGGTTCTTTTGGTCGATCATGAAATTCCCATTTATGTGAGCAGATGATTTGAAGGAAGGCTGGTGCTTATATACTGTTGTAGCTGATGGGGCTTGTTTGAATAATTGAAATCAAGTGTGCTCAGGAGAGGAGGAGGCTGGACCAGATCTGCCAGCCATGGCCTGCAGTACACACATACACACACCCAAGAAAGACAGGAGAGAGACAGACAAGTGACAGACGGAAAGGGAAACACAGGAGCACACTAGGCAAAAAAGGAAGGGAGTCTGCAGATCCCCACAGGATGTTTTCTTCAACGAGTTTCCACAAAATGCACTCGCAAAACAATGTGGTCTACAACATACCACTTCAGTGTTTGTTCACTGAAATGACACTTGTTCATAGCATAGCTCTTGTGTGATTGTTTTTGGAAATCACATAGATTTTTTTTCATTTTCATGGGAAAGTATACAGCTAATCGGAATCAGTAACACAACAGATGTAATAATGATTATAAGAAAATGCAAATTATTTGGGGGAATATTTTGTTTAGACTTGGTCTGAGAATATATTTGGCACAATCAGTGTGTTTTTAGTGAAAAAAAAAAAAAAAATGGTAACACCATGTTTGTAATGTTTACAAAGGTGTGGTAGGTAATGTGGGGGCTGGGACACCTGTCAGGATGGCACATTTCTCCATTAAATATGAATAAAAAGGTCCATTGTAACGCTATGGATTTGTTTCTCATACCTGCCAAGAATGGCAGGAGATGAACACACTCTGATTAAACTGATTAATGAGTGCACAGATGGATGCGACTGTTTTTCTGTTTTTGCAAACTGTAATTTTTTACTGTATATCATTAATTTCCCACCCACTTTCATTTTTTGTATTTTGTTGAATAAACTATTTCTTCGTCAGTTCCTGACCCAAACTACGGCTGTTATGCCACCTGTGTAAATGCACAGATCATGTTCTAAATGTAAAGATGGAGTTATTGTTTCAGCTGCTGCATGATGCTGGTGGTGTTGAATAAACTCCAAAGAAAGAATCTGACACACAGCCAGCTCTGGACACGAATCAAAAACTGTAGGCCAACTGAAGTTTCTGCAAAATCTCTGATAAATTTAGTGACACCTGAGCAGCATTACTGTAAGATTCAGACATTAATCTAGCATGTTTCAGACATGCCTAAGTCACATTAATAGCTGTATTTTGCCAGACATTTCAGTAGATTATGTCAGCTGGGTGCACACCTCTGTTGACTAAATGTAACCTGAGGCTTTTGTGCTCTCTGCAGTTTTTATTATGGACCAATCTCTGTATAAAAAACATTGTGTCAAATTGTCCTGATTTTGTAGTGTTGGGGTGTTGGCTACGCTGATAAATTATTCATCTTGTTAACAGCAGATTGTCTCTCCCAGTGTTTTTCTCATTCCCCTTTTCCTTAGTGTCATTTGTTTGTTTGTTTGTTTGTTTGTTTTCCCTGTCTGTCTGAGACTGGGTGTGTCATCCACGCTCACTACTGGCCCTGTCTAATTACCTGCACACCTGCAGTGTGTTAGGGTCATCATGCCAGCAGCATTTAGGGGAGACTTTCTGGACACATGGCTGCCAATTTGTCCTGATCTCAACCATTTGTTACCCAATCCTCCATGTGAGTGTACCAGAGGAAACCTTTGGAAATTCCTTCCTTCTGAAGTTTTTTGTCCAAGAGTTATTCTTGTGGATTTTTGTTGAGATTTGGCTTTTTGGTTTTCCTTTTCCACTCTGTGTCAGATTTTTGTGAGTAGTTTTGTTGTTTGTTAATAAATTCATTCTTTGCAATTGCCCTTGTATCATTCTGCTTTATCAAGTCTTAAATGAATTATATTTAAAGACTAAGCCTTAAGACAGATCATTTGTACAGATGAGTGCAACATGCTGTACGCGTACTGGCACACACATTTATTTCATTCTCTATATCATTGATTTCCCATGTGTATTGCTTTCATTTTTCAAATAGTTCTGTAGAATAACCAATCTTTTGGCACTTTCATAGCACAGAATAGACATCATAATCAGTAATTACTGCAGAGGCATCTTCCCGCTTCCCTGCTTATTTTGAGCAACCTCCATTTTATGTTAGCTAGAAACAAATATCTGTATCAATGTTGAACAAAACTATCTGTCTGTCACTATCTGTACTTGTATAAATGTTTTACAGCAGGTTTTGGCATAATATTGACAAAATAACAGCAGCACTGGGCAAACTTTAAGTAAAATGGGCAAACTACAGCAGTCTAATGACAGTCTTCTGAACTTCCACAATCACTGTGGCTAGATAAAGCATTGGTTTCCATACATGGTGGTTGGAGGCATTATGAGTCAGTGCTACGTTCCCTGTGTCATTTAGTGAAATCTAGTTACAGCCAAGGACCCAATGGGAATCCAGTGGGAATCTGCTAAGGGTCTATATAAGCTCCAGTCAGACCAGTCAGCCATTCTAGGTGGCTATATCTGAAAGCCACATTAAGACCACATTCATTTGGGGACAAGATCGCTGTGAATGATTTCCAGCTACAGCTGTACTGTATTTTCAGCATCACTAACAATTTATTAATGAATGGAAAATGTATTTCAAAATAAATGTTACACTTAATAACATTTTATAGCCTATTTATAACACAAGGTATGGCAGGACAACATTCGTCCATGGACAATAATTTTTCTAGGCAGACACCGTGAGGGCAGGACTTTCAAATATAATATATTTTTAATGAGCCTGTATCAGTGTGAAAAAAATGGAAAATCCATTATAATAAGATAATTAACTAGAAAATGCTCTCAAACCTCCACCATGGAGGCAGTCAGTGTTCAATACAAAACCCACAGTTCAACTACTATTAGTCCTCATCTCAACAAAAAAAAATTAACCGAAGTGACTTCTCTTGTGCCTATTAGACAAGCTCAGTGATTCTCAAACAACTGCAGTTACCTCCCAAACCAAGGCCAGTGTGCTGCTGTCAGCTCCAGGGAATGGCCAATCTGGGAACCAAGTGTTCGAGTCAGAGAATAATCCATTTCTGTGGATGAATGGATGAACTGTGAAGTTTTGCTCATTGCCAGGGGTTGGCAAACTAATCCACAATGATTCTCAGGATGGACTGGGCCTCTTCCACTGTAATGTTTAGAAGCCAGCATTTTCTGAAATCATAAATACTTTGCAGGATGGATGTGGCCCCCAGGCCACTAGTTGGCAATCACTGAGATATGGGCTGGGTCTGGATTGACTTGTCATTCAGTCTGGATACTGACTGCGGTCTGGACTTTAAGGAGCCCTGCCTTTTCCCATTGCCTTACATGTTCGTCCTATGTCTGTGGTAGCACTCAGTTTCTCCCCTGGGGGATTAATGCAGTACTGTGTACCATATCTTTGTTGGGAAGAAATGTGTCAGCCACAACTGTGGGTTACACCCCCACGGGACTCTGGAGACAATGGTTTGTTGAGCAGATGAGGAACTGACCTTAACAGGTGGTCTGGTGGCTTCACTGCAGGACAGATGGCAGAGGTCCTGGCCGAGGCGTTGCTGGTGCAGTTCTCAGAAGAATTCAGATTTGGGCCAGTGACACAGAATTCTTGGTTTATTAATTTGGTGTTGAGCCACTCAGAGGCTCATTTAGAAAAAGGTTAAATTGTGCTCACATTTCAAGGCAAGTGTGGTGAGCGGAACTGGCTTAGCAGCCTAATGATGTGACAACGCCACCTGGGAGAATTCTGCCCCCAGGAAATTATTAGGCTCAACCCTCTGAACACAAGGATCCACAGGTTCAACTAAACAATGACAGAGACTGATCCACAGTATAAAAAAAAAGTTTATTAAAATAATTGTTATGTTCCTTTTTCTTCTTTTTAAAATAACAGTCAACAGTGGAGGACACACCAAACCAAAGGGGGGGGGGGGGGGCAGGGTCCAAAACAAAGCACACTCCACACCATACATGAGGTAAAAGAAATCAAGAAAAACACAGCACACAAAGGGATGAGTGAATGGACACCACCACCAGGAGGTCCGCCTACCACTGGCTCGCACCCCACCGCTCCTTCCCAGAAAGAGAAGCAGTTCATACAACAGAAAATATACAAAATACAACACAATATAATCAGGAAAACAAAATCAGAACTGAATTCTTCAAATAAAGTAAAATAATGGGAAACCAAACTCTCAGCCAAAGACAGCAAACGAAACACTCCCATCCCAATGCTACAGAAACGGAACAGTCTTGTTCCGGCCACAAGGTCTGGAGTGGTCACAGGAAGTTAGTATATGACACACAGCGCGCGCGCACACACACACACACACACACACACTCGGTGCGCAGCTTGGCCCAACATCCTACGTAGTGAGATATAAAAGAAAAATATTATTTACAATTTGGGGAAAAGTACGGAAATAAACCGCGGCGTCACCACAGGTATACGTACCATAAAGCGAGCACGGATTCCACCCAGCGTGGATGAGAAGAGGGAAGACACACGGCCGCTGTGCACGTTGCCAGCTCAGGATTTCGTGAAGTGCAGACTTGGAGTGAGCACTGCCACCATATGGATCAGCATTCAAAGCCGCTGGAAAAAGTCAGCGCTACAGAGCGAGGAAACCAGCAGGTAAAGCAACAATAACGCATAACATGAAGCACCAAAAGAATAGCACAAGTGCCCACCTCGTGCTACAGGGAGATCAGCAGACACGTCACACGCCAAACTGCTGCACACTATATACCAGGACACCAGGCTCTGGAGGAGGTCAAGGATCAATCAATCAAAGTGCAGCAGGATAATTGAACACAGCCTGCAGACAATTAAGCAGGCTGGAAGAGGGGACAGTGAAACTCAACCTGCCACACAAAGAACAAAAGTTTGAGGACCAGCCTAAAGAAAATTTCTGGTCAAGCTGCGTTGTCAAATTGCCTGACAGGCAGAGTTTTGGACATGAAGAGGGCTCTTCCTAATGAAACCTCTAGTCCTTTGTTTGGAACTTCTACATAAGATGGTGGCTCAAACTTTCTGATGCTCAAAAGACACATACTTCAGTACATTACTGTGGTCAACAATCCTGATTTTTAAAACAAAGTATATGTAATAGCATTTATGTACATGTTGCATGTGTATGTGTGTGTCAGGGAGGCTCTGGAGAAGAGTGTCCCAGTCTCTTCTCTTAATCATACCTCAAACTAGACTAATCAGAAGAAAGGCCTACATGTAAAACTAAAGCCTGTTAAAGAACTTGGGACAAAGAACAGAGAAAAATCACCAAAACATAACTCAGTCATTGTGCTTGCTGATTGTTTCTGTTTGCTTTGCACATTACATTGAATGTGTGTCCTGTGCCATTTTCTGGCACTGCGGTAAAGCCAGTAAGCTGCACTTTATCAGAGCCGTGGCTGACGAACCCTGACTGGATTCTACCTCTTGGATAAAGAGACAGTTACTGCACTGCATTTAGAATCCCTCTCTCCAACTCTTTGAGTGCCTTTCCCTCTCTCTCTCTTTTAGACTTACACGTAGACTTTATAAACCACAAAGGTGGTTTTGGTGTGGAAATTGATGTTTAGGAAATATGCGATAAATTTATTGTAAATTAGCAGGTATTTATGATGATTTATTGGGGGGGCAGCTCTGACTGTGATCAAGGAGTACACAACAATAAAAATAAAATCATTTATTGTAGTCTCAGCTAAATTGTTAAAATACACAAGTCCGGCCTAACAATAAAAACAGTTAAAATGATTTAAAAATGGGGAAATGACTAGGATTAAAGATCTAAAAAGACTAAAAGTCATTCAGCTGTCCATGGAGGGGGAAACGATGGCGGTGTGTGGCCTGTTGCTGTGTGCGGCTCAACTGTGGCAGTCCTGTGTTTCCTGCTTGGCTGCACTGGCTCTTTTCCTCCAACCTCACACACCAGGGGCCGTCCACCTGATACACACAGAACTTCCGGTAATATTGTGTGCAACTTAATCAAATCAACACCTCTGTTGCCTCGATTCCCTCTATTTCCCGCATTCCTCTGCGTCTGCGTCTGCCTCCCGTCTACAAACGCTCCATCTCGACCTGGCCAGTAGCTACTAGCCAAATCAAGAGTCAAAAACTAACCTCTTGGGTCTGGCTTGTCAGAGTTTTTCAATCAAACGCCATGGGCACTGCCTCCATCCGCTTCTCTCTTGTCAATGGTTAATTATACCAACTATTAACAACTCCACAGGTGTAGGTGATCTTACATCAAGGGCCAAAGTGAATTCTACAATGTTACTTAAAAGCATGCAATAAAACCAGGATAAAACATGCAATAATTTAACAATTTAAACATGCATGCAAACCACAAATTACAAATAATCACAGTAAAATCACTTGTGACATCTACTTTATTGATCCCAATTTGGGAAATTCTTGTGTTGACATACTCATAAACATAAAATATACACAATAAAAAATATAACTAAGCACAGCAATTGTTAAAAATAGTATAACTAAGTATATAGTTATATAATATGTATCATAAATATAAATAAATTAAATATACAGAAAGTGCAGAGAACAGGTGTGGTTCACAGGAACATTTTCAAGCCCACTATGAATAGCACACTAACACTGCAGCAAAGAAGAGTGTACTGGCAACCAATGGATAGAAGATCTCCAACATCTTGCTGCACACATTGAAAGATCTGAGCCTCCTCAAGAAATAGAGTCTGCTCACCCTCTTCTTGTACACAGTGTTAATGTTAGTTTTCCAGTTCAGTCTGTTGTCGAGGTGCACTCCAAGGTATTTGTAATCCTCAACCACTGTGACATTCTCCCCCAGAATGCATAGTGGTTGTGTGGTCATGTCGTTCCTTCTAAAATCAATAACCATCTCCTTGGTCTTGGCCACGTTAAGCAGCAGGAGATTTCTACCAGACCATTCCACAAAACCGTCCACCACTGCTCTGTATTCCTCCTCTGGTCCATCCTTTATACACCCCACCACCGCTGAGTCATCCGAAAACTTCTGTATTTTCCACAGTCTCAGACAGAACACTGTCCAGTCGAACAAAATGTGGCCTCTTTGTTAGGTAGTCAGTAATCCAGGAGATTCTGGGCTCATCAACTCCCATCACTCGCAGTTTATCACCCAGCAGCAGCTGAATGGTATTAAATACACTGGAGAAATCAAAGAAAGGGATCCTCACAGTGCTTCCGCTACAATCCAGGTGGGAGTGAGCACGCTGCAGCACGTGTCTGATGACATCGTCCACACTCAGATGAGGCTGGTAGGTAACTGTAGATGGTCCAGTGATGATTTCACCTGTAGTTGGAGGTGGGCCAGGACCAGCCTCTCCAGCACCTTCATCATGATTGATGTAAGGGCAATGGGTCGGTAGGCCAGATGGAGACTTCTTCAGAACAGTCTTCCACAGCACTAGAACTCTGCAGGCTCAGGCTCAGGTTGAAGAAGTGACCCAGGATCAAAGACAGCTGGCTGGCACAAGACCTCAAGACTCTGGAACTAATGCCATCAGGGCCAGTGGCCTTGTCCAGGTGCAGCATCTCCAGCTGTCTTCTTACCTGGCCCGCAGTCAGGCAGGGGATGGTGCTAGTGCAGGGGGTACTGTGCGGGATGGAAGGGGATGTGGGAATTGATTCCAAGGAAGGGATCACCAGGGGAGACTGAGGGTCGGAGAGAGAAAGCTTGGGCAGAGGGGGGCTATGGAGGCCGTTTCGGACAGTGGTGGGGTGTGAGGGGTTGCGGGAATGCAAGGCCACGCCGCGCTGTGAGCTAAACCTGTTGAAGAAGTGGTTTAGCTCACTGGCTCTCTCAAGGCTGCCGGCTGCTGGTCTGTCTTTTGCCTTGAGCCCTGTGATCTTCTTCATTCCTGTCCACACATCCTTCACTCTGTTCTGCTGGAGTTTGGCCTCCAGCTTCCTCCTGTAAGCATCTCTGCTCTGCCTCAGCTTCTCAGCTTGATGATGATCACTGGAACGGACGGTCTGTATCTCTGTGCCTTGGCCCCTCCGTTTAGCTCTTCAGCTCCAACATCGCCTCTTCATTACTAAGCCACACATGCACACATCCATGTGGCTTGAAATGCATCGAAAACAAAGCAAACAAGCGTGAAATAATACACAATCACAACTATTAGAATAACAATAAACATAATGTAGTTACTGGATTTTGGAGAGTATTTAAGTGGAAATCTGTTAAATATGACATGCATGTTTATAAGTACAATTGAGTGTATGGGAGAGAGAAAAAATAATGACAATAATACGACTAATACATGTACTGGAAAATAAATAATCAGTCGGTAATAATAAGAGAAAAAAAAAAAACCATATATATATATATATAATACACAGGGAGGAAAATAAAAAATATATATTTAAAAAAAAAGTGTGTGTCAATATATGCCTGAGTATGAGCACACTGTGCCATAGGTTCTCACACAGCCTTCTATAACGGCCAGCTAGTCCATGACAAGGCCAATATACATCCGTAGCAGATCCCTGCTGGTTCCCTGCTAGGTTCGTATGATGTAGAGAACTTCAGCGCTGAATCATAACCCACCAAAAATGCTTTACCAACAAGGGGGAGCAGTGATTATGGAAGCTCAAACAGTTTACTTCCATCAGACTGCTGTAGTTCGCCTGTTTGACTTGAAGTTAGCCCAGTGCCCAGTGTTATTTTAAGTCCATGAAAATATTACACTGAGACTTTTTGCAAAACTGATGCAGATATTTGTTTGCAGCTAACATAAAATAAAGGTTGTTCAAATTGAGCAAGCAAAAGAGAGGGCTGAATACACCTCTGTAGTATTTAAGCTATTGATTATGCATCTTTTCTGTGCCGTGAAAGTGCCAAAAGATGTATTATTCAACAGAACTGCATGGCAGGTGTAGTGTAAAAAGTCAGTGGTTTTAATGAGAACTTCAACAAATGTGCAACAGAGAAATCTAGATAATCCACACAAAAACTGAAGAGATGACTGAGAGTGAACAGGCTGGGAGATGGTCCAAATCCAGTAAACTCACAAGACACAGACAGGGCATGGACTGGAGCAGACGGTGGCTTGGCAGGCAAGCAGACAAGGAAGGGATATTAAAAATACTTCAGTGACTTCTTCAGGATACCAGTCTCCACATAGATTAACTGACGATTCGACAAATACTGGGTGGGAGACTAGTGCTTAAATTCTGTGGCAGCAGGTGAGTCTTAATTGTCTGTGTGAGGGACCAAGCAGGCATGCATGAGGTGGATTTTTACAAAAAAGATTTATTTACAAAAAACTCAATACATATAACATAATACATACAACAAATACACATAATAGGTTCTGGGCCCATAAAAGAGGTCAACTGAACAGAACAAAAGCAACACTCATCATGGCAAATATATTCTAAGACCATTGGAGGCTAATGATAAACAAAATATTTCCCAAAATAACTTTTTTTGTTGCATTTTTTATACATTAAATTGAGCATTATTTGTATGGTTTTATTAAACTAACTCCCACCACACGGGGTGTATTTTGACTGGTGAAACAGTGTCATACTCAGCTCCGACACAATCTCTGTCTTTTTCCAGGTGTTTATTTTTCTTCATCAGCAACTCCGCACATGCTTTGACTTAGTATAAAACATTGATCGTGCCGTCGGTAGTAGCAGTAGGCTACAGAAGCAGCATCAACTGAAAAACACAAATGTAAACAAAATCACTACATTAATGCCACAGATACATTATCCATTATGTAACCTTCATACACGAACATTTTTATGATATTTAACACAAGTTATGATCATTTTTATACATATTAACTCACCAGCTCAGCTTCACCGGTCAAAATAGACTGAAATAATACTGAACAAATACTAAAGAGTCCATATCATTGATATGGAAACAATACACCATCTCATCTAGTTGCTTTCTTGTACACTGTCAGGTTTTATTATAATGCAGACCACCTTCTTTTCCAAGAGAGAAGTTTACAGTCTAAGAGAATCTTAGGCGTAAACTTGCTGAATAAAATGTCCTCTTTCACTTAGTTTTGTAATGTAGTCATACAGAATATCGTTAACAGGAAAATAAGAAAGAAAAAATAATTTGTCTTCATTTGCCTGTTATTTCTCACTTTTCTTTCTAACATTTTCATACACATGAGCATTTGAGTGTCGTCTTAAAACTCTTAGCCCAACAAATACAAACACAATGTGATCCTCACTGATTAAATAGACATAGATAGTTGAAGATATATTGATAATGATAATAAATGCTAAGAAATGTGCTTAATCTTTTCATTTTAGTGTTTGTTGTACGATGTATTTTTTAATTCAATGCAGTCAATTATTCCAAATCCTTTTTTTTTTTTCTTTTTTTTTTTTTTTTTCTCATGGCAGCCAGTTTACAGAAAAAAAGAATATACTTAGAAAGTAACTGTATAAGGTGATCTTAAATATTAGATTATGGAAGTATTACTTTCTATGTATATA
Organism: Chaetodon trifasciatus; assembly: GCA_037975065.1. Lineage (NCBI taxonomy): Eukaryota > Metazoa > Chordata > Actinopteri > Chaetodontiformes > Chaetodontidae > Chaetodon > Chaetodon trifasciatus. Next base: position 12,478,800 of record JBBMOE010000010.1, read on the forward strand.
AGCACTAATTTTGGTATGAAAAGCCACATTTTAAATTTAATTCTAATTTAATTTAATTTTAAGGTATCCTGTATCATGGAGTCATGTCTGGCATTTGTACCAAACCAAACCACTTGAAAAACCACTTGGTTGGAAGTTGTGATGATTTTTATTGTGGTCAGACCTCCTGTGTTGATACACATGCATGCGGAGGCGTAGCTTCCCTCTACCAGCCATTCCCTAGTAATTGTAGGAATTACTCTTCGATGTATGGACACAATTTTATTTAAATGATAGGATTGTAGCTACCAAGAAGAATGGAAATGTGCCATCACGTCCCACATAAACAAGCACAGAATCCCTCACCTCACACAAACAGGTGGCTCTGGCTATGTCTTCATTTTCATTGTAAAACAAAGACAAACCCACATTGGCAAAATTGTGTTTTGTGAATGAGGTATCCAAACATTTTCCACTGTCACTGTTAATATGGTGTAAATGAGAAAAAACAAGTGAATGTGATCTGCTCATTAAATAAATAAAGACTCATGTATTTTGTTTTCTAAAGGCTGTTACTGTTTCCATTGATTAAATGTGTTCTGTAAGTAGGTTGATCCCATCAGTGACATGATTTTTTTTCAGAGTTCAAGTTTTGAAAGATTATTTTTGGAGCAATAATTACAGTTCAGCAGTTCAGTTCAGTGTCATTCCCAGTTTCTGTTATGTACTACTCTGCCTGTTAAAAGGAAGTTTTCCTTCACCATTGCCAATTGCTTGCTCATCAGGGAATTGTTGGGCCTCTGTACATTAAAGACTATAGTCTAGGCCGACTCTATATGGAAAGTGTTGTGAGATGATTTCGATAAACAATATAAAATGTCACTTAGTCAAGTTGATAAAAATACATTTTCTGACATCTTTTGCATTTTTTGTTCTATGAACATGCAAACATTGAATATATCAAAAGAAACAATACAGCTTCTGTTGTTGCACACATATGCGCACACACACACACACACACACACACACACACACACACAAAATACTATTCCAGCTTCGTCATTTTAAAAGAAAACTGTTTTCATATTTCCATTTTTTTTCTCACTCCTATGTGTAACGTCAAGTATATAATAATAACAGGTATCAACAGGGTCCAAGCCTCTTATGCAAGTCACACTTGATGCCCGATGGAGCCAATGTAGGTCAGACCAGCAGCTTCAAAATTCACAAAAATATAACCGTTGTTACATTTATTCTGCTCTTTTCATGTTTATTGTCAAATATTTTGGTGAAATTTGGTTGAAACATTAAATAAAAATACTGGACTGATAGCAGTGCAAATTATAGCAGAATATTGAACATCATTGTTTGATCTGAATCCCATTCAAAACACTTGATATGTACAATCTAGGGAATGTCTGTGCCAATTTTGATAGCATTTGAATGAAGACTTGAAGCAACATGTTTATTTATTTTGCAAAAATGTGACAGTGACAGAATTCTGAATTTACCATAACTTGCAGTGAACCGAACTTTTGACACCTATCTGACAATTTTGTTACTGGCCAAAATGCACTTACCTTGCAGCCTTACAGCACCATCCTTTGAACAAGTGTCATTTGTGGTGTCTGATGTACATATAATAGGGTTTCCAGCACCACTGGTTCAGGAATTCATGCCCTGCTTCTCATGTATGACTCCCAGCTCACCAAGGATTGGACCACTGTTAATAATAATAATAATAATGATAATGATAATAATAATGATGATAATAATAATAATAATAATAATAATAATAATAATAATAATATTCTCTCTCCCTGCAAGCAGTGGCCTTCTGTCTTTGGCACTAACATTAGCTGTGTGTAGAAAATATATGCCCCCTACTGTATAACAGTAAAAACATGAATTGCCAGAATATCAGTGGTGGAAGAGCTTTTCATTAGATCAAACCCAATAATTTCCAGCTTCTTAGATATCTACAATGACAGAGTTCAGTATCTTACACCAGCTGAAGCCGCTGATGAAATCTATTCCTCAGACTTCATGGGAGAGTGGATGATTCCAACTCAGATAGCCTTTCGTCAAGACTGCTGTCGCACGCCAGCCTGTAACTCCACTTACCTTTCCTCTCATCAAGCCTTGCCATTCTTCACCCTTCGCCCTGTTTACAACTCATGGTCTGTGAGTAATGATTAACTAGTGCATGTACTATTTTATTTGTAGCTTGACTATAAAGTGAAGCGGCCACCTGTTTTTGGTTACCACACTCCAAGCAACCACTCAGGGCTGCAACAGTTCATTTTTTGAATTGAAAGAACTTTATTTTGGCTGCAGCTTGAGTGGGTATGTGTGAGTGTAGGACCTTTAGTTAGGAGTTTCTAATGGATGAACAAGATAAGGTAAAAGAAGATTGTAACTTTTGAGAAAAAAATAAAATAAAAAGAACACGTTTTTGAGTGTTATAAAATATTTTATATGTTCTGTATTTTTTCCACCTGTTATAAATAATTGTGTTCACGTTTTCTAAATTCATATTTGGATTTAAAGTAAACATATTTACATTTCATTAGAGTGTATTTTAAGTTTAAACAGGACATGGTAATTGCTTCTAAACTCTTAGTATGATTACAGATTTGTGTAAAGACATTTCCATGCTAAGTGTAGGCACTGCCATATTCTAGAAAAGGTAAAAGCTGGTAATTTCATTTGTTGCATGCGAGTTAGCATGGTCAGCCATAGGTAAAAGTACCCAGGCCCCTTCCATAGTACTACAACCCTATGTTATGCACTAATAACTATCTAGCTACATGGGACAGGTGTGACAGGTAGTTTGGAATTTGGACATACTTTAGACAAAGGAATACATTATAAGGCTAAAATTATGTGAGCTACCATTGTAACTTGTAAGCCCTCTATTCTACTCTATTCTATATTTCAGGAAGAACTTGAGAGGCCTGCACAGAGCCCTGACCTCAACTTGTGTATAAAGTTTGCACAAATTCGACTCTACTTTTGACTCTCTGGTGCTGCAAGGTGAAACGTCAGGCAGTATGTACATACATACCAAATTTCATGCCAATCTGGCCTGTCCATGGTGATATTATCTTTCTAAAGAAGTGTTGGATAAACAAACAAGGATTGTGTGGATTTGTCTACCACAGAGGCCTCAGCAAAAGACCACAAAAACAAGTACAGAGCCTACTTCTTTGATGGGCATCATGCAGTTAGCTAAAATTTACTTTTACCTTCCGACCTCCTATCTTCATAACTCATAAAAACAAAACTAAAACAAAGCAGAAAACCTGACCAGAACCTCAGCTTTTGTTGTTATATTATGATTATATTATTATAGGCCATATTTGTTCTCAAGCAATTTTTTCTTTCTTCTTTTGTTATTTTGTTTCAGTTCCCTTTCTAAGGCCTGCATTGTTTTCCCCTTCAGGCCTCCCACCAAACCAACTCCTACTACCACTACTCACTCCTCACCCCACCCTTCACCACTCCACCCAATGAGCTGAGAAATGGAGCTAAATACTCTTGACCTTGGCAGACCAGCGGGGGCCACCCAGTGGGGGCCCAGCACTGGCATCTTGGTTCCCTGGCTTGGTGCCAGTGCTGACGGTGCTCGGAGGGCTTGGCAGCGATTGTGGTCTTTGGGTGAAGATCACTGTGGCATATTCAAACAGGAGACGAGGCTGCCAAGAGGAGGGAGCATAGGCCTGGGCTGTTTATCGAGGGCTCCAACACACACATTCACACACAGATACTGAAAAAAAACACTCAAAGTTCCACACAGGAATTTAAAACAGAGACTCAAAAAAACATATGTACATAGAAACAGGTAGGAAAGAATGGACAGGAAGTGGCTCTCATGTGCACACAAGCACTGATGCTGATTCCCTCACTCCCTTATGTAATTTTTTGACTCCTCCTATTCAAGCTGTTTAAACTATTTATTGGCCAGAGGCAGTGTATTCTAAAGGGCAAAACACTGTCATACAATTGGCATCACAAACATTTGGGCCTTTCTAGAGACCCAAAAGTTAAGGCTTGTGACTTGCACATGTGTTACTTGCTCCTTTCTCTGACGTATAGTCATGTCTGTTCTATTATATTTTGTTACAAAGCTGGCTTGGTCTAGAGGTGTATTTTCAGCAGCACAGATGCTAAGGAATAATCATGGACATATTACAGGAGTACTTTAGGATTACTACAGGCAGCAGTGAGTCTCTATGATCCTCTAGTTCTTCTGCAACTAAATGTTGCTATTTGTCACTTTAATTGTGATGATTAACTTAACATGACTCTGTTTATATAGCATTTCTTAAGCCCCATACACCCACCTAAAGGGAGAATCATCATATTCTTCACTCCCCACTCCCTGCTGTGTTGACCTTAGTGTTTCTTTGTAATGGGTGATGATGTCAGAACCTAGATGCAAAATTTTGCATTATTAACACTTTTAATATTCCACATTTCCATAATAATTAATTCTATGTGAGTTGGCTGACTTACTCATGGTCAGGGTCTGGTTAAGTTTAGGCAATTGCAAGTGCTGGGTTAAGATTAAGGAAAATCATGGCTATGGTTAAGATTTGCTGAAGATCACTTTCATGGTCAAAAGAAAACTAACCGAGTTTAAGGGGTATGGTGACATAGGGCATGCACTGCAGTGTCCTGTGTCAGAGAGCAAATATTTCACTGCAGGCAGTTCCATCCACCTGGAACCAATGTAGGTAAAACTGTGTCAAATTCAAAGACAACAGAGGAAACAGTCCTTTTTATCAGTCTCTCAGAAAAAAAAAAAAAAGTTGACTGTTTCTGAGGCCACAGGGTTGACAGGATGACTCTAGGAGAAACTCCTCCCTCCCTGTAGTTGTTCAGTGAAGGGAAGCAGCAGTTTGCAGAACATTTGGACCCACTTGCTGGGGCAATGGTAATGACAGCAGACATTGGCAGGGGGGCAGTGAGACTCATTAGAGTCATTAGTTTCAACTCATTTCTGTGTCAAGTCTCCTTTGCCATGCTGGCTAAGATGGGATGGGAGGTAGGGTGAGGGGGTTTGGGGATAATTTGGGTATGGTGGGGAGGGTGCAGGTCTGTAACAGCCATTAGCATCAGGGCGTGATGGATGTAGATGGCTGCCACTGATGCAGAATCTGCACAGTCAGCAGCCCAACTTCCTTTCAATTTCCTTCATCCTTTCTTCCCCTCCTTTTTCTCTTGTCCAATCTGTCTTGGAAAAGACCAAAGCATGTGGAAGAATGTTGAAGAGTAGCAAACAAACAACAACAACAACAACTATATATATATATACAGTGCTGTGAAAAAGTATTTGCCCCATTCCTAATTTCTTACTATTTTGCATATTTGTCACACTTAAATGTTTCAGGCCATCACACAAATTTTAATATTAGACAAACATAACCTGAGTAAATACAAAATGCAGTTTTTAGATAATGATTTTACTTATTAAGGGAAAAAAGCTATCCAAACCTATATGACCCTATGTGAAAAAGTGATTGCCCCCCTTGTTAAATCATCAAAAATCATCAGTCAACTGTGATTAACCACATTTTTTGGAAAGCTGGGTTCAGTTTCACTGACCACACCCAGGCCTGATTACTGCCAGACCTGTTCAATTAAGAAATCACTTAAATAAAACCTGTCTGAGAAAGTGAAGTAGGATGCGAGATCACGAACAGAAACACATCATGCCGCAATCTAAAGAAATTCAAGAGCAATTGAGAAACAAAGTAATTGAAATCTATCAATCTGGAAAGGGTTACAAAGTCATTTCTAAGGCTTTAGGACTCCAGTGAACCACGGTCAGAACCATTATCCACAAATGGAGAAAACTGGGAAAAGTGGTGAACCTTCCCAGGAGTGGTCTGCCTACCAAAATTACTCCGAGAGCGCAACGACGACTCATCCAGGAGGTCACAAAAGAACCCAGAACAACATCTAAAGAACTGCAGGCCTCACCTGCCTCTGTTAAGGTCAGTGTTCATGATTCAACAATAAGAAAGAGACTGGGCAAAAATGGCATCCATGGGAGAGTTCCAAGGTGAAAACCAACCAAAAAGAACACAAAGGCTTGTCTCATATTTGCCAAGAAACATCTTGATGATCCCCAAGACTTTTGGAAAAATATTCTGTGGACTGACTAGACAAAAGTTGAAATTTTTGGAAGGTGTGCGTCCCGTTACATCTGGCGTAAAAAGAACACAGCATTTGATTAAAAAGAACATCATACCAACAGTCAAACATGGTGGTAGTGTGATGGTCTGGGGCTGCTTTGCTGCTTCAGGACCTGGACGACTTGCTGTGATTGATGGAACCATGAATTCTGCTCTCTACCAGAAAATCTTGAAGGAGAACGTTCGGCCATCAGTTAGTGACCTCAAGCTCGAGCGCACTTGGGTTATGCAACAGGACAATGACCCAAAACACACCAGCAAGTCCACCTCTGAATGGCTTAAAAAAACAAAATTAAGGTTTTGGAGTGGTCGAGTCAAAGTCCGGACTTAAATCCAATTGAAATGCTGTGGTGTGACCTTAAACGGGCAGTTCATGCCCGAAAACCCTCCAATGTGGTTAAAACAATTCTATGAAGAAGAATGGGCCAAAATTCCTCCACAACGAAAGACTCATTGCCAGTTATCGCAAACGCTTGATTGCAGTTATTACTGTTGCGCGTGGCACAACCAGTTGTTAGGTTCAGGGGGCAATTACTTTTTCACATAGGGTTATATAGGTTTGGATAGCTTTTTCCCTTAATAAATAAAATCATTATTTAAAAACTGCATTTTGTATTTACTCGGGTTATGTTTGTCTAATATTAAAATTTTGTTTGATGATCTGACACATTTAAGTGTGACAAATGCGCAAAAAAATAAGAAATCTAGAAGGGGCAAATACTTTTTCACAGCACTGTATATACATATATAGGAGTGGTGCAGGTGGGCGGAGCTGTCTGCTCCGGAGCGAGGTGCAGGAGGCACACCTGCGGCTCATCGGCTATTAGCCGGCTTTTTAAGCTCATCACCCACCTTGCCTTGTTGCCAGACGATTTTTATGTCCAGCCTTGATCCTCCTGTGCCTCGCTCACCAGCAGTCCTCTGCAGAGCTTTACTCAGCGTCTGTAAGATCTCATCGTCTTGCCACGTGTTTTGTCCGCGTGTGATTTTCTGTTTGATTGTGTTACCGTTTTTGCGTTCTCCCTTTTGGAAACATATTTTTTGTTGTAACTTTCTAGCTTCCCTTGTAAGGTGTTTTTTCGTTTATTATTCCAATAAACTTTACTTTTTCCTGGACTCTGCAATTTGGGTTCTGGCCTTTACTTGCACGTCACACTTGTAGTTTTTTATACGCTGTGGCCACTGCTCGTAACATTAGGAAAACTACAGGATCCGATTGCAAACAGGAAACAAAACAATAGGCACGCCCCACGCACATGTTTGGTCATGCCTGCTTGCTCTCTGTTAAAGAGTAGGCTACCAGTTTGTGTGGATATCAAGCGCAAAAACGCCGAAATGGATGCGAACAAGATTCTGAATGGAAAGTTTAGTTTCAAAAAGTTGCCAGATGGGTCGACTGACAAGACCAAAGTTATCTGTGTGTATTGTCGGTGTGAACTGAGTTATCACCGTAGCACATCCAGTCTGAAATACCACTTGATGGCCAAACACACGGCTAATGCAAATTCTCCGCCGCCTCCTTGTCAAAACCAGGCGACAATGGATGGATTTCCACAGAGGCATATGGATACCGCAACTAAGAACAAGCTTACTGCAGCCATAGCCAAGTAATGTTCATTCTTTCTGGAGAGAAATAAGAGGCTGGGTTGATAAGCCTCTGGTGAATAAATAGAAGAGCAGTATAGTCTGACTGCTTGTTTGTTCAAAGGAAACTTAGGAAAGGAAAGTTTAAGCCATGGTTTAACTGCACTATAGGCTGAGTCCTAGTTTACAATGATGTGCACTTTGTAACTTTATCTTGTATCACCCTGTTTTGATCCCTTAGGGTTGTTGAAGGGGCTTTTTTGTAACCAGGTATTTAATTTTTTGTCATCTGTTTATTGACAGCGTTAAATTGTGTGAGATTTTGCTTCAAATGTGAATGAGTGCTCAAAGTGAGAATGTTAGTGTGAAATAAAACACTACATGTTGTTGTTTTCAATAAAAAAAACATTTGCACAAAGCAAGCCTATTAGAATAGATAAGAACGTGCAATTTAACTGTGACATTCATGAGATTAATCGCAACACACACACACACACACACACACACACACACACACACACACACACACACACACACACACACAAGGGGAAAAAAGTCAGTGGTCCAAGAAGTGTGAAAAAAGGGCAAACAGCATGGTCAAAGCACGGTGTGAGCTGGCCCGGAATATTAGTAGGTCATCTTTTTAGACTCTCACATTCCACTACAGGGACTCCAAAGTGGAAGTGAGGGCTCCATGGCTATTAGTTGCACCAGCATTTCTGCTGTATTGAGATCTCAGGGAGCCTCTTTTAAAGTGTTTTCACAGTTGGTTTACAACAGTCTTTTCAAGGTGCACACACCAATTATGTTTGCTGCTGATCAGACTCCAGTGTTTTCTTCTTTAGATCAGTTCATTCAGCCAGGAGAGACTGATGCTAACTGATTCAGATCACACCTGAAGAAACAGGTTTATTGAGAGTGAGAAAATAGCCTATGTCAAATGCATAAACTCTACTATAAAATAGTAAAATTACTCAAGGAGGAAACACAATTTGCCTGGCTTTATGCATTAGAATTAATGATTGTCTCACTGGTAAAATTATCTGGCTGGTGTTGCTAAACCTTTTATTCAGGGTTTGTAAGTTGTAAGTAATGGCTTTATTAATGGTTAATAAATCATTTTCTAATGCTTTACATATCTGTTATAAAACAGTTATAAGTGCAGTTTGTAGGATAATATGGTGAAGAATCTCCCTTGACTGACTTGACTGGAAACTGGGGGATTACTGGTTCCAGTCCAGCACAGACCACAGTATAGTGTGTGGAGTGGTTGCTGGAGAAATGCCAGTTCATCTTTCCGGCACTGCAGAGGACCCCCAGCTGGACCTCTAAATGCTTGAAGTGCAGCCTATGTTGATTCACTCTGACATCTCTCAACAATGCATGTCTATAGGTCTTTTGTGTACAACTGTGTGTATTTTAGGCCTATGTGCGTAATAAATAACAACAACAAAGTGCGAAAATTGAATTTCCTGTGAATTAATATAGTATTTTCTTCTCATATATAACTTGGGCCACTTCTGGAAAGTACTGATGAATGGGACCCCACTCAATAATGTCAATCAGCAGTCCAAACCATGTGATCTGTTTTTAAAAGATGAGGCACTGTTGTAGGATAAACTACCTAAACATATATAACATGGTTAAATTTTGTTGCATCTTGACTAAATATAACATTGAAAGGTGCCTACATGTTAAGCATCAATGATTATAGTGAAGTAGAAATATGCCCATCAATTGTCTGCAGAGACGTGTGGGACTGGAGCTTATCCCAGCTGACTGACAAACAACCACTCCACAAACAGGGAATTTAGAGTTTCTAATTTGCCTAACGGCGGCACGGTGGCGCAGCAGGTAGTGCACGTGCCTCACAGCAAGAAGGTTGCCGCTTCGATCCACGGGTCAGGCGGGGGCCTTTCTGTGCATGCGTGGGTTCTCTCTGGGCACTCCGGCTTCCTCCCACAGACCAAAAACATGCTCACTAGGTTAATTGGTGACTCTAAATTGTCCCTAGGCGTGAATGTGAGAGTGAATGTGTGTATGTGTGTTGCCCTGCAGTCGGCTGGCGACCGGCTCAGGGTGTACCCCGCCTCTCGCCCGTTGACAGCTGGGATAGGCTCCAGCCCCCCCCCCCAACTCCGAAAGGGACAATCAGGGGTATAGAAGATCAATGAATGAATGAATTTGCCTAACTTTTGCTCCCTTTTCACACATTTTTTTTCTGCCATTTTGCTGTCATGAGGCAATTGGTGCCATGCAGCATGAATGCTGCAAAGTATATATAAGAAGGGGGAGAGTTAAGGGTCATCTCAGACTGGAAATTAGCTTTTACAATATATGTACTATTTACCTGTGATGGTTGCACAAGCAGGGTAACAGATGAGCAAGAGTAAGGACCCAAATGCAGTTGCTTAAGGCAAGGTCAGAGCAGTTCAATGATTTTAATAAACCACAAAAATACAAGGCTTACAGGGAAACTACATAAGGCAGTCCAAACAAACAGATCCAATTGGGAGAAGGCAAAAGGTGCAGTACAGGTACACAGAGCAAAAATCCAAAAATACTAGGAAGTCACAGACACAGACTCTAGAGCTAAACAATATGAAAGGCTGGCACATTTTGTCACATGGTACAAAGATGAACTGCAAGGAGTGAGCAAAAAACACAAACTTAAATACACTAGGCATTCATCAACAGTCACACAGATTGGAAAAGAAAGCATGACAAAAGAGCGAACCATTAACATAAAACAGGAAACAACTAAACTGAAACCCAAAACAGTAACTTCACCATGACCACAATCTTTATCTAACCTTAATCAAGTTTTTAGCTGCCTTAACTGAGAGACAACAACAACACCAACAACAATAAAAATAAATAAATAAATAGATGAATACAAAAGATTAGTTAAAAATGGATTCAAAAGTTAGGTCATCCTGAAATATTTCTAACAACTTGGTGTGTTCCATGATATAACTAATATGTGTGAAACCCACCAGCACATCTAGGACCCCTGGTACCATCTGCACTGGGTCCTCCTCTGCCAAAGGAGCATGGAGGACGGGTTCAACTTGTTCAACTGGCCGGCACCCTGACACCCTGCTTTCCGACTCCAGTTTATTAAGGGGCTCCTTGCTGGAAACGTGGACCTTGTCTCACGGTGAATGATTTAACATGATGAACCTGGGTGGCCATAAACTGTGCAATCTTACAAAGTCTGGAGTTTTCATTGACTGTTTATTGCATGGGGGATCTTCCACAAACAGAGACTGATAAACTGTGTTTCCATGTTTCGGCTTGTAAAAGAGTAGTAGTATTATTTTGGGCTCTTTAGCCTTTATGATAGGGACAGCTGAAGGTACGACAGGAAAGGGGGCAGAGAGAGAGAGGGGATGACACGCAGCAAATGAGGCCGCAGGTGGGAGTCACTGCAGAGGACTAACGGCCTCAATACATGGGGCGCACACCCTACCAACTGAGCTATAGGGGCACCCCTACAATTTCTTTACTAAAAAATTTCTTTACTACAAAACAACTTTATGAATTACAAAAGTTCATCCTTGATAATTAAGAAGTAGACTCTTATGTTTCAGCAGAGTTTACAGGACCCAGAATACCAGGTTTAAACAGAGGAGACAGGAGATACATATACACATACATGTATATATACATGTATACATAGATATATGTGTGTGTGTGTGTGTGTGTGTGTGTGTGTGTGTGTGTGTGTGAGGGAGGGAGGGAGAGAGGGAGAGTATATGTGTATAGGTACTCCTACAATATATGAAAATTATAAGTAAAATAACATAGATACATGTCAATGGAATGTCATAATAATATCAAGTAACCTTTAGACACATTTAAGGTTAATAAAACACAGACATCAATATAGAAAATGCTTTGACATATGTAATTTGGGTTGATGCATTTTTTCCCAAATTATAAACAATGTCAAGGAAAAATAGGTTTGTGTCGACTACACCAAAACGCTGATCCATGCTTTATGAAAACATTATCATCATTTCAAACTTCATTTCTTCACATAAGGGAACAGTTTTTGTTAGTTCAGGGTTTATTGTCAATGCATCCAATGCCGGGATATTGACACAAACTTTGTACTTTGTACATTGCTGTCATTTCCTTGACCCAGAGGCCATTTCAATGACAACTTCAAAAGTTATTTCTTTATTTATTTTTTTTATATATTTTTATTTTTCAAATGTTCATCAGCATCTATACAGTTTATCAGTTTTTTGGACTGTCTCCTGTTTCAGATGCTACAGCATATATTCCGCATGTTTGCAGAACTGCTTCACTGCATTACATGCCACACCTCAGCTGGATTCACATCAGGCGATCTAATGATTGAAAATATCAATGATGCAGCAATTTACCATAAGTTATTTATTAAAAAATATTACATTAGCACCTGACAACTTAGAAAATGTGGACTCCCAAATCCTTCCATCTTGATACAAAATCTGGCTGCTGTATCTTTTGAGTCATTGTCGGCAAGGGTGGCACAAGTGGTAAAACTGTTGCCTCACAGCTAGAAGGTCCCGGTTTGAATCCCGCTGTGGGCGCTGGTGGCGTGTCCTCCACCATGCCTTCAGTGCCTGCTGCTCGAGGAAAAAGGGGGCCTTTCTGTGTGGAGTTTGCATGTTCTCCCCGTGTTCACTCGGGGTATCCTCCATAAATATACCCCCATTAAAAACATGCAAGAAGATCACCACCTGACCAATGATGAAAGAGGAGAGTTGGTCCCTGGGCGCTGCTGTCAGAAGTGTGTCAGAAATGTGGAGAAATAAGAATTTCACAAAGCATGGCGTGTGCACTGTGCATGATGCTGTGTGTGTGATCAAATAAAGTATGTTTCTTCTTCTTAATTAATACCCTGACACTGAAGGGGTACCCAGTGCTTTACAAAATGATGCCAAGCATCTGTATGTGACGAGCTGGGAGTGAGAATGGGCTGCCCCTGCATTGCTTTTGTTTGGGCTCCACATTGACTGTGTGGCCTGGCAGTACATAACTGTGGTTGTACTGTACACTCCCAGCAGGCAGCAGTTTTTAACAGACACCTCTTGTTTTCTTCTCATCTTTCTTTGTTTTCAAGCTGCTCCTCACACTGGGATAGCACGCCTCAGTCTTTGCCTGCTCCTCCTGTCTCTGTGTCTGCCTCCCTCTACTTTTTTCTTCTCTTTCTGCCTATTCCTCTATTTCTGTCTCATGACAGTCAATCACCCACTTTCCTTGTTCCCTAGCTTTCTATGTTTAGCTGTCAATCTATTTTACTTTGCTTTTTCTTTCCTCTGTTCGTCTCATAGGTGAAAAGTGTCCAAGTGGATTTGCCTGCGACCTCGCAGCCACAGTAACATGAAATGAAATGTACGCTTTCCCCAGACACCATGGCTTGTTTGTCCTCCTGCTTTAACAGGCATGTTATAAACACCCATACAAATGCACACGGACATGCATGCATGTACACGCACACACACAATTTTATATCTTATATGTGCATCATCCAGGCCAAATGCTTCTTTTGAGCAAAGGTGAATAAGAATACAGCATATTATTTCAGAGAGGCAAGGCTAAATAAATCGGATTATATGCTTGCATATGTGACGTACTTCCTGTTCTACATACATAAACATCAGTTGTTCAGACCTGAAGTGTTTGAAATCCAAAGATCCGACAAGACCTGACCCAAGTCTTGTCTCCAGACTTTCTGGCTTGACAATAAGAATGATTTGCCATTACAGCCAAGATTACATATGTTAATCAAAATACACTGTATTTATTCCAGCTGACATTGTGTTAAAAGTTAGTAGTTTGGTAGGGGGGCTATTTTGCCATAACCAATTATTAGTGAGCGACATGGTTGTTTTCATATTTTCAGTAGACATAGAAGCTGGGTTCATTGGAGTAGTTAACTTTACATATGTCTCTCTTTTGAGAGCTAGAAGACACAATTAATACTACTCTCATCTCGGTATGTTAAGTATGAAGCTACAGCCAGTGGCTAGTTATCTTGGCTTAGCACAGGGAGTAGGCATTTTGTTAGATAGCTCCACAAATAACCACTTTCTGACCTAAATTCTTTATACTATGACTACTAATGCTATAACCAAAAATAGTGAGAAAATGGCACCGACAGATACAATGAATGAAGAAAAGTTTGGCGAACTAACAAAAAGCCATGAGGTAAACCTGAGACGGACTTTACAGCAACAGCTCTGTCAAAAGAACTCTTGCCTGCAGATCTGTTTCTCGCAATCACATATTTGAATAAAAACCTAGAGGACAAATTTGTAACTGTACTATCTCAAATTCAATAACTCCGTCAGTAAGATGTCATGAGACCAGAAAGCGGTGCCCATTCTGATATTCCAGGAAGGAAGTTTTCAAAGCACAAAAAAGTTCTAGATGGTCTGTAGAAACCATTCCTGCAGGAAAATTGAGTTCTTTTCTGACCAGCCATATAATATGTTTAGACTAAATCTGTCCACACACACTACTCCATGCTACCTTTTCTTAAGTTATGATGCTGCAAAAGAAGTAGAGTGTACACACACCCATCCTACTCCTCAGAAACCAACAAATGATTTAGACATTCAAACTACATCAAAGACTTGCCTTGATAACATGTTCTGTCTTTTCAACAGTATATCATGACACATTGTCTCCCTCTCTTTCATATTAGTCTGAAGTGTGTGTTGATGGAGGGTGATGTCTTTGTGATGCAGTTAGCATCATCTGTTAAAAGCTGATTTGTCACAACACTGGTGACAGTCTCCTTGTCATGTCACATGATTCCCATAGCTCTCTGTGAACCATGAAGAATGAAATTCTGTCTTTGCAGCTCACATCACCATCAACAATCATAGTTTTTTGTATCTTTAAATTAGGTCTCAGTTAATCTATGTTTATCTGTGTGTTAGTCACTGTGTTGGGAACACAGTGTGTGAAAGTAAAAATTTCCCTTTAACGTGGCTCCCATATCTCAGTTCTAATGTGTTTCTTGTATGTTTGTTGTTGCTTAATGTTTATCCTTGCATGAAGGACTTTGTAGCATGCAAAACACTGATGATTCTTTATTTGTTTTTTGTTTTAAGGGCTTTTTTTCCATTACAGCCAATGATGTGTAATCATCTTTAAAATTATTCTGATGACATTAGCTTTTGTACGTAGAAAAACATAAACCTATCCTATGCTATGGAGCTTTAGATTAATTTGCTTTTCTTTTTTTTCTTTTTCTTCTGCTTTTTTTTTACCACCACCTCATGCTCATTTATTAATCCATCACAAACTACAGAAAACTAAATGTTTAGAATGAGAATATTACATACTAAGTTGGATAAAATAAAGTTAATTTAAGTTAAATACATAAAATGGGAAGAAGGATGAAAAAATGTCAAAAAAAAGACCAAGATGTGCAACCACGAATGATGGGATGGCCAAATGTCCAGAGGAAGAAGAGTGCAATGGTTGGGCTGGGGGTAGGGTTTAACTATGGTTTGGAGGTCGAAAGTAGTTCCCATCACTACCCTGTATGCCAGCACCAGAGTACTGAACTGGTTGTGAGCAGTAACAGGGAGCCAGTAGGAAATGAGGTGGACAAGTGGTGTGGAAAAACCTGGGGAGGTTGAATGCCAGGCAGCAGAATTCTGGATTAGCTGGAGCTCCAGTGAGGAGGGTGTTGTAGTAATCCAGGCAGGAGATGAAAAGTACCTGTGTAAGGACCTAGGCCACCTCCCCTGGTGAGAAAGAGGAGTGGGCTACTGCTACGATATTTGCCAATTGATCATCCAAGATAACTCCCAGGTTCCCTGTAAGCCGAGTTGGCCTGTTGTATGACAACAGCCTGGTCTGTCAACGCCTGTTGTCAGACAAGTGTAGGAGTATAAAGACAGAGGAGAGAGAGGTTGCTCTAACATTATGGAGAGCTTCTGTCACTTCAAGGAGGGCCATATCACTTGACCGGCCTGCTTTGAAACCAGATTGGTGGGGGTCTAGGAAGTTGTTCTGTGACAACAAACAGACACTTGGTTAAATGTCGTTTTTTGACATATGAAAGGTCGATTGTTTGTTTTGTTTGTTTGTTTGTTTTTTCAAAAGAATGGTACAAGTGGAAGATTTTAAAGGGTTGTCCTGATCTTAGAGATGTCTCGTTAAGGTATTTTAGGAAGGATGTGGAAGTCCGAAGTGACAGACTGCAGAGGAGTGGGAGGGGACAGGGTCTGGGGAACAATGCATGAAGCACCAGGTGGGGGAAAATAATTTGGGATATTGCTAGTTTTCTTGAAAAAAAAAAAAAAAAAAAAAAAAAACCTCCAGGAGGAGAGATGAGGTGCTGGTGGCCCCCATTCATTCACAACCCCATGCCTACCACAGCAATCTTCCAAGTTCCCAGTAAGTCCAGTGCACACAGCAGACTAAACAGGGCATGTCAATTATTTGACTAGTTGTTATTTGGAAATAACAATCTGTACTTCTATACCTGGCACAAGTTTGTATCTGTATCAGTTTGTGATAATTTGATTGAACATAGCTTTATGAAGGAAAATACACCATGTGAGCACACAATAAAATACTAGTGTTTTAAAATACACTTGTTTATAACAAGTGTGTTTGCATAGTTTGGCAAGTTTGTTAGTTTAAGAGGAAGAATTAATAGTTTTCTTCTTTCCAAACCCCAACCTCTGAGTGTTTCCACCAACCTGTCTCTCTGTCAGTGCATCTCTGGGGAAATCGAGCCCTTTGCTGACACACCTGTCTTGCCCTCTCATACACACATCCCCCTTTCTCTCTGTATATCACTCTTGTTATTTCTTATATCACTCTTGTTATTTCTGCCTCTATCCATCTGCCTGCCTTTCTTCCCCTCATCTCATGGATATTTGAGACCAGAGCAGCTCCTGTCGTGTGAGCAGTCATCCAGTGTGGAAGAATGACGAACACCACACACATTCAGGCCTGCTGGACTGGCCCACAGACTGCCAGATACAATATACACATAACAGTGTATGCAGAGATAGAGCGAAACAAACATATTTCTCTCTGTGTGGTCAAAAAACTTAAAACAACAAATTTTTGTATTACAATGTCATAGGAAGCACAACCATGTACACAAGCATACCACAAGTTCTATATAATGGATGAATGGAAAGATGTTCTTTCTCCTATGCTGCTCTCCTTGTACACAAAATAACTGAAGATCAAAGAGCAGAGTTCTTGTTTGTTTAAGTACTGATTGTAGATTAATATTGATAAAACTAAAGAAAAGACTATTTGTTCCAAGAAGGTTTTAAAAATCAAGTTGTATTTGTATGTTGGAACTGTTGAAGGTTCAAATATCTTGGATTAATCTTCTTAACAGTTAGTCTTGAGTGAGTCAGGACAAGAGATAAAGCTTTAAGTATTTTGACAAACAGTTCTCAGCTTTTTCTTTCTTTTTTTTTCTTTTTTTTTTTTTTTTTTCCACAGTTTGAGACTCTGAACTCCAAGAGGCTGCTTTTTGCAATCAGATTTGCCGCAGATTTTGCTCCACAATATTTTGTATTATGCTTGAATGTTTTATTATTTATTTAAGTTATTTATTCTGTATGGTTTACATGTGAACTCTGTCAATTGGTGGATGAAATACCTTGACCGTGTGTCACTCATCCTTCAGGGACAATTGGTATATACCCAATTTCATGACAATCGATCCAAAAGCTGTTAAGATCTTTCATTCTGAACCAAGGTGTTAGACGGGGTGACATGTCCATCCCTGGAGCCTCCACACCACTCAGCTAAAATAGAGTAAGAACAAGAATATATTTATGCTGAATATATTTATGCTGTTTGTCTGAATGGAAAATCCCAACACCCTGTTGAAATATCCCTTTCACAGCTCCTGCCACTTAATCCTTGTAAACACTCCCTGTCTTAGGTCAGGTAGAATCACTACTTTTTGTTAAGAATGTGTCTGAATAATAATAAATAACTTAGTATTTGTACTTGCAAGTTACATTTTCCCCAGGCTGTCAGAGTTGTTTCATCTTAACTACACTCCATTGTTAAAAACAGTGGAAGATGACCTTACTAATGACATTGGATGAATCTACTCTATATCTCTATCTCTATCTCGCTCATAGGACGAATTGCAACTATCCAAAAGAATACAGTATACTCTCCTGGATTAACTGCTTTTTTTTTTTTTAAGTACACATTTCTACTTGAAAATAAATAAATAAATAAATGAATGAATGAATGAATGAATGAATGAATGAATGAATGAATAAATAAATAAATAAAATATCCACAAAAAAGTTAATTTCAAGGCAGGCTATGTGTTCCGTGCTTCTTCTACTACCTGGCAAATCAAATACGATACCTTGTTAAATGGATCCATCAAACCAATCAAAATATCCCATGTTTACAACTGGAACAAATATACTGTAAAAACCTTTTGCTCTCAGAATTACCTGTCCTTAACACATCCATCAAACAACATGCCTACCTTAAAATACCGTAATCAGCACAACGCTGACGGCCTGGTGGAAAGTTTTTAATTCTACCCCAACACTGTGTATATGTACCTTCACTATCACTATCACACATAGGCAAAAAAGCTATTACACACTTTCACCATCTCTTCCACAAATAAAGTCCATGTTTGCGCCAGTGACGTCACAGCTCATCCCACAGCCAAAAAAGCCCAGTCGTCCACATCAGCCCTGTCTGATGGCCAGGTTGTATCAAGCCCTATTCAAGCTCTCCCCGTTTCCAAGCTGTCTCATCCTCTGTCATTATATTGTCTCATGTCTAATGTTGTTTCATTATGATAAATAAATAATAAATAAATATGAGAAGCTACATGACCTTCATCTACATCACCTTAGCAAAGTAATATAAAATGTTTTGAAATCAATTGAGCACATTCATCCTTCAATGCCAGCAACCTTCTCTCTCCTCTCCCTTTTACCTTTTATATCCCATCTTCCTCGGCCACCTCACCTCCTCTTACCTCTATACCGGTCAGCACAGCTGCACAGACTGCTCCTTTAACAGTAATACACAGTGGCGCCGTCAGCAAATGCCTTAACAATCACAACAGCAAGCACAATAAATGCGAACAGCAGACAAACAACCATGTTTAAAATTAAAGCAAATTCAACTCACCAAATAAAAAGTGTCAAGTGCTCCGTCAACAGGTTCAGACAATCCCCTGCAGTTATAAGATATGTAGTCCAAAACCAGATGGTAATCCACAGAAAGATGTTTTCTCCATTCCAGTCAGCAGGTGATGTGCTTGTCTTCCACGCGTCTTTCCCCGTTGCAACTCCTGGAAACATATAAAGAAGGGCACTATCTCACCTCAAGTTACTCTCTGAACTCTCAGGCTCCAAATGACACCTCATTTGACCAGTCACAATCTGGCACATGGAGCCTAGCATCCAAAGAAGCCAATAACAGTCTGAGTCAAACCAAGGTCCTCCTTCTCGTCCCACGATTGAGCCAGTCACAACCAATGAAATTTTGAATCAAACCAGTATGCCACTTTCGCATGTTATTTACAGCTCCTGCACTTCAAATCAATGATTTCAGGGATAATGGTGATATAACACACAACTGCAACTGGTAAATGTTTATTATATACACGTGCTAAACAATATGATATAGATTCTTATCCTTGCAGTGTGGTTCAGTGGTGACAGATTTTATACATACCACATTACCATTGCATTCAAAGCCACAGGACGCCCACAGCAATTCAACCATGGAACTTACTGCGGTGTTAGGCTTGGCCTTGATTTAGAAGCAACTGGACTCAATGTACAGACCAGGAGACAAGAGTAAGAAAGAAAAACAAATTTAATGAGCAAAAAGAACAAAAAGCGCATTGTAAGGAATGGGAACAATAATCAAAAACATACTCAATGGGTGAAGAGAGAAACAAAAGGCGCTGAACAAGTGGAACACCTTGGCGGTGGCAGCAGCGTAACAGATGGTGATGGAGGAGCTGAGGATGGACTCAGTGATGTCTGTGTAGAAGTGCACCATCATTGTCTTTGGCAGACTGAATTTCTTCAGCTGCCATAGGAAGTACATCCTCTGCTGTGCTTTCTTGATGAGGGAGCTGATGTTCGGCTCCCACTTGAGGTCCTGGGAGATGATAGTTCCCAGGAAGCGGAAAGACTCCACAGTGTCAATAGTGGAGTCACAGAGGGTGATGGGGGCAGACGAGGTTGAGTTCTTCCTGAAGTCCACAACCATCTCCACTGTCTTTAGAGCATTGAGCTCTAGGTTGTTCTGGTTGCACCAGGTCACCAGATCTGGTCAACCTCCCACCTGTAGGCGGACTCGTCGCCATCGGAGATGAGTCCGATGAGGGTGGTGTCATCCACAAACTTCAGTAGCTTGACGGACTGGTGACTGGAAGTGCAGCTGTTCGTGTACAGGGAGAAGAGCAGAGGAGAAAGAACGCAGCCCTGGGGGGATCCGGTGCTGATGGTCTTAGTGTCGGAGATGTGTTTCCCCAGCTTCACGCACTGCTTCCTGTCAGACAGGAAGTCTGTAATCCACCTGCAGGTGGAGTCAGGCACGCTAAGCTGGGAGAGCTTCTCCTGAAGCAGAGTTGGGATGATGGTGTTAAAGGCAGAGCTGAAATCCACAAACAGGATCCTGGTGTAGGTTCCTGCAGAGTCCATGTGCTGGAGGATGAAGTGGAGGGCCAAGTTGACTGCATCGTCTATAGACCTGTTGGCTCTGTAGACAAACTGCAGGGGTCCAGGAGAGGGTCGGTGATGTCCTTGAAGTGTGAGAGAACAAGGCGCTCAAAGGACTTCATGATCACAGAGGTCAGGGCGACGGGTCTGAAGTCGTTAAGTCCTGTGGTCCTTGGCTTCTTGGGAACTGGGATGATGGTGGAGGACTTGAAGCAGGCTGGCACGTGACATGTCTCCAGTGAGGTGTTATAAATGTCTGTAAACACTGAAGACAGCTGATCAGCGCAGTGCTTCAAGGTGGATGGGGAGACAGAATCCGGTCCAGCTGCTTTCCGGGGGTTCTGTCTCTTGAAGAGTTTGTTGACGTCCCTCTCCTGGATGGAAAGAGTCGTCACTGAGGTGGGGGGGGAGGGGGACCATTAAAGTGGCCATTGGTGGAGGTGACTGGAGCTGGAGCTGTTGGTAGGTGTCGTGGGGGATGGTTGCTGGACTGTCCCTTTGTCTTTCAAAGGGGCAATAGAACTTGTTCAGGTCGTTGGCTAGGCGTCAATCGTTGATGGAGTGGGGGGCTTTAGGCTTGTAGTTGGTGATCTGCCTGAGCCCTTTCCAGACAGACGCAGAGTCGTTAGCTGAGAAGTGGTGTTGGAGCTTCTCAGAGTACAGTCGTTTAGCCTCTTTCACCACCTTGCTAAACTTGTACTTCAACTCTTTGAATCTGTCTTTGTCCCCACTCCTGAAGGCCTCTTCCTTTGCCAACCTTAGCTGTCTGAGTTTGGCTGTGAACCAGGGTTTGTCATTGTTGTAACTCACCCTGGTGCGTGATGGAACACAGCAGTCCTCACAGAAGCTGATGTAGGACGTCACAGCCTCCGTGTACTCATCCAGACTGTTGGTAGCAGTCCTGAACATATCCCAGTCAGTAGAGTCCAAACACGCCTGTAGATCCTCCACAGCCTCACTGGTCCACTTCCTTGATGTCCTCCCTACAGGTTTGCAGAGCTTTAGTTTCTGCCTGTACGCAGGAATCAGGTGGATCATGACGTGGTCAGAGTGGCCGAGTACAGTACGGGGGACGGCATGATAAGCATTCCTGACAGTGGTGTAACAGTGATCCAGAATATTCTCCTCTCTGGTCGGGCATTTAATAAACTGTCTGTATTTAAGCAGTTCGTGGCTGAGGTTTCCTTTGTTAAAGTCACCAAGGACAATAACTAAAGAGTCCGGGTTGGTCCGCTCCACACGCAGTATCTGGTCTGCGAGCATACGCTGTGCGTCCTGCATGTTGGCATGCAGCGGGATGTAAACACCGACCAGAAAGAATGAAGCAATGTCACGGGGTGAATAAAAAGGCTTACAGTTTATGATGAAAGATTCCAGGTCAGGAGAACAGTGTTGCTGGATCACTGTCACGTCGTTGTACCAACCACTGTTGATGTAGAAACAGATGCCTCCGCCTTTACTTTTGCCGGAAAGTTCCGAGCACAGGTAAGGCAAAAGAAAAAGTCACTGAGCAAAAAGCTGAGACAGCAACTAGGCAATGACTGGAAGTACTCACTGGGCACGGCTCTGGTAGACTCATGGGAGAGATCAGGATAATCTGGCAACCACCCTAGCTCACTGTCTTAAATACTGAGCCCTAATCAGGCTCATGCGCTCCAGGTGCGCTGCTGGAAAGGCAGAGCCAGCTGGATGCAGAGAAACACCCAGCTGAGTCAGACAGGGGAACAGACACACGGACACATAACACTAGGGAAAAAGGGAAACAGAGAACACTAGGAGCAGACAGGTCTGGCGGATCCTCACAGTACCCTCCCCTCAACGGATGCCTCCTGGCGTCCTAGCAGCTCTCTCGGGGTGGTTGCGATGAAATCATTGATGAGGGAAGGATCCAGAATGAAGGAGCGGGGCACCCATGAACGTTACTCAGGGCCATACCCCTCCCAATCCACCAGGTACTGCCGAACCCCTGCCTTGCCTCCTGGTATTCATCAACTGGTGAACCGTGAACGCATGGCCCTCGTCGATGAACTGGGGGGGAGGAGGGGGTTCGGATGGAGGGCAAAGGACGCTGGTGGACACCGGTTTTAACTGGGATACATGGAAGGTGGGATGGATCCTCATCAAATCCGAGAGCTTGAGAACCACTGACTGGGGATTGATTACCTTGACTATGGGAAATGGACCGATACACCTGGAAGACAGTTTACGGGAATCAATCCGTAAGGGAATATTTTTGGTGGATAACCAAACTGACTGACCTGGCTGGTAGGGAGAAGCTGGGTTCCTGTGTCGATTTGCTGAGCGCTGATTAGCCTTGTGGGTGTGCTCGAGAGCCGCTGGGGCTTACTTCCAGATCTTCCTGATTCTTGCCTTGTGGTCTGTGACAGCTGGCACCGTGATCTCCTTCTCCTGGGCTGGGAACAGGGGGGGTTGGTAACCAAGGGAGACCTCGAAGGGAGAGAGACCACTGGCAGAGGAGGTGAGAGAGTTGTGCGCGTATTCAATCCACGGTGGGAGCGGACTCCAGTTTGTCTGGTTCTCGGAGGTGAGACTCCGGGGTGGCAGGCAAGTCGAGAGGCATGTGACCAGTGCAGGACCTGCGAGTGGACTGAGGGGGGAACAAAAAGTTTATTTGCCGGACCGTTATCTGGGTCTGGATGCTGGCGTTGGGCTTCTCGAACCACGCCCTCAGTTCCCCAGGTGAGGGCAGCCACAACTGGATTGGCAGGCAGGATGGTATCGGGGGTGGTCTCGGGCTCGTACAGGGAGAACTGGTGTAAGAGGGCGCCGGGTTTGTTGTTCCTGGATTCCGGTCTGTAAGTGAGAGAGAAGTTGAACCTACTAAAGAACATGGCCCACCTGGTTACATCATTTTGTTGAGAACAAAATGATGTAACAAGATTCTCAACTTGAATAATTCGTTCATCATGAACCAATGTGTGATTTTAGTGTTCCCTTAATTTTTTTTTCAGCAGTGTATATGTATGGAGAAAATTGCTGCCTCCAATAACAACCACATCAGACAGAGAGATGGTCCCCATTGTTGTCCCATTTGTGGCGAGGCTTGTCACACATTCCTGCATTCCCAAACACACATCGTATTGCAACATACACATCAACTTGAACACACACACACACACACACAGACACCCATGGCACACTGTATTTAAACTCACACACACATCTAAATATACACCTACACACACAAACACACTCTCACACACCCATAAACACACACACATGCACACACACATGCACACACTCTCCAATACACATACATAGTTATTATTCTATTCTATTTTTTCCTGTGTCGTTTTATTATTCATTCTTTGCATTGACATTTAGTTACTGCTCTCTTCCCTGTTTTTTTCTTTTCTTCTATTGCTCACTTACATACATAATTATTATTACACTTTATCATCTTCAATCATTACAATTGTAATAATGATATTTTAACTGCCAAATAACACCAATGGGGTTTGGGGATGGACTAGCTGCGTTGATGGTGGCTCCCCGCCCACTCGCATTGGTGTGAAGGGGGCTCCGGTGGGGGTTAGGGCAGGTATCAGGGTCAGTGGGCCTGTCCACTCTCTCTTAAAAGAACCAAAATGTTTCTCCTTCCCAGACAGACTTCCTCCAAAATATTCTAGCTGACCTGCCTCGCCTTGCTCTTGCTGGGCCTTGCAATTGTGTTTTGGAGGGGAGGCGGGGTGGAGGGGCTGTCACTTGCCTGGTCTGGCCTCAGTCCTCTTTGCTGTATAAATTTAATGTCAGCTATTATAATAGTAATTGTTATTGTAATAAATAGATATATAATGATAATGGCAACAATTTTATTACAATGTTATTTTCTTATCTAATACTATTGTAGTTATCCTGTTATTATACTATATGTTCACATATGTTATTGTCTGTATATTTGTCCATTGTGTTTTGGTGGCATTGCCTTTAAATTGTTTAACTTGGGTCAGATATGTCAGGTAGCTTCCACAAGCTTCTCACAGCACAGAATGGGAGCTGCATGCCACTGAAATGCAAACAAAAACCAAACATACACATAAATGACTGAGAAAGAAAAATTGCCATTGGAATGACTTTCTAATGAGACCAATTTTTGTGCTTGAGCTTCAGCTGGTTCACCTCTTGTGCATGGATAGTCCAGCAGTGATCATACCTTGAGTGACTCCACAGCAGCTCATTTAGTGAGGACTGGATCATTGTCCTTGTTATGTATTTGGATGTCTTGAGGTTTTAATCACGTGAAAATTTCAGACATGTAAGATGGGAATAGTGAAGTGAGTGTATGTTTCTAAGGCTTGTGCTGCTGCTTGTAATCTGTCCGAGGAAAGGGGAGAGTGCTGTAGTCTCACCCTGGTCAGGCAGTCACCAGCAAAGATTGCGAGCTATGACTATCTCATGAGCCTCACCCATCTCTGTCCTTTGTCTGCACAACTCCTGTATCTCTTTTCTCACTTCTCAGAAATAAGTGAGTCTGTGTATCATAATGTTAAAATCACATGAATAGGTGGGACCATTGACATTTCTTTGCCTATAACATTCACATTTCTGAGAGAGAAGGCTCAAAGTTAGTATCATTCACTATGAGAATCAGAATCAAATCGCTTTATTCACCAAATGTACCATGGCTATGATGCATGGTAGGCAGTTGGAGGATGACGGAGGGTTCAAGGATGGGTTATTGACAAGAGTGATGGCCTTTGGGCAAAAAACTGTTTATGTTCCTGGTGGTCCTGGTGCCAATGAAGCTGAACCTGTGGCAAGATGGAAGCTTTCTGAAGAGGTGGCTGTGAAGGGTCTGGCATCATGCAGAACACTCAAGGCACTTGTTCCTGCCCCTTGAGCTGTCTGATTGTTCCCATGAGGCAGAACTGGATGCAAACTTTCAGGGAGATATTCATCTTCCAGAGCAGTTTGAGGAAGAACATCCACTGATGAGCTTGTTGCTTTTGGAATCCATCACCTTCCTGTAGTCTTGGATGTTTATCCCTCTTCAGTTGCTGTCTCTTTGTCAGAACCATCCGTTTTATGCAGTGATTTGTGTGTCCAAGAGGTGTGTCGGAGATGGAGTGGTATGCATGTTTTACTCTGGAGTAAAAATCGTCCAGAGTGGTACCGTCACGCACGTACAGTATAGACATATGTATATATATATGTAAATACTGTATATCTATCTATCTATCTATCTACACACACACACACACACACACACACTCACTTAATGTGATGATGCACACTGTAATGTGATTTCCACTTTGACATGTAAACCTGGGTTCATACTGTGTACCACTCATTTATAATTAAGGATGATCTGCTGCTGTTCGTAAAAGTGTTTTGATATCCTTCAGCCACTAAAAAAGCTATTAATTTTTTAAAGCTGTAAAACATGGACTTGTTTAGTTTTTGAAGGGAAGAAACTGAAACAAAAGAAAGTAATTAGAACACGGTAGTTCGAGAGAGGAGTGGCAAAGTTGTGCATGTGTGATACCAGACATCTGACACAGGACATTGCCCCCCCCCCCCCCCCAACAGAAGGCTATAGTGAGAAGCCAGTAAATGCAACAAGATAATCAGGTATTGATTAATGTATACAATTTAAAAAAATGATGTCTAAATTTACTTCTGTCTTGATTTACATTTGTATTAATGTATGTATTCATTTATGTGTTTATTCATTCATTCATTCATTCATCTTCTATACCCCCCACTATCCCTTTCGGGGTTGGGGGGGCTGGAGCCTATCCCAGCTGTCAATGGGCGAGAGGCGGGGTACACCGTGAGCCGGTTGCCAGCCGACTGCAGGGCAACATACATACAGCCATTCACTCTCACACTCACACCTAGGGACAATTTAGAGTCACCAATCAACCTAATGAGCATGTTTTTGGTCTGTGGGAGGAAGCCGGAGTGCCCGGAGAGAACCCACGCATGCACGGGAAGAACATGCAAACTTCGCACAGAAAGGCCCCGCCTGACCCGGGGATCGAACCGGCGATCTTCTTGCTTGCTTGCTACCTGCTGCGCCACCGTGCCGCCCTCATTTATGTATTCTTTTCCTTTTACATTTCCTCCATTATTTAGTTCTGTATATATTTTACTTTCATCAGGCATTTTTGCTTCATTATGCAAAGGAGAGAGCTGTCATTCAAACTGCTCACCCCATGATATGTACCTGGTACCAGGACTCTGATCTGGATCATATTTTATGGAGAAAATATTTTCTGGTTTTCCCTCTGATGTCCTCCAAGTATTCTGTCTCAACTTGGAGCTTCTGAATTCCAAATGGACAGCTAGCTTTAGCCGCTAACTACTGCTAGCTACTGCTAACTGCAGCTAGTTGCTATCATAGTTAGCTCAGTTAGCTATGCCATCCAAATTCTGCCAGCATTCCCTACTGTGAGCTGGCTTTGTAAACACAGACACTTTCCCTGTGCTCTGAGCTCCCAGTCAGCTAATAGAACAACTAGCTGTACAGCTAACTGAGCTAACTAGCTAAAGACATTTAGCAGTGTATTTAGAAAGCATGAGTATATCAGGAATCTCTCTAAATCAGTTATTTTCTCCATGAAAAATAATCAGTTAAAATTAGTGGAAAATCTGTGTTTTTATACAGTAATCAATGAGGCCCTGTCCCCAGAAACACTCCAGGATTCGTATAAGGTGTTTGAACCACTTGAATTTTCCACTCAGAAATTTAAGTATGGGGACACCTTGAAAATTAGACATTTCTTAACTTGGCCCTTGAATAAAGTACTTGAATGACAGATTATTTTATGAAACATATTACTAGCTACTTACTGGGGCAGACACCCATTGCTTTCATCCCCATTAATGCAGTAGTCACTATTAGTGCTTTCAAAAATATCGCGCTATTAATGCATTAACGCAAATCAATTTTAACGGCGTAATTTTTTTTATTGCAAGACCAATGCTCTTTGTGACCTAGTGGACTTGTAATTTTTTTTAAGCTGTGGCCACTGCTAGTAACGTAAGAAAAAGTACAGGATCCATGCGCGTGTTTGGTCTTGCCTGCTCGCTAGCTGTAAAAAAGTTGGCTACAGGTTTGTGTGGATATCAAACGCGAAACGCCGAAATGGATGCGAACAAGATTCTGAATGGAAAGTTTAGTTTCAAAAAGTTACCAGATGGGTCGACTGACAAGACCAAAGTTATCTGTGTGTATTGTCGGTGCGAACTGAATTATCACTGTAGCACATCCAGTCTGAAATACCACTTGATGGCCAAACACACGGCTAATGCAAATTCTCCACTGCCTCTTTGTCAAAACCAGGTGACAATGGATGGCTTTTGAAAGAGGCATATTGATGCTATTATGTTAAAAGGAAACTTAAGAAAGGAAAGTTTAAGCCATGGTTTAACTGCACTATAGGCTTAGTCCTAGTTTACAATGATGTGCACTTTGCAACTTTGTTTTGGATCACCCTGTTTTGATCCCTTAGAAAGGGTTGTTGAAGGGGCTTTTTTGTAACCAAGTATTTATTTTTTGTCATCTGTTTACTGACAGTGTTAAACTGTGTGAGATTTTGCTTCAAATGTGAATGACTGCTCAAATTGAGAATGTTAGCGTGAAATAAAACACTACACGTTGTTGTTTTCAGTAAAAAGCATTTGCACAAAGCAAGCCTATCCACTTTTCCATATTGATAACAGTATTAAAATAATAATTCAAGGGACATTTAGTATAGATAAAAATGTGCGATTAAGTTGCGATTAATCGCAAGTTAACTATGACATTCAAGAGATTAATCGCGATTAAATAATTTAATCGATTGACAGCACTAGTCACTATATACATTGAAAAAGATAGTCGTTTCTGTAATCATTTCTCTGTCATGCCTCTACAGTGATCCTAACATGGTTCTTACAGCCCTACCCCTGTGCCTCACCCCAACCTCACTCTAATCCCTATGTCGTACTCCATCCACAAATATTTATGCCATGGGATGAGCAGGTCCCAAGCACTGAAACTTGACTTGTTTAAAAATTATAGTTGATCCTCATCACAGTCTGGACAGGGAACAGCAGAAAAGAATATTAAGTATGTCAGGCTCGGATCAGACTTTTATTTACCCGCACACATCTGAACCAAATGGTGACTGAACCAAAACAACAAACTTAAAACCAAACAATTTAGCTGAAAGGTGCTAAAAGTTCTGTAGAGATGAAAGGAACAGCAGAGTTGCTGATAATTCTCTGAATTCATCATAAGTGATACTTTTCATATTTACATAGTGATTTGACCCTTGCTTGATATTGACTGGTGCAGCTTTAAGTTTTCTTTAATGTCTTGTGTGTGTGTGTGTGTGTGTGTGTGTGTGTGTGTGTGTGTGTGTGTGTGTGTGTGCGTGTGCATGCTTGCATGTTTGCTATTGCGTGTCACCCTGAATAACCCTGGGTCCAGTTCTCCCACTTGTTACCTCTGCCATATCCTACCAGCTAATGAGAACGCACACTCTCACTTATTCAACTCCCAAACAAACACTTCCTCTGTGGCTGTCTTTCTCCACAATACAGGTTATTCATCCTCCATCACTCTGCTATTGTCTTTGTCTATCAAGCTGTCAATAACAGGGAGACAGTGCTGGATGAGGAACAGGGACAGAGATAGGCCACTTTCATTTTATCTGTCGATCGATTGTGTCTGAAATGGCTGTCATGCCTGTCCCTATCCTCAGCCTTCTCTAACAGCTTCTGCTCACTATTTCACTATTTATCTATCAAACCCTTTCAACTCAAAGTTTTGTCTGTGGCTTGTTTATGCTTCTCTCTCTCGGTCCGTCACTCTCACTTCTGTTAGCTCGGTTGAAATTTCTCCCTTTTCCTCGTTGTGTGCACATATGGAATAGCAAAGGCATGTGCACACACACACACACACACACACACACACACACACACACACACACACACACACGCACACACACACACACACAAAGATCAGACAGAGTTTTCATTGCTGGAAAAGCAAGGGAGTGCTGTAAATTGCTTACTTCTGCTAATCCATTAACATCCACGAGCTTGACTGTGAGGCTGTTCATTTCCTATACACAACCCTCCCTCAGGCACATTGAATATGTCTACTGTTGACATTAGATCATCTTTCCTTTACATGTAGTGGTCCAGGGAAAGTCAGTCAAACTCCATGCTCTTTTTCAGAAACACTACGATTCATAGTTCTGTGCCTTTTTCTACCAAACAGTCCCAGGAACTAATTTAAAAGTAGGAAAGGCCACAAAAAGCTGACAGATCAGTTAGTCAATGCCCTGCATATAATTTACAACTTAAAACAAAGGAAGTATTACTCTGACAATATTGCAAGAATGATTGGCTTTACATGTGCAGCATTTTCTTTAATTGTACATGTTCTCAATACCACCTGTCAACATAAAATGGAAAATACTTCAATGGCAAAAGAGGAAATGGAAACATCCAAGGTGGTGCCGCACGAGTGACAGCTACTTACAGCAGCTCCGACCATTTTTCTTGTTCTTTGCACATCACTGTAATAATGGTGTACATTTGGCATTTTCAGGTGTTGATAATTTTCAATTATCACTGCAACATGAGGAATCATTTGTCATATTGACGTTAAATACAACACCAAAATAATAAACAAGCAATATCCAAATCTACAGTGCTGAAGCTGAGTTTAGTGACTAATATATCTTTGATGCCTCTATTAATGTACTTACATTGGACAATAATGGAGCTCTATGGGACAGAGGAATATGATATCAGGCTTTGGCACTCACACAGTGCTTGTTGGTAGAATAATTCAGTACTCTTTTGTGTAAACATACAGAATATCAACAGCCCTATCCTTAAAATGTCATAAATACCTGAACTAAATTCTTCAGTAAACTAGCCAGTACTAGGGGAGATATTTTACTGTGGACCAGAGTGTTGAACATACAGACCTCCTTCATAGTTAGTACTACAAAACCAGGCAGCAAGATAGAGTGATGAGTCTTGTTTCAGTCAGCGTCCCTGCAGACAGAAACCACAGACAAAAAGAGTAGCAGTAGGTATAGATTGGGCTTCAGGGAGACACTGTTTGATCAAATAATGTCAAAGGAGGATGACTTCACTGAGTTCCTAAAAATCAGTCCCATATTACATCTGCAGCCTTGCATCATTTTTTTTTTTTTTTCAAAAACCTTTTTCTTTTGCACTTTCCTAAGACAGCAGTCTAATGTGAACATTATTGATAGTAATGACAAGAACATTTTTCACACTGTCAGAAATATCAGATTGGGAGTCAATCTGTGTCTGTCAACATTGGCTGCAATGAGCTTAATGGGATCCATTACCAAAACTGATAGCGTTACCATTCATTCTCATTTCATATCAATCAGCCATTTGGAGTGTGAGCTATTAACACTAATCTACCACAATGATGAAGAGGACACGAAAAGGCTTCATGTGAAACCTGCTCAACACACAGTACATATTGAAATATTCTGCTAAATTTTACCACAGAAAAACAATGATGTGGGAATGCTATAATAATAATAACAACAACAACAACAACAACAACAATAATAATAATAATAATAATGTATTGCATCTTTCAGCTTCAGACTAGCAGTTCAAAGTGCTTTACAAGAAAGAAATCCCAAGCACCAAGAGAGTCACACTGAAAAGGAAATATAAACATAAAAACAGATACAAAATGAATGTAAAATTACATAAAGAATAAAACCCACTTAATAATGATAATAAAGATGAAAATAAACATAAAGAAGCGCAGCACTGCAAAAGTGCAAAGCAAAGTACAAAAGTTTTAGACCTATATCAGGAACTCAGGAAGGAAGCTAGTGAAAGGCTAAAGTGAAGAGGTAAGGTTTTAGCTTTCTTTCGAAAATACTCCAGTAGACCAGCAGCTGATGATCGCAGTGTTCTTGTAGGCAAATAACAAACAAGGGAGTTAGCAGTGTAGCTTGGTCCTAGTTCATTAATCATTTCTGAATATTACAGAAAGCCAGTGCAGAGCAGTTAGAACTGGACTAATGTGCTCTCTCCTCTTGGTTCCGGTTGATAACCAGGCTTCAGAATTTTGAATGAGCTGAAATCTCTTAGTGGGTTTTTTTCAGAATCCACTTGAAATAACAGCATCAGTCAGTTTTTCAACAATAAAAATGAACTTCACAAAAAAACTGACAATTATTAGCAATAAACCACAACCTCATTCTTAAAAAGTTGGTACACCATGTAATACAAAACATGATAATTTGTTAATCATTGTTGACATACACAATTGAAAATTTAAATTTACCCTTTTACCTCATCAATTTCATTGATTGTTTTAAATAGTAAATAATTTTTGTTCAATTCAATTTCAATTGAATCTAATTTATTTTGCGCCAAACCATTTGTCAGTTATCAGAATCAGAATCAGAATCAGATTGCCAGGTACGATTTTACACATACGAGGAATTTGCTTTGGTGAGGTTGGTGCATGACACATCTATTAAAAGAAGTTATTAAAAAAAGTAAAAATATAACAGCAAGTGAAAAATATAACAATAAGTAAAAAATATAACAATACTAGAAAATATAACAATAAGTAAAAGATATAACAATATAAATATATATACACAAGTCTTTTTTTTTTTTTTTTTTTTCCCCAGAAGCACAGTCTGTTTTTTGGAAGGCAGTCCAAGCTGAGCGTTAATGTAACGCATAGAGTTATGGTAGTGTCAATGTAACAGATGAGGCAGAGGTGGAGTGTGAAGAGTGTCGGGGGGGTTCCGGGCCTTGTTAATAAGGCTGACAGCAGATGGGAAAAAACTGTTCTTGTGGTGTGAGGTTTTGGTCCTGATGGACCGCAGCCTCCTCCCAGAGGGGAGTGTCTGAAAGAGTTTGTGTCCAGGGTGGGAGGGATCAGCCACAATCTTACCTGCACGCCTCAGGATCCTGGAGGCGTACAGGTCCTGGAGAGACGGGAGATTGCAGCTGATCACCTTCTCTGCAGACCTAATGACACGCTGTAGTCTGCCCTTGTCTTTGGCAGTGGCAGCAGTGTACCAGATGGTGATGGAGGAGGTGAGGATGGACTCAATGACGGCTGTGTAGAAGTGCACCATCACTGTCTTTGGCAGACTGAATTTCTTCAGCTGCCATAGGAAGTACATCCTCTGCTGTGCTTTCTTGATGAGGGAGCTGATGTTCGGCTCCCACTTGAGGTCCTAGGAGATGATAGTTCCCAGGAAGCGGAAAGACTCCACAGTGTCAATAGTGGAGTCACAGAGGGTGATGGGGGCAGGTGAGGCTGAGTTCTTCCTGTAGTCCACAACCATCTCCACTGTCTTTAGAGCGTTGAGCTCAAATCAAATCAAATCAAATCAAATCAAATCAAATCAAACTTTATTTATATGGCACTTTTCATACTTAAAGCAACACAAAGTGCCTCACAGATGCTAGAAACAACAAAGAGGAAAACCCAGCCCTCCCGCCCCAATAAAAACATACAGGAACATATAAAAACACACACTCACAGACACGCACACACGAACACACACGCCCGCACACACACCCATACGGGCAAGGCAAGGAATAAGCAACCTTTGGGGGCCATCCACACTGAGAGGGCCCCCGGCCCATGACTAGGGAGTGCCGCCCGAGACACCCCGACCCAGGCAGACAGGAGGCCCCGCACCAAGGTGCAGAAGCCTCCAGCCGTCCAGGCCAGAGCCGTCCCCTCGACAGCGCACCCATCAGTAGACCAAAAGCAGCTCCCAGTGTGGGGGGCCCCCATGAGGAAACGCTAAAAACCAAGGGCCCCCATGAAGAAAACAGGGGCCCCCATGAGGAAACACTGGAGCTAAAAACCAAGGGACTAAGGCATAAAATAAAATAAAATAAAATAGAATAAAGTAAAATAAAATAAGATAAAATGAATAAATGAAATAAATAATAATTAAACATGTCGTTAAAACATGATGCAGCTAAAATAAGATACAAATAACTGTTATTTGCCTTCAATAACTGTTTCCTGTCCGACAGGAAGTCTGTAATTCACCTGCAGGTGGAGTCAGGCACGCTAAGCTGTGAGAGCTTCTCCCTCCCGGAGTCCAGGTGCTGGAGGATGAAGTCGAGGGCCAAGTTGACTGCATCGTCTACAGACCTGTTGGCTCTGAAGGCAAACTACTCCAGCTCAGCGACTAACATTACCATTAAATTACCCGCTGTTAATGGGGCGCACCAGGGTGTCGGCATGAATGTCTTTCAATAAAAGCATGGCCACTTCCATCACTTCCCTCTCGCAGCAGAGCATCTGGTAGGTGCAGGATAAAGTGATGCAGGGAAGATCCCCCAGAAGATAGCCCACGTTCGCCTCCAGACAACAAATACTCTCTGTCGGGGTGGGCATTTCCCTGCAGTTGCCACACCCGCACCACGCTGTGTTGCCCACCCTCTCAGCACCTGCAGAAACCATCAGCTGCTCTTCCTCCAGAACAACCTGTGGCTGTGTTTGAGGTGTTTGTCTCCTCAGTGGCTCGAATGCAAATGCTATCGGGAGTGATGGCATCGGTTCGAAATTCTGCTCAATTTTGTCCTCTTCAATTCTTTCTTCGTACTGCCAAGCTAGCTACATATCCAACCTGATCCAACCAACCAACCTCATGACGTATCTAATGATGGAAGAACAACATGGCGGCGCGCTATTGCTGAAGCAGTTGATCAGTACAAAAAAAAAAAAAACCTTCTAATTTTATGTAAAAGCACAGATGTATTAACACACTCTTAATTCTGTCTGAAATAAATAAGAATTGGAGTGTTTCATCTCCTCTTTAAAATTAGGTAGAATGATAATTTGAGTTACCAGTTTTATTTGATGTACTGATGTTAGAACTGCTGCTTGAACTGCTTGGCTCTTTCGTTTTCATGATCACAATGAATGTCCACATCAACGTTAATCAAACAATAATGTTAATGTGCAATGCTACGTACAGTCATGGATGAGTTTTCAGGTTTAATCAGATTTTTGTCAGTCTTTGTGGAGGATCCAAATTGCCAAATTCAAAAAGAAATAATAGAAATGTTGCAAAAAATAAATGATATGCCTCTGCTATATTTGTTGATTTCAAATGTGTGTTGAATAAATAAACTATTAACTCTAGCAAAGTCTAACAAAGAATGACAAAGACAATGCAAAGTCTTGGAATGCTGTTTTCAACAACAACAAAGTATAGTTAAATACAACTACAATTACAATTAAAATGAATCAGTTATCAAAGTTTGCCTTGTGGAAAGTTGGGCATATTTCGGCAACAACAAAATAAAATTTGAGATAAATAACATCAAAGTTTAAGCCATAGTTGACTGAAAAACTCCTCAAAAAAAAAAAAAACCCTTCTATGCAGCTGTCATGTCACTACAATCAGCAAAATATATCAATACAAAATTCAGGAACTTGTCTTTGCTTGAAGGACTGCAAATTTGGAGCCAGTGCGCTCCACTGCTCCTCAGAACCACTTCGAGAGGATTGAGAATGTCCTCCAGCGAGACAAGACCATGATGGCATCCACAGCAGCTGCAGTCAGGCAGGCCACAGCCTCCCATGAGCAGGGGCTAGTGCTGCTCGCCACATAGATCTAGGAGATGGCTGGTGGGTGTGCCCAGCCAGAGTTCCCGAGTTCACCTCCCGTCCATTCACCACCCGTCATTTCACCTCCTCCTGTCAGCGAACCCCAAGAGGACACCTCTGAACTCGCTAGAGATCCAAAGACCTGCAATGCTTTTCTGACCAACTGCTCCACACTCTTTGCTCTATAGCCCCACACATTTGCCTCCAAGCAAGCCAAGATAGCCTTCGCCATTGATCACCTGGCGGGAAGGGCTCGTCTGTGTCGAGCTGCAGAGTGGGAGAGGGGCACACTAGCCTGCGGGTCATTCCAATCTTTCACAGCAGAGCTTACCAACCAGCTGGGAATTGAACTAGTTCCCCTTTTCAGACTCATCTCCTTCAGTGCACTTGACGGCTATCTTCTGGGAGCTGCACCCACCAGACCACCCTTGTCCATGTCATGCTTTCCAGAAATCATCATGAGACCGTTCAGTTCCATATACTGAGATCTCCACATATACCCCTCATCCTGGGCTACTCTTTGCTACGATATCACAACCCTCACATAGACTGGACAACAGGGATGATATCCTGATCTTCTCCCAGTCCCATGAAGAACATATCCACCATATCCAAACCCTCCTGCAGTGCTTCCTGGAGAACTCACTCTTTGTTAAGGCTGGGGTACATTGTGGCAGAGAACAGTATCCTGATGGACCTAGCCAAGGTCTCTGCCATCTCCTGGCCAGTTCCCGACATCTGCAAGCAGCTACAGTGGTTTCTGGGGTTTGCAAATTTCTATCGGAACTACAGCTCCATAGCTGATCCTCTCACACAGCGAAGCAGGCCTTCCAGACTCTTAAAGCCAGTTTCATGTCAGCACCTATCATCCAACTGCCCTACCCAGAATGCCAGCTTGTCATGGAGGTGGACACTTCAACATAGGAGTGGGAACTGTGCTGTCCCAGCGCTCTGCCACCGACTAGATACTCCATCCTTGTGCCTTCTTCTCACGATGTCTAAACTCCAAGCAGGCCAGGTAGTCACTGTTCTTCACCCGGTTTAACTTCTCCCTGTCATACCATCACGGATCCTGTAACATCCAACCTAATGCCCTAGCTCACCAGTTCCAGGACAGGGAGAAGTAGGCGGGGGGGGCACACCTGTTCTACCCACTTCTGGTCTCATAGCCCCTGTTACCTGGGAAAACAGCTTAATTTCCTCTTTTAACTGCAAATAAATATGTTACAGCAGCATTGATCAGTTTCCACAAATCTTCTGTAAAGTCTAAAATGAAACATGAGCAAACATGAAACTTGCAGGTAGGCAATCAAACACATTGTGTCTACTTACTATATGCTGTATTTTTGTTATCTTCAATTTTCATTGTCTGGCAATGCATTTGTTATAGCAGATTAATTTGAAAAGCCAAAGAATGCAAGCATCTCTGTTGAAGATTTTTATAGCGTACAGAAATTAAGTGAATGGGACCAGTAGTTGCATGCACAAAAGGAGAATTCCAAAATCTTAACAATTATGAAATTAGTAAAGTATCAATGTTGTTATATTTTTGTAATGGATTAAAATCAGAATCAGCTCATTGACCAAGTATATATATGCATACAATAAATTTGACTTTGACTCTTTTTAGGTTATAAAGTTACATATGAGATGGAAAATACTGGCATGGTCCTTTACGCAGGATGTATTTCCCCACTGAATAACCATCTTGGGGAGCTCAGGTGTCCTCTCTGGCTCTCCCTGGTTAGCTCCCTGGCATCCTGTCCCAGTCCCATGATTTGATTCCACTTGTCTTACGCCTGGCATCAAATTGCGTTATTACTGGCCCAGCGTGCATAGCCACACCAGCATATCAGTACTGACTACTGGACATAATTTCAATGTACTGTTTGAAAGGAACAGCATCTGAATGAGAGATTATCAGTATTTATGCCATTGTTTTCATAAGATCCTTATTTTAAGATCACAGACACATTATACAGAGTTATGGACTATGATAAAAGAATAAGTGAATAAGTGCTGACCTAACAGTTCTCCTTTCTTTTGAAGTGACACTGCTTATAACAAATGATAAAACACTGAACCTCCAGAAATATAATCAGTCAGCTATTAGAATACACAGAACAGTAACAAGGACCTGAAAATGAAACATGCATGTTGCCTGTTTTGTTGGTGTTGCGAGTAATGGGGATTAAAATACAGGACAAAAGTATGTAAATACTGTATGACTCTGTTGAAAATACCAATTGTCACACTTCATTTGATTTTTTTTTTTTTTTTTTTTTCATGTCGACCCAAAATCTTCCCTTAGTTTTGAATCACATCTCATGGTATCCATTCTATTATCAGTCTTGGTTATATTTCCTCAATCTCCTTGAAAGAGAATTACAAAGCTATATCTTCATTCCTCTTTAAAAATTTGAG
The DNA here is from genome assembly GCA_037975065.1 of Chaetodon trifasciatus. Taxonomy (NCBI): domain Eukaryota; kingdom Metazoa; phylum Chordata; class Actinopteri; order Chaetodontiformes; family Chaetodontidae; genus Chaetodon; species Chaetodon trifasciatus. The sequence continues at coordinate 12,516,329 of JBBMOE010000010.1, forward strand.
TTGGCATTGTAGTACTTTGCCCCGTCTTGTCTGAAAACTTTGTGATTTGCATAAAAACCTCGTTTCAGTGTCTTTACATTTGGTCTTAAAAAGGTCTTATATAGTGTTAAATGTGAATATCTGACATCTGCAGGAACCCTGTTTGTAAAAAGCATTAGTTCTTTATTGATAAGCAAACCGACACAAAATTCCAGCTACTCACCTATAAATATTAGCTTTCTTCCATTGATCTGTGGGTTGGTTAGGTTAATTAAGGCATGCTGTGCACCATTCATACCATTTTATGGTATTTTTTTTCTCTCTTTTGTAAACCAAGAGAGGCTGCACATTAATGGAAGTTCATCACAGCCAGATGCAGGGACAGATAGAAACAAGCTAATGACAAGACAATTAATGGCATGAATTAGAGCTTCCACCCTCCGCCTCCACCTCCTGATACATTCCTTAAATATGAGTGTTTAATTAAGCAGCAATATTAATTAAGACTTCATGATATTAAGATGTGTGGGTGAGGATGGAGAGGAGGGGGAGCAGATCTGAGATTGGCTAGACTAAATGAGTTTAAGACAAATGACATGCAAGAAGACGTGTATACCACTCTGCAATTTAACACTGTGTTTAATGCCACTCAGAGCAATGACGTGATAAAGCTAGTGGATGATGATGTGGAGGATCCATGTTCCAGCGAGGTAATACAGTGCTAATGACTATGAAGAAGAGCATTAGTGGGTAGAAGTAGGTGGATGGGATATGAGCAGTTACACAGGTTCATGACATTTAGTGTGCATTACCTGACTCCAAATAATAAATCACTCAATTGACATTTTCCCCTGTAAACCATCTGAAATGAGTTTGTTTGGAAGTTTGTCAAAGGCTACGAGCTGCCCGCCCCTGATTTACCCAGTTCCACTCTGTCAATATTTGCCTGAGCTTTAAAACACCGAGAGATGCTGAGAGTCTGGGTCAAATCTTGTTTAATAAATGAAACAAGCAAGCCAAATGCATTTTAAAGATGATGTACTGTTCAATTTGCAGCTGAAACACTTTTCATTATTAAAATAAATGCTTCTTGTATAAATATTAATAAGTGCAGTGAGTGATAAATGAGTTCCACAGTGAGTTGCATAACAGAGTTCACTATCTCACCACTGCATATAATGATCCACCTAGCTCAATATGGAAAAGGCTGAATAAGCCCATACACAATCAGTCTGGCAGCATATAGACACATCTCTTTAATGTCTTAGCGATCAAACAGTTAAACTGTTATAGATGAGCAGATTGAATCAGATGTCTGAATTTCTTGTGAGAAATTAAATGCATTTTCTGTGTAACCTAGCTATGGCAGTGGCTGATGGATACATCTACTGTGATTTGAGGAATTTCTCCACTGATTGATTTATTAATGACAGACATTTGTGGAAAACTGAGGATTAGACTATGAGAGTAAATTTAGTTAGAGAGTTCACAGGAACAAATCAACAGATGACACTGTGTTTTCTGGCTGTTGTGTTGTCAATTTAGAAAACGGATGTCCTATCAACTACAATAGAATTGATCTGACGGGATCTAACAGCAACAAGACTTCCTGTTCTTCTCTAAAGTTGCCTTTACAACAATCGTGTCACTTTAATTCAAATAAAGTCTTGGTCACAGTCTATGTCAGGTTGTACAATATCAATTTGAGGCATGTAGTGAATTGCTGTTCTACAACATAAATAGGAAAAACTACATGAGATGATGTTGAAAATTAAGGTTTACAAGGGTTCAAATGTCCCACACACATCAAACTTCTCAACTTTTGGTTTGTGTGTATATGTTACTTTTCCCTAAACTTCAATCAAAAATGGTACATATGAAACATCACACTGCCCAGTGTATTGTTGGTTTGTAGATGTGGTCCTAGCTGTGGTCATGATGTGACAACACTTCTGACTTGGAAGAGTGTTTTGTTGCCATGCCTCACAGTGCATTCTAGGACTACAGTTTTGGACTCATGTTGGATTTTATCATTTTCCTTTCAGATCAAAATCTCTCTCAGCCCAAAATCACGCCATGTAAATCAACCTTAACTGAGTGACAGCTGTGTTGTGCTTTTTTGAAGCATGTAGTCAGCGGGTGCTGAAGTCTGCCAAGGTTGTTTCCTTGCCACTGACTTGATTGCAGTTCATGGACCCATATGTCTAGCCACTGCTCACCAACCTGCATACAAGAAATTTGTTCTATTGTGTCCAGTTTGGCAACGTGCTTTTTTCCTTATTATGCAGTTATGGTGGGGCAAGTGTGAAGCACCTCTAATTCATGGTACTGTGTTGGAAAATGGTTAATGATGTGCTTGTGAAGGAGCGAGTTCCTTGGCTCTCAAGTTCATAAGTGGGGATAAAGGGGTCAGCATGCCTCAAACAAAGAGCTTGTTGGATCATCAAACAGTATGTGACAGTAATGCAGGTGTTGTACTGGACTGTCGTGCTAAAGAGGGAGCTTAGTGCAACGGTAGCGTGTCTGACTCCAGATCAGAAGGTTGCTTGTTCAAATCACGTCAGGGTCAAAAACTTTGGTTGGCATGGTGGCACAAGTGGTAACACTTTCACACAGACCTGAATAAGCATAGAACCAGCATGTACAATGTGTGATCATGAGACTGTTGCCCCTTTATGTTTTTCTTCTCTGCTCTAAAAATTGCTTCTGCTTTAATTTGCTGTCAGTGCTGTTTATACATCCTCTGCGTTTACTTGTTGTCTTGATTAGCATTCACTAATTCCATCAATAAGACAATAGTAGTCTTGTCTGCTGTCACTTTTTCTTATCAAACTGAAATACTGTTTCATTCACTAATTACTTCCAATCATTTCTACTTTTACATTTGTAATCATTATTAAGCTACTGAAGAAGAAGAAGAAGAAGAAGAAGAAGAAGAAGAAGAAGAAGTGGATGGATGATTGGTTGATTAGATGAACTGAGAGGTGAAATGTGTGGTGGGTGGATGTTCGGGAAAAAAAAGGTGTGTTTGGTGGCCAGCTGAGAGCTGTCAGGTTGTACTTCACCAACTTGGAGAGTGTGTTCCTGGAAAAAGAGTGTGTGCGGGGTGGAGTGTTTGGAAGTCAAATGGAGAAAGCAGAACAAGTGTGTGGATGAGGATGGTCCTCAATGTGAATGTTTTCAATTATTGTGGAAAAAGAATAGAAAGATATATTTGGCTGAATGACCTGGGAAGTTTGACATTTTAATGATATCAGACACTCGATCCTTTCTCTTAATTGTAAGTTAAAGATTAGAGGTCATTTCCTTTTTTGTAACAATTAGACAGATGGATCTCATCTCACAGACAAAACCTTTGGTCCAATCAGGATTCAGATGCATTGCTGGCCAGTCAATACCAAAACCACATAGAACATAACCTCCACCATCAGAAGAAAATTAAACAATTGTTTCAGAGCATTCATACAAGGGAGACTTGGAAATAATGGAAAGTTGTTATTATTTAATTTGGTATGGTCTACATCTTTATTGCAGAGTATTAATGAATTGCCTCTGTGCTTGTTAGTCCATCTGGATGAAGATGAAGTTACATAGAATGTACACTAATCCTTGACTGTGTTTGCCATATGTTACATGTTTGTTTGTTTTTTTTTTTTTTAATTTTTCAGTAAATGGTTGAGTCAAACATTGACTACAGATTGGATTAATTCATGTCAACTATATGCTTGTTTTGTCAGGGTTAAACGGGATGTTCAGTAGATGGAGCCAGTTGAACAGTCATGTTTATTTGTTTATGTTTTATTTGTATAGACTGGAAAACTGTGAGTATGCATCACCCACCCTAAATTTGATGGAGGAACAGATTCTTGTGAGTCACACAGAAACTGTGCAGTTAAGTCATATTTTTTGACTTGGAATGCTGTTGCATGTTGAGTCCTCTCTGGCTTTGCTTCTTCTAATCTCTTCAATCAACTTACAAATGCCATCTCAAAATTTTTGTTTCTGTATTTTTAGATGCATTTTTTACATGCTAGGGACAAGACTGTAAAATTATGAATGGTGACCACTCAAACATGCTCAGCTATCAAACCACTGGAAGTACTTTAGGTTCTCTGTGTTGATTGCCCATCCCCATTCCCAGACCCCACATAGCACCATACAGGGCCCCACAGTATCGACAGATGGTGAGATTTCTCACTGGGGCCAGGGAGCTGTCTTCCTGCCCTTTCCAAGAGGGAATGAGATTAAGGGATACTTACGAGGCTCCTCTCAATGAGCTAACACTGTGGAGAAGATGCACTGAGAAGACCTGAAGCAGCATCATTAGATTTCAAATAAGCTCTTCCCAAAGAGAGAGTTAAGAGGGTCACTTTGTGCTGTAATGTCCCTCCAAGGCTCTAACTGGTCATCGGATCTTATAAAATAGGTGAATATAAATTGACTGGGCCCTTCATGAGGATTGGATTCACTTTCATGATGACTTAGCATCTGAGTTTTATTGTTTTAAGAAGAAATTAATACCACAGGGAACCTGACTTTCAATAGATTTGGTTTTGTCCAGGCTCTCTGGTGCCACAAGCCTGTAAATAATGCATTTATTGGAGAGATACCAGTCACTTGTGGAGAACGATAGCCCTAAACAGGCAGATAACTAGAAAAAGACATGCAAGTTACTGAAAGAAAAATGAGGAGAGGAGCTCCAAAAAAAGGGAGCACTTGGTGGACTTTGGAGAGTCCTTGACCTCACCTAAGGGGTCAAGTTTCCTGCATTAGCTCTACTCAGAATGTGGTAATAAGCATCCACATAGTATAAGGGTTGTTGAGAAACTAGGCCACATGGGTGTGTGTGTGTGTGTGTGTGTGTGTGGGGGGGGGGGGGGGGGGGGTCTCACACCCAACCAACCCCATGAAAGAGAATCAATGGAGGCAGTGAGAGGCAGTTGACAGGCTGTCTGCCTTCTCTCTGGGCCAAGGTGAGTCACACTGTTGAGAAATAGAACCTCCAGTTTGAGTTCTTGGAAATACTATAAGCAAAAGGAGGAGAATCAGAAGAAACAGACAACCAAAGTCCCTGTAAATTCTTCTCTCTCTGTCTTTTCCTCTCTGCAAACAACAGCTACTTTGTTGTATAAAATATGAGATGGGTGTTTGGAATGGCAAGATTTTTTTTCCTTCTCGAGCTGTCATGCCAGAGATTTCAAATTCATAACATGGACCTGCATAATGGGTTGCAGGGGACATGCAAAGTGAAAGAGAGCAAAAAGAAAAAAATAAAGAGACATACAGAGAGGAAAAGTAAACTCATTTGCACAGGGGACTACACTTGTAATTAAATTTCAAGCTAAAAGCCTTGTTCATCATGCACTCTCATTTGCATACCTCTTAAATATGCATGAATTTATTTTGCATGAGCAGACACAGTGTCTACACATGAGATGTCACACACGATTTGCTGAGAAATAGAAAGGAAAAAAATACACAATTTAACAATTTGTTGTGATGTCAGCATTGAGAAAGACTCTGATGTTTTTTGTCACGCATTTTCTTACATTCTACCTTCCACTGTTTCAAACCAGCATATTGATCTTATTTCTTCAGGGCTTTATGTATTCTTCATATGCCATTCATGTATTGTGTAGAATAACATCGGGGGTGTGTGGTTGTTATTCTGAGAGATCACAACATGCTCAGACAGTACAAACATTAAACCATGCCCTGCTATAGATCAAATTGATCTGTCTTGCAATATATATTCATGTGTTGCCATGGCACACTCTTCTCAACACAGTGCTGTTGTGTTATTTCTGGTACCATATAGTTTCTACTTGATCTAATATAGCTCTCAAAAAATCAAACAAACCACAATAGTTTCTTTAGAGGAAGGTTATAAGTGATCATACATTAAAAACAAAAAAAAGAGGAAGAACCAATATTGCAGGTTTCACTGTCTGTAGAAGTTAAAGAGTTTGTTTAAAGTGGCTGACAAAGCTCAATGCACTACAGCTCAAGAAAATGCATACGACACATGCAGTATATGACAAAGACAAGCACACTGCAACCACAGAAAAAACAGAGACGCTGAAAGGTACCAAACAAGGAGATTTCCTTGAGACACTGAAAACTGATTGACCACTTGTCCATTATACTAGAAAAGACTTTTAATATTTCAACTTCATCCGAAGAGATTATACTTTTTAACATCTGTCCAGGGACTACAGATGAAAAATAACCTGCAGGCTAACTCCCACAACTGCATTTACACCATTTGCACCATTGGTCAGGTGGTGATCTTCTTGCATGTTTTTAATGGGGGTATATTTTTTTTTATGGAGGATACCCCAGGTGAACATGGGGAGAACATGCAAACTCCACACAGAAAGGCCCCCGTTTTCCCAGAGCAGGCACTGAAGGCATGGTGGAGGACACGCCACCAGCGCCCACAGTGGGATTCGAACCGGGACCTTCTAGCTGTGAGACGACAGTGTTACCACTTGTGCCACTGTGCCACCCAAAAGTAGAAGAAAAGGTATACCCAAGTATAGCACTAATGGTTCAAATGCATCTCTAATATTTTTCTTATGTCAACAAATTCAATTCAATTCAATTCAATTCAATTTTATTTGTATAGCGCCAAATCACAACAGAAGTTGTGGCAGGACACTTTCCATATAGAGCTGGTACAGGCCGAGCTCTTTTATCTACAGAGACCCAACAATTTCCTCTTGAGCAAGCACTTGGTGATAGTGTTAAGGAAAAACTTCCTTTTAACAGGCAGAAACCTCAGGCAGGGTGGCCATCTGCCTCGACCAAATGTCATGAACACTCCAAACCAACAATGTCTTAACTCTCAATACTTTCTGACTTCCTAGCCTGTCTTTGGCTGTCAGCTTCAACCCTGTCACTTCCTACTGAAGAATAGACTAAAATAGATAGATTAATGGTGCTCTTGTGAGTATGCCTGACAGCAGGATAGTGGATATGGGATTGAGTCAAAATAAATGAGTGAAACTAAACTACACTCACAGAGTGTGGGTTCATGGTAATGAAGGACCATATCACCAAGTGCAACGGTTCGGCTCTTTGGCGTGTTTTTAATAGTTTTTGGACGACAGAGCTCTATGCCATAGAGGAATAAGATGTATAAGGGTCTGATACATTCACTGTTGGTTTGAATCTGCGCACAACATTTGCTGACTACAAGAAACATTCACAACATTACCAGCCCCTTTCTTGATATTGCAGTGTGTTGAGTTCTTTTGGCCACTGTAGCAAAAGCCAGACAGAAAGTCAAAGGTGGAATCTCAGATACTGAATGAAAAGCATCCCACTGCGAAGATTATATGTTTTAATAAATCACCAAGGCAAATGCTTCGTGTTCGCTAAATGGTCCGCTCTCTTTCTATTAGCATCATATTTAGGCCCAGTGCACCTTGAGGACTCAACACAACAGCATTCCACTGCATATTTAACACTGTGGGACTGTCGGAGGGAGGATGGCTCACTGTAAAAGTAAAAAACAAGGACAATGAGAGTGTATGTATGTGTATGTGTGTGTGTGTGTGTGTGTGTGTGTGTGTGTGTGTGTTTGTATGTGTGAGTGAGTGAGAGAGGCTAGGTGGGTTATACAAGGGAGAGAGAGACAGAGAGAGTCAGGGAGATTATCCATGACTAAAAGGGTAACAACAACAACAATGCTTCTGTTCCAAGTTGCATAATTCAAAAGCCATTCTCATACAGTTGTGTTCTGCTTCGCTCCAGGCCGAGTCCTGAGACACTTTGCTGAGCTCTCCACGATTGAGACATCATTTTATAGAGAGAGAGAAGACAGGGAGGAAACGCCTGGCTCCATTTTGCTCAACCATCATCGGAGCAAATCACAGTTCCATGTTTACGGAACAGCAACCGTTTTTTTTTTTTTTTTCTTTCCCAGAACACACTTTGCATTTTAATGAGGGCCTGGCCCGCATACTAAGTGCACATTAAGCCGGCTCTGGGGGGGTGAGGGCGGTGATACATCACGGTCAAAGTGAAGCAGCACTCTTCAAATTTTAAAATGAACAAAAGCAGAAGTTTTTCAGGCTGGGGGTGCAGGGGGGTAGTGAGGGGAGGGGGGAGTCTGTAAGTAGATGTTGTGACGATTTTAAAGAGGTTATTTGGTTGCACTGGAGAGTTTGGGGAGGCAGGAAGTGGGTGAGAGCTGGTGGAGGGAGAGAGTGCTTTAAAGAGATAACAGCAGGGCCGGGGACATGGAGAAGAGTTAGATTTCAGGGCTTCCTGAATAGTTTATTGTGAGGGTGATTACAGCTGAAGTGGTTGGCAGATAGTGTTGTTGAAGAGGAGGAGGAGATGAAGAGCAAAGCAGACACACTGGCAAACGCACGCACTCACACACACACACACAAACGCAGACCGAAACATTTTTACAGCAGAGACTGAATATATCATATAAGCTGTTTCCCAGTTCCATATTGCTTGTACATTAAGTTATACATGCTAATTGTCACACTGTCGTGTTTTTCAAGTTCTCACTAAGAGAAAATGATACGATACATGCGCCAACAGACTTTAATGGAAGTGCAATTTTGAAATGTCACCGCCAATAACACTTCCGACAATGAAAGCAAAATGATTTGTTGTTTTCCTCATTCTGTCTCTCTAATTTATTTTCAGCTCTTCTGTTAGAAGCTCCTCAAGTTCTTTTGTACAATCCAATAAAGGGATACAGTATGCATCAACAACACTTTGACAAATCAAGCCTTTTTTTAAAAAAAAAAAGAATTATGAATTTTGGATCAGATTTAATTTTGCTACTTCCTAGTGTGAACAAGAGACATACATACATAAAAGCTGCTTGGAATCAGTGTGTAGCATGCAGCTGAAAAACAGACACTATCATATTCTGCCCATGACTTGATTCAATTCTATTTTAATCTGACTCCAAACACATTTAAACATTAGACCAATATGTGATAGAAAATTACTTGTTTTAAATCTTAAAACATTTGACAACTGTCATATTCTGAAAAAATGGTAGTGGTAGTTTGCTCAGTAAATTGTGTTAAATCTAAACCTCACCACTTTGTCAGAGCTGTGTTATAACCAAACCAATGGCAATGATGCTAGTTTTGGAGAAGTGAGCAGCAGGCAATTTGGCAGGATGAGGTTTGGACCTGGAACTAAGGAGATATGAGGTTAATACACTGAAAAACACCTGCAAGCAAGAACTAGACCAAAAACACGAGGAAAGCAAAAACACTAGGAGGCCACAACATTTGAACCGCACAAATAGATTTGAACGGTCTGGCAACGAGTGACAGGAAAACCTGACTTTAAGTACTGCATGCTGATGACATGATGAGGAGCAGGTGTGCTGGCTGATGCAATGAGGAGGAGGTGTGCAGCAGCTGAAGTGCAGAGAGGATCACCACGCCCACAGACACACATCAAGCACAGATAGATAGAGTTTTGGATTTAAATCGGCCACCTTTCATAGATTATTTTCCTGATGATATTCTCTATGAGTGATATAGATTAGCAGCTAAATACGTTATATGTGAAACTTGCAAAGTTGTAAATTAATGTCACTGAACAATGCCGTGTAATTACAGTAATGAAAACTGTATGCATTGTGTTGTGCATTTTTTGCCATGGGAACATACATGCATTCAGGTGGTGATGCAGAAAACCTTTTTTTTTCTCTTTTTTTTTCCTGCTTGATTCAGGTTATATTAGTGCCTTGCATTTTATACAGCATATTATTGAAGGAATGATGAAGGCACAGAAACTGGAGACCACTTTGGATTCTGTGTTTATACTTGGTCCTGATTTGATACTTGGTCCACTTTACACTGCTGGTATAGCAGCTAATAGAATATCAGTTAGAAAATTGTTTATTCCATTGGTATTTATCACAGATGATATTCAATCAATAAAATTAATTCTATGTATTCTTCATTAGGGGACGGTGGCAAACATAAATGTTATTTTTGAGTATAATGTTAAAATGTGCTGTGTCAAGTTTCAAGTTAAAGAGCTTGGGAATGTGCAGTTGTCATGTCAGAGATAAACAAAAGGCATTGAGAGTGCACTGAATGGTAAAATAAATATATCAACTTTCCAAATTAAAATTTGCATGATTAGCAGTTTTCTGCCAACACTCCTCTCTTATATTATTTGCGGCAATAGTGCTTCCTTTTGGCCACTTTTCATATTTCATATTTCCATATTCTTCATTACTCTTCATAACAACTTTCTCCCCTTGACTGTAGTGGGTGGCAGATGATCTGTCCATGACGAGTCAAATGACACACCATGTTGCATATCAACATCCACAGAGCCTGATGAAGACGACCTGGTTAACAAAGAAAGTGGATAAGCACAATCGCGATACCCATTATCTCTGATTGAGGTTTTAGGTTTTGTTGATCCAGCTTAATCAAAGAAAGCTTGGCTATGACGAACTTGCTTCATAGTATTTTCCCCTGGCAAGGGAAAATGGGAGAAACATGAGGAAAAGTGAAAAAAGCCTGGCTGCTAAACACGACAAGCTGTCATGGGATGAGAAAGCTAAGTGACAGTGTTGGGACAAAACATGGTTGGTAATAACAAAAGAAGAAGGACCAGATTGTGATTAATAGAAGTAAATCAGTATTTGACATGATGGGAGGAAAATATGACTCCTCATGTTATCATCTGCCAAAGAATCACAAGCACTAGTATTTCAGTGTTGGAAGGCAACATTAATCAATACTCAATCAGTACTGTCATATTTTAATTCAAACTACATTTCCAGCCCCAGAACAAGGGAAAAAAAAATTAGTCATGTTATTTTTGTGTATTTATGTAACTATATAGAAAGGAATCTCTTTCTGTATGAGTGTATGTTTCTCCTTTGACTTTCCTCAACAACCGTTGGGCTCAACCACTTCACACTTGGCAGATGTCTAATTGAAGGACCTACAGAAGTGCAGTGCAGAGTGTGCAGTTAGTTTGGATGAGAGTGGGTCTCAACAAACATAAACAGAGACACATTGCCCTGCATGCGCAAATGTAAACCATGGGTGACTATATGTTACCAAGAGCCATGTAGAGAGAGGGTTAGGGTTAATCCTTTTTCTCAACTGCATGTGTTATACCAATAAAGGCATCAGCTACTTTGAGTTTTACAGTTAATGTTTTGAAAACTCTGCGCAGTGGTTAACTTAATGCTATTAGGCTAACTGTTCATTAAACCTACTTCCAGTGGATGATGCTAGCCTATCCTTTGTAATGCCCTGGGAACAAGCTAACATGAATTTTATCAATACTAATGATACAACCATAAAGATTACATTCATTCACTGCTTCATCTTCTTAGGGTTAGGTTTCAATGTTAGAGCTTTTCTTTCAGTATCTCCAATCGCCAATGCTGATGATGTTAGTCTATAATAACATTTTCTAATTGCACATTTTCACATTTGTAATACATAAAATGATACATTTTGCCTTTCATGTGATGCTGTCTATTTGGCCTTTGGTTATTTTTAAAAAAAGAATCAGAAAAAAAGAATCATTATTAGCCTATTATAAATAATTTTGGTGTGTCTCATGGTTTAGGAACACCTCAATAAACTGTCTAAAACTGGTGGTGTATTGTAAAATTGTTGCGTTACTAAAGTTTTTTAAAGGAAGAAAAAACTGTGGCGCATGCACAGGGCCTTGAACTGCTGTGCTGAGAACTGCAGGGGCTCTTTGGCTCTGCAGGTCAATGAATAATGAACAGGCATGTTTTGAACGTGTACTCCAGTAGTTACTTATTAATTGCTATGTGTAGTGTGTAGAGACAGTAAATGCACACTGCAAAGCCTGTTGTATCTGAGATATTATGCCCATTCATTTTTTTTTTTTTTTTTTTTTTAAATCATTAGCCTTTTTGGAACCTGCTCAGTATTACTGACAGACATAATGTAATAAAACATCATTTGGAGGGATCAGTAAATTATTAAAATTAAATAACCTTTCAGAATCAGTCAGTACCTTAAAAACTGAAAGAACATAGAAGATTGCATTTTTTCCATTAGTATAAAGAAATAAATGGTTAATGAAAAATAATAAGGATAGTTAATGCATATTTATTAATAATTCATTGGAGTTTTTCAACACCATTCATCAAGACAGAGGAAAAAAAGAAACACAAGATGACCCAGTTCCTATTGTAATAATTCTCTCTGTTTCTCCATCTCTCCACACTGCTATAATAACTTCCTGGTTCAGTTCTTTGTTGGTGTGGTGACAGCATTGGCACACACGACAGGTCTGCTTAGACTCAAGCCAAATCCTCTGCTAAGCACCAGGAATCAAAACGACATCGATTTGTCCTGTTGCCTTGTGGGAGTGAAACCACAGCTGACAATATCCACTGTTTCCTGGGGCTGTGACAGTCGTCAGTGCCCCGACACAGAAACACATTAAAACTAAATACTGCTCAATTCAACTAGCTGTTAAACACAGAAGTTTTCTATTTATAATGTATCAGGACAGCCCAGGGCCTTATGAAATGCAGCTCTCCAATTATTGTGGTCTGTTTATGATATACAGCTATAACAGAGGTTCAGAGAAGGTTTTGGTGGTGTTTTTTTTTGGGGGGGGGGCACCAAGGCTTTGCTAAATGGGTTGGTTGTCCGAATGTCTTTTACAGCTTTACTGTGATCGCTGTACCATGATGAATGTCCCTGATCACCTAATTGAGGACAAAAGTTATTATTCTTATTATTATTGAGACAAAATTCTTATATTGTTTAATTTCTTTACATTCGCATGGTTTTTGTCAAATCAGATATTTATCTCATCACTGGCAAAACCACTGCCCTCAAATTAAACAGTCCTGCAATAAATTATAAAATGTTCAGGTAACACTTTCAATGAAGACCACATCTCTGGTGTGTTATGGGGGCATTCATAGTTAATCATAATGCATTCATAGTGCTTTATGACTACACAAACACACATAATGATTTATGATTATGTTAATGTCACTGGTCGCCATGTAGATATGAATCTCAATGAAATATAGCTTCAAGTGTTTTATGGATGCTCATGACAAGTTAAACAAGAGGTTGACTGATGGGACAATATTATAACTACCTATGCTCACATTTACACACCTCAACAATCAGCTGTGATACAGACTCATAATATGCTAGAATAATTTATGCAGTAGCATAAGATATCTTTGTATGTTAAGTAAAGTGCAGTACATATTGATAATAACGCATGCTCCATCATGATGATTCATTGTTGGTGGTAAGTAAAATGTGAAGCATTTTCATGCATTTAAAATAATCTCTGCATTTTGGCATCTTACATAATATTCTCTTATGATGGAGCATAGAAGTCACAACTATAATGATTCATGACTGTTGATACAGTGCATCAGAAAGCATTATGTGTGTCTGTGAGTGTAGTCATAAAGCATTATGAACGCAGTATAATTATAATGAATGTCTTCATAATGCACTATGAAGTGTTACCAATGCTCAGTGTGTTGAGTGTTGTTGTTTTAGAGAGGTGTTGATTCAACTCTCTGATCTTTATTGCTGGTGAATTGTATTGCATTATACAGAGTTGTTTCAATTATCTAACCTTCTCTCATTGGTAGAAAAGGGGAGACTAAATAATAGAAACACCTGTTCTACACAGGTTGTTGTTGAAAAAAATTGTACTTTCAGGTCAGTCTCTGTTTTAGTGAATGAAAAAACCCCTCTTGTCCCTATTGTCTTAAAAATGTATATTTATTTACCATAACTGGTACCAGGAAATAGACCCAACACAACAATGCTGGCATTGAGTTCACCTGTTAACAGTCTAGTTGCACCCAAGAAATCAAGGTCACATAACAGAATCAAGTCTCCAGCCAGTATATTAACAAATTGAGAGAAGATCTCAACCCAATGGTCTTTGTTTAATCTTTCCATCTGGACAGCCTGGAATCACTTTCATATGCTTGGCAGAGGAGGGAAAAGACCGGGTCAAATGACAATAGAAAAACATGCATTTTACACCAAAAAGTAATTGACCACACAGGTGTTTTCAGCTGTTCTCACTAATTAGATCTCTGTTGGGAAATATGTTAGATCACCAAACTGTTTTAAACTGTTCATCGAGGTGTACAGTAAGTTGCTCCACCCACAGATGTAGAGACTGTTGGAAAACAAACTCAGGAATAAAAGAAGAAGCTAAGTTCTTTCAGAAACATCAGGATGTTTTATAACAATCTGTCTATGTAGGTGCAGAAGCACACACATACACGTCACACACATGTCAGGAAAAGACATGGAACACAACTAAAAACCAGTCTCTTCCCACCCGTCACAAAGGGAACACGGACATCTTGTCCTTTCTGGTCTTCCTTTAAAATTATTTTTGATACTAAGGAAATTCAAACTCTGCTTTGAAAATGACCAAATGACCTTTTCAGCACAGAGTATCTAGTAAACCTAGACATGTAGTATATTTGGGGTTGGGACAAACAAGAAATCGGTTCAAAATATTTGTTATATTATTATGTGTCAATAGGGTTAGAAGCATGAGTCAACTCTGATGAAACTGTTTCCCAAATCGTCCTATAATATATCTATGTAACAAAGACACCAATTGTGTGTGTGGAGCAGATTAAGGAGCAGATCATGTGACTGCATATATAGGACACTGTGGTTGGAGGTCAGGATCATTAATTACTTTAGATGTGTTCCACTGTCATACAGCAGTGACAATGAAGGTATTGATGTTATTCTGTGATAATTGTTCACTTTAGTGCTTCTGCTTATTTCACCACTTCAAGCAAACCACACGAGCATGGTATTATATGAAAGACTCCGCTGATGACGAAGATGTCTGCCTCCTCACTGTGCGACGAAAACTCGGCGAACTAGCAGCCAAAGAGTAGCAAAAATAAACTTCACAAAATCAGAAAGTATGTCTCACCTTTGTTTTTTTGTGGTCAAAAGTTATATTCCAGCTCGAAAAAAGGTTGCTAATGTCTCCTCCTATGACTCTGTGTTAGTTTGAAATGAATCACGAAGGTCCTGGTTGTTTACATTAAGAGGAGGGGGTTTCTAGAGTGGAGGGAGCACTCTTCATACGATATACTCACACTTGTTCGCAGGGGTTACTTCCTTCTGGATTGTCATTGGTGTTTCAAAGGCGAATTTGGGTGTTGCCCCTCGATTCTCTTGACTAGTTGGTAGAGGTGTCGACCATTCAAATCAATGGGTTGCTGAGACATTGGCCGGTCTGACTGCCCTGTTAGTTTGTTAGTCTGGACATACCTGTGTTAAAACATCTATAAAACTGCTCAGGTTCATTTTTTTAGCATGTACTTTAGAACAGTTCTTTTTTTCAGGTGGAGATAAAGATTTTAATTTTCTACTATGTTCAAGATTAATTTACTCACAGTAACACATATCTTGATTCTGACTTTTGTAGTAATCTCATAGGTCTGTAGTAATCTCATAGGTCTTAGCTTTCTTTTGAGACCAAGATTATTCATACAGCCCTTGTAGTTGTGAAGATATACTATTTATTTCGGATAGGAGGCAGACAAATAGGCCTCGTATTGAAGAGTTAAATGATGCGCATCACAAAATCAAATTACGCACTCCCCAGATGAAGAAAAGTTTTTTGTTTGCTGGCTGTGTGTGGCTTTGAGCATGGAACTAATCATCGTCTCACATGGTGAAGCCTAAATTTATTGGCAAAATACAAATACTATTTGTCCATTCTGTTCTGTCTGTTGCCTCAGACTAAAGTCAGATTTACTGCAAAAATTCCAGAAATTTGAGCTTTGTTTTTTAACAATGTAGCTAACTGTTTATAAACAGCTGCACTTACTTTGGTTCAGTGCTTTATAATCTCCACTAGTTATTAACATAGCATTAGACAATACAATTAATGCGTTCAAAAGAGAGCTACACAGTGTCCAGAATAGTCTGTTTCCTGCCTGGTTAACATCCAGGAGGATTTTGAGCTGGAAATTGACTGTGCTGGCTGTTTATCTGATTGTCTCCTGTATGTGAACTGAAAAGGTTAGCTGCCAAGCTAACTTCTTCTAGTCAATCTGTCTGTGCTGAGACAAGAAACACTGCCTCAAGTTCAGTCTGGATTGTGGAAGTCCATCAGTGGGAATTGCAGAATGGGAGTCAGACATCACATAAACCCAGCTCTGTGTGACACAACCTATATTCCACAAGAATTTAAGTGAATAGATTAGACTTCCACTTTTTAGAAAGGGCTGCCAAAAGTGTTGATATGCTCAACAAAATACACACACACACACACACACACACACACACACACAGACACACAGACACACACACACACACACACACACACAGACACACACACACAGACACACACACACACACACACACACACACACAATGGTAATGATACATTGAGGAGCATGTGTTAAAATAAGTTCAATCAAATTCTTGTTAAAAAGATTTCTTCAAGAAAAAAAGCTAACAATTAACTATTTATGTCAATGTTATGAATTATCCAGCGGGTAGGATGAGAACCTTCAAGTCTGAGGCCATGGTCCTAAGCAGGAAAGGGGTGCATCGCCTGCTCCAGGTCAGGGAGGAGGTCCTCCCCCAAGTGGAGGAGTTGTCTTGTTCACAAGGGAGGGTAGGCCACCCCGATCTGTGGACCTATCCACGGATCGGCCTACCCTCACAAGGGAGGCAGCTGCTGTGATGCAGGTGTTCAGACGATCCGTTGTAGTGAAGAGGGAGCTAAGCTGGAAGGCAAAGCTCTCAATTTACTGTTCAATCCCGTTCTAATCCTCACCTATGGTCATGAACTTTGAGTAATGACCAAAAGAACGAGATCGCATATACAGGCGGCCGAAATAAGTTTACTCCGCAGGGTGTCTGGGCTCAGCCTTAGAGAAAGGTTGAGGAGCTTGGTGAGGAGCTCAGAGTAGAGCCAATACTCTTCTGCGTTGAGAGGAACCACTTCAGGTGGTCCAGGCATCTGGTGAGGATGCGTCCTCCACATCTCCCCAGGGAGGTGGTCCTGGCATGTCCATCAGGGAGGAGACCTCAGGCTGACCCAGGACACGCTGGAGGGATTATATCTCTCGGTGGGCCTGGGAAAGTCTCAGGATCCATCAACAGGAGCTGCTGGAAATGGCTGGGGAGAGGGCTGTCTGGGCTTCCTTGCTCAGGCTGCTGACCCCGCAACCCAGACCTGAATAAGCAGAAGAAGATGAGTACCAGTACGTTGTGAATTCTATTTCATGCTATTGGTCTGCAGCCAATTATTTTCTTACTGAAGCATCAAGCAAAATACTCGTACGTAGAACTATTTTGTCATTTTACAAGCTGTTCAGAATTTGTATTATAATCAATCCACTTTCCTTGCATTAGGACCTCAATCAAGATGCTAATTACGGTATACAGTGGGGGAAATAATTATTTGATGCCCTGCTGATTTTTTAAGTTTGCCCCCTTACAAAGAAATGAACAGTGTATAATTTGTATGGTAGGTGTATTTCAGCAGAGTGAGACAGAATATCAACAAAAAATCCTGAAAAAACACATTATATAAAGATTATAAATTGATTTGCATTTGATCGTTGGAAATAATTATTTGATCCCCTACCAACTAGCAAGAATTTTGACCCCCACAGACCAGTTAAGTGCCCATAGGGCACACAAATTAGTGCTGTCACTTTAAGAAAGTCTCAACTCACCTCGAATCTCAACTCATCTGTCACAGAATCAGTCTCTTCCATTTAAACCTCTCCACCACCATGGGCAAGACCAAAGAGCTGTCAAAGGATATCAGTGACAAGAATGTAGACAAATGTAGACCTGCACAAGGCTCGAATGGGCTACAAGACCATCAGCAAGAAGCTTGATGAGAAAGAGACCCCCGTCAATGCCATTGTTCAAAAATGGAACCATCAATCGCCTTCACTCTGGAGCTCCATGCAAGATCTCGCCTCGTGGGGTAAGCATGATTATGAGAAAGGTGAGGGATCAGCCCAGAACTACATGGAAGAAGCTTGTAAATGATCTCAAGGCAGCTGGGACCACAGTCACCATCAAAACCATTGGTAACACACTTCGCTGTAATGGATTGAGATCCTGCAGTGCCTGCAGGGTCCCACTGCTAAAGAAGGCACATGTACAGGCCCATCTGAAGTTTACCAATGAACACTTGAATGATTCAGATAAGGCTTGGGAGAATATGCTGTGGGCAGATGAGACCAAAATTGAGCTCTCTGGCATCAACTTGACTCGTTGTGTTTGGAGGCAGAGAAATGCTGACTATGACCCCAAGAACACCATCCCCACTGTCAAGCATGGAGGGGGTAACATCATGCTTTGGGGCTGTTTTTCTGCTAAGGGTACAGGAAGACTTCACCACATTGAGGGGCCAATGAACGGGGCCATGTACCGTAGAATCTTGGAGGAGAACCTCCTGCTGTCACCAAGAACATTGAAGATGGGTCATGGATGGGTCTTCCAGCACAACAATGACCCAAAACATATGACCAAGACAACAAAGTAGTCACTAAAGAAGAACATTAAGGTCATGGAGTGGCCCATTTGTCATTGTGCTTTTTTATTTTACACTATATTTGATTTTTTTGTATGATAAAATTGTGCCAAAACATGGCAACCTCAGCTGCTAAGGTGTTACAAGATACTAACCAAGCTGACAACACTGAAACATGGGAAATAGTGATTAATTATATTATATTAATATTGTAAAATATTAATTGATTGATAATATTGATTTTAATTGATTAAAATGACTAAAAATCTGACACCAAACTATGCAGAACAACTCCAAGATTCTGATCCTACAACACTTGACAATATGTAGGGAGGTGGAGGGGTGGTCTGGTCATGGAGCACTTCCGAATGCTGCTGGTTCACAGCTGTCTGCTTGCAATGCTATTTCCTTGAGCACCTGCACCAGGGCAGCCACTGGCTAGGTTTGATGTGGCTCTGACATTACATGATCATCATATGGAGGTCCAGTTGGGCACCAGTGTAACAGGGCAGTGTTACTCAGGTTTCCCCTCAGCACAAATGGTCTCACACAGTTCTGTTGGTTTAGCTCTCCATTTTCAGTGCACACCCATTCACGCACACACACACACACACACACACACACACACACACACACACACACACACACACAGATACACACACTTCCCTAACAGAAACCTTCTTTGGGTACTTTGCTCCTCTGCTGCCTTGACTGGTCACTCTTAAGGACATCAAGACCCGTCTTTCAAATAACTACAACTGAAAGCACAAACATCATAGAAAGGACAGCCGTGCTTCTATAACTCCAGCATGTGTGTGTGTGTGTGTCCTCCAGGTCTGACATGCTACTGCACAAAAGAGAGTGTAATCAATCAACAGATAACACCTGTGCCAGTTAACCCCTGGCACTACTCCCTTAAGCTTCTCCCCATCTCCAAGTTGCAGCTGAACCAAAACCCCACACTCCACTACCTCAATATATTAACCCTTAGTTTGATTGTTTTGTCTATTATTATAGCCTTTTAATGTTGTTCATTGGTTTCTTTGTATATCACGTTTGATGATGAAATGAAATGAAAACATTACCTGTTTCAGTCTTACAATGGACACCTGACAATCGTTTTAAGACAAACTTTAAAAAAAATGTAAACCTACCCTTGAAATGTGATGTAGTGTTATATTGCAACGCACATTATATTTTACCCTCACATAACCAACACAGTCATAAAACTTCTTCCCCTGGCTGATCACTGGAACACCTGCAGGTTGGGAACATGGGCATCTTCCCTATCTCTTCCATCCATCCCATGTAATCTGAATGCAGCATCATAGTGACACCAAGAGTATTTCTATTCTTCACAGTTGCATTGTGTCAACATAATTTACCTTGCAAATTGAATGTGAGGAAAAATGCTAATCATTTCATGTAATCTTATCCAAAGCTACAAAATGTTCTTTTTCATAAAAGCTGTTAAAATTCTATAAAATCAAGTTCAATCAAGTTGTTTTTCATCAAAGTGAAAAGTGGTGCCAGTTTCTACCAAGGAATTTTCTCTTATTTTGATATTAATCTTGCTGGATAAAGAGAATAGAACCAGCCTCAGGCTCTGCTACTATATGATTTATATGATTACACCTTCAGTGGTAAAAAATTTAAATGGCCTGTTTGACAGAGGATCTTTATTGATGTACTGATGTCTGACAACTAACACATTTCTGACATTCCTGACATGACATTATTGATATAAACAGCATGGGACTCACAGTGGAACATCACACATGTGAAAATCTTTCACTGAGGACAGTGTGGGTTTGCAGGCAACTTCACCTCCCTCCATGTGCTATGAAATCATTTCTGGAAGAAAAAAAAAAGCCCTTTTAGGAACCTGAATATTAAGAGACTTAATTTACTTTGAAAACAATTAGCCATTGGTGTGTGAGTGATTGGGCTTTAGGTGAAAAGTCATTGAAGGGAAAGAAACCTTTGCTGCCATGTGTTTTGCCAGGAGGGATATCCCACATGATATAACCCCAAAACAACAGGGAGTCTGGGCCAGAGGGGGCAACTGCTTTGTGTGCGTGTGTGTGTGTGTTCATGGGGGTGGTGGTGGTGGGGGGGGGGCTTACTTACTGCTTTTATCAGGGGCGGGGCATGCAGACAGGCAACCAGGCAGTTGCTTTGAGCCCCCGTCCATTAGGGGAGCCCCAGCCACTTATTTACAACAACGATTATTGACAGGCCTGGGCTTTTAGGGACCTCTGTTGGTCCCTGGACCTCACTTTGAGAACCACTATTCGACTTTTTCAGTATTCATCTCCAATGTCCCAGAAATTGTGCATTTATGTGCAAAAACCAAATTTCTGTGGTGTGCACAAGTGGGGTGGGGGCCCCAGGGATTTCTTGCTTGGAGCCCCAAGAGACCATAGCAATGCCACTGACTTTAATCCTTTATGACAGGCCCTGTGTAAATACCAATCACAGTTTGGAACAGTTTGAGCTGATTTTCAACTCACAGATAAATGAGGGCTTTAGTTTAGATGATAACAATTAATTTTGCAACCAATTAAACAGCTGTTGCTATAGAATTTACATCAATTTTAAACTTTAACATCAGTATACCGTCCAATCGATATGCTCCCCATAATAATCTAAAAGTAGAATACAATATTAAGAATCACAATGCAAAGGGAGTACACATAAATACACATTTTATGCTCAATCATTCAATGCTCAATCGAGAAAATATAAGCTATGATAGTATAATGATGCAAGAATGACTTTAAGGCACAGGTATAAAGTGGGGTTTTAAGAGATTTAAAAGAGAAAACTGTCCTCGATCGACCCTAGGATTAACAACTCAGCTACATAAAATGGCACAGAGCCCACTGAAGCTTTAAAATGTATAAATAACATTTTAAAACCCATTCTAAAACCAATGAGAAGCTTTTGTAGGGATGCAGGGATTGGTGAAATATTGTGACGTATTGTTGGGCTAGTTTTAACCCTCACAGCATGAGTGGGACAGTGAATCACATCTATATTAATTGTATTTAACTGCAGGACATTTTGAGACATCCTGTTATAAATATCTTCAAAACAAGTGAACAGAGTGCTAATTTCCTTGAGATTATTCACATGGTCACAGCTAAGATAAATCAGTGTCCACATAAAAATGGAAATAATGTTATGTCTGTGTATAATATATCCCATAGGCAGAACATATATAGAAAGTAAAATCTGACCAAGCATAGAAAATTGGTGCACTCCAGTGTTGTCAGTATATATAGTCGGTAAGGCTAATCTTTTTTCAGAAGTTCTTTTAAGCAAAACTTAACCCATTCTCAAGTTTTGTCCTTATACCTACTTAGTTAAGATAGTCACTTAGGATACCATGGTCAGTAGTGACAATGCTACATTAACATCTTACTTTAGTTTGGGGTTGGGGATAAATATTATTTTTCAACTACAACTGGGGGTGTGAAGTATGAGACACTCAGAAAGGGTCTCAAATGGCAACCTCTAATTGAAATCTGTAGAATGTTAGTGTGACCCTGCAAACTGCATGCTATATACAGCTCAAAAAAAGGGAAAAAAGGGGGAAAAAAAGGAAAAAATATTTAGTTTGCTTCCTGGAGAGTTTTCAAGGCATGGAACAGAAACATCAGACTGTGAATGGAAGTGGTGAGAGTGTGAAATAAAAACATGAAAAAATGAAACAGCCTCAATCTTATTTTCATTCATCCTACTTCCTCATCAGCACAAAGGTTACTGTATATTTTGTTCAGTGTTAGAGGTTGAGTGAGGTAGAGAGACATAGAGAAACAGAAAGAAAGAGAGGAAAGCACTGCCTGGCTTTTGTCCCATTTGGGATCAGTAGGGCAGGAATGGCCTGAAGACATCCCTCCACCTACGCCCCTGAACCTGCCATGGCCCCAAAACCACACTGCGGACACCCTGGGAGCCCACCCAGGACCCACCACAACCCCTAGGACCCACAAGCCGCTAGATTTGGGAGGGTGAAGTTCACAGTGCAGAGAGAATGGTAGCAGGGGAAGGTACGAGGACACATCCAAAATATATCTCTGACAATCTTTCCTTTATTTTAAAACCTTAAATGAAAATGTAAGCTCAAGACATCAAACAGTTTTATTCGAAGTATCAGTAAGTCTTAATGCCTTTCTTTGTTAGAAGTTTCGATCTTCTGCCAGAAAATAAATATTTCTTTTCACATTTTTAATGCTGGAAAACCTGTTTGGTTTGTTATTGGATATAACATTTTATAGTATACAGAAACAATTTTTTAAAATTGTCTCAGAGTTATGTAAGAGTTGTTAGGCTAGTGCTGCAATGAGCACGCATAACACTACGCATTCTTCTGTGTATCTCTGAAAGGTGGGCTGTGTCTAGTTTGTAGGGCTCTCAACACGAATTCTGAATATATAATTGTAAAAGAATCTGCACATTTGGTTGTAAAAATCAGTATTCAATTTTGGGGGAACACAAGTCATACAATTGTGACTAGTTTCTGTTATCTGGTAATTCTGGAAAATTTGTGAACATATTTAAATCTCATCAGTCATAATGTCCAACAAAAATAATTATTGAGTTAGATGAAAAAATATTCGGGTTCTAAATCATGTTTTCACTGCTTCACTGTCATCTTCCCTCCTGATCACTTCTCTCCTGATTCGCTGAATTAACAGTTTGCAATCAAACCAGAGTTAGTTGTCATTGTTTGAACGGTGAAAGACAAACCAAGAAGCTTTTGGTGTGTTTTATTTTGCTTCTGTTGAGTTTGAATGAAGTGTGCTTTAAGATGATAAAATTAATGTTTCTGTGAATGGAGTTTGGTGGCTTTAGCGAGAGAGGTATAGCAGCTGTTTCTGATTAAACAAAACAGATTTTACTCTTTAAAAAGGTCAGTCTCTTTAGGGATCATTTCCATAATGCTGTTAAACAGTTTTAGCTGACTTATACTGAAGGTATGCAAACGCCCGGGAGGATTTCATTGCAGCACTTTGGCTGCTGAGTGCAGTGCTCTCATTCAAGACTGAACCAATTTCCAAAATTGTAATCACACACAAAAACATCAGGAAACAGGGTCCATAAAAAGCTAATATGTCACCGTAATTTCTGTTTGTCCAGGACAATGAAATCTTCCAGGACATGTCGACCAGCACCAACTGGAAACTATTTTCTGTCTTTCATTGACTGAAACCGAAATGTAGGTCAAACTGAAATTAGTGAATAATTCAACAGCACTGTATAGGACATTATTTTATTTGCTTATTTTGCAGTCATTATTTTGCATATATATATTTGACAGCTTTACTAATTTGTGGAAAGCATCACTTCCATCTGGTTCTTTGTTCACAGTCTTCAATTATACCAATATTTAGAAACTCAAAGAAACAGCTAATGCTTATAAAAGAAGAATGATTACGCTGAAGGAGACCCTCATTTCAAGCTCTCGTTGTCATTAAAACCATGTCACTTTTTTTGCTTTAGCTGCATCATTGTACACAGAGCAACACAGGACAACAGAATTACTGTGTGAAAGTCATCAGTTGTCACATCATGTATGATGATCATGTTAGATGCTTGTACAAGCACTAAAACATGAGTCTAAAGGTGTGTTATTATTGAATGTGTTGTAATTTTGAAGGTCTTAGCTGTAACTACCTTGTAACTTATGCATCAATGTGTGTAAAGTTTGTGTGTTTAAAGCTCATCCTCATACTCTGACTTGTGTCAAAATTTATTGCTCAAGTAGAAAATATTTTTTACTACTGGATGTGTGAATGACAATGGTCCAGGTATAAATAAAGATGACATTACACACCACCAAAACACCCACAATGAAGATGTGAGAGTTACCTTGTAAGTCCCCCGTGTTGCCCTGGAACTAACTATATTACAACATCTCTAGATGTAGAGCTTTGTGTGTTCTGTTCAGCAGATCTTTATTCTCCCTCAGAGACATCTTTTCTGCAATAATACAACCATCAGTAACACCCATTCAGTAGTATCTCATTGAATTTACCTCCACAGCACTCTTTTATTGTTGCTTAAGTGTATGTGTGTTTCCACAGAGTTAATTCCCTTGTAACTACTTTGCCCCAGTCACCAACTGTTCCACGCAGCAATGTCAGCCAGCCTGCTCTTCCAAACCAAACTATTACCTGAAAGTTTATCACCATCCATTTCTTCCAGAAACCCTGTAATCCTCCAGCTCTTTCTGTTCTCAGTGGCCCCTCTGGTATGCTAAAAAACAATGGCTGTGTGTGTGTGTGTGTGTGTGTGTGTGTGTGTACAAGCTGAACTGTGTGTGTGTGTGTGTGTGTGTGTGTGTGTGTGTGTGTGTGTGTGTGTGTGTGTGTGCTCTGTGCTTGAAAAAGCCATAATTTCAAGATTCAAGATTCAAGATTCTTTATTTGTCACATGCGAAGATATACACGTACAACAAGCAGTGAAATGTATTCCTCTCATCGCTCCAAGACTGTGCTGACACACATAATAATTTAAAAAAAGGAAGACATATCACATAAGTAAGACAGATATTAAAAAGTTAAGAGAATCATGTCTCTCTAACTATAGACTAAAAGTGATTGCTTAAAGTTCAGGGCTTAAAGTGCAAGGTGTATTTGTACAATTTAAAAGAGAGGTACATTGTGTGTTCTGGTTTAAAAGCCTACTGGTTTGTGGGTAAAAACTCCTCTTAAGTCTCTCGGTTCTAGCCATGATACACCTAAAGTCTCTGCCAGATTTCAGAGGCTTGAATAGGGTGTTGCCCGGGTGTGAAGCATCCCTAATGATCCTGGCAGCCTTTCTCAAGCATCTTTTATTGTAGAGGTCAGGCAGTGATGGAAGAGTTGTTCTGCAGCATATTTCAGCTGCGCGGATAATCCTCTGAAGGGCTTTACGGTCTTGTTCACAGCTGTTTCCATACCATGATGCCATGCTCTGGGTCAGGATGCTCTCCACAGTAGCAGAGTAAAAGGGGCGCAAGATGGCTGGGAAGGCCCCAAACTTTCTCAGCTGCCTAAGATAGTAGAGGCACTGGTTTGCCTTTCTGGCTGTAATTTTGATGTGGTTAGACCATGTCAGGTCTGCTGAGATGGTGACCCCCAGGTATTTGAAGTAGCTCACCCTCTCCACTGGAGCCCCATTGATGTACAGGGGGGTGCAGGTATGATGTCCTCTCTTTAAGTCCACCACTAGTTCTTTAGTTTTGCTGACATTCAGCTGGAGACAGTTTGCGTGGACCAAGATGCCAGACTCTCTACTTCCTGCAAGTAGACTGTCTCATCGTTGTTGGTGATGGACCCCAGCACTACTGTATCATCCGCAAACTTAATGATTGAATTTGAGCTGTGCCTTGCTGGGCAGTCATGTGTATACAGAGAGTACAGCAGCGGGCTGAGTACGCACCCTTGTGGGGCTCCAGTATTTAATGTTATGTTGCTGGAAACATGACCACCTATTTTCACCACCTGTGATCTGCCCATGAGGAAGTCCAGCTTAGTGAACAGTCTCTGTGGTGTGATTGTGTTGAACGCTGAGCTGTAATCGATGAACAACAATCTCGCGTAGTTCCCATTTTTCTTGTCCACATGGCTGAGGGTGGTGTGCAGCACTTAGGAGATGACATCCTCAGTTGATCTGTTGGTACGGTAGGCAAACTGTAGCCGGTCAAAAGAGGAGGGGATGGAAGCAGAGATGATGTCTTTGATGAGTCTCTCAGAAACTTTCATTATTTTCAGAGGCGAGTGCAACAACCAAGTGCAATAACCGATAGTCATTAAGGCAGGATGGTGAGCTGTCTGCACAACAGCGTAACAGTCGGCTGGATATGCCGTCCGGACTGGGCGCTTTACGTACATTAACCCTCTTCAGTGCCCTCCGCACATCATTTTGAGCAAAACTGATCTCCCGTTTTAAGCCGTCAGCTATTAGGCTATTTGTACGATTTGTATCGCTCTCAAAACAGGCATAAAAAGTATTTAGCTCATTTGCAAACGCAAGATTGACTTTCGCTGTTGCAACGGATGATGGCCTACCTTTGAAGTCTGTTGTATGCTGTGGTTCAGAAGTTCACAGCTCTGTGGATTGTACTGTCCACCCACGGTTTCTGATTCGGAAAAGTTTTAATAGTGACTGTGGAGACTATTTCATCAACCAGCATTGCAAGGAAACTTATTACAACATCAGTGAACTGACAGTTGTCTGCATTGTGCCTGAACACTTCCCAGTCTACGTCATCCAGTGCATTTTGTAGTGCAACTTCCGATTGGTTGGTCCAGCGTTTCACCTCCCTTCTGATTGGTGGATCATGCAAGAACTTTTGTTTGTATTCCGGCATCAACAGGATAGTGTTGACCTTTGTAGCCCTTCTTATATGATGAATAACAATGATCCAAGATATTCGCCCCCCGGGTCGGACAGGTAACGTTGGTAAAAGTTTGGCGTGTCTGTGCGGAGATTAGCCTTGTTAAAATCCCCTGCCACAATGAAGGCTGCATTCGGATGACCCTGCTGGACCACACTAAGTAACCCATGTAGCTCAGATAAAGCCGTACCTGTGTCCGCATTGGGTGGGATGTAGACCGCTGTGATGATGACTGATGTGAACTCCCTTGGTAACCAGAACGGGCGGCTCTTGATGGTAAGGTGCTCCAGGTGAGGTGAACAGCCGCGGGAGGGTATGGGAATGCCGCTCTCATCACACCACTTGTGGTTAACAATGAGACAGACTCCTCCACCCTTTGACTTGTTGGATGCTGCAGTCCTATCCATGCGGACTAAAAAGAAGGAGTCCGAAGGAGTCCCTCACGTCGCGTTGGAAAGTGACCCTGGCTCTGAGGTCATCCATCTTGTTTTCAATTGATTGCACGTTGGAGAGCAGAATGCTGGGCAATGGAGGCGGATGGGCTTTTTCCCGAACTCTGTTACGGATGCTGGGAGGCATCCGTAACAGACTTTTAAGAGAATTTCTCTCTGAACACCTCAGTTGTGTTTTCTCTTACAAACAATAGCCTCTTTTGGTTTCTGCATATAGAGGAACTGAATTATGATGTACATGTAGTGATGTTTTCATTAGAAATGTATAACATTATTAATGTTATTATTATTATTATTATTATTATTGTGCGTTATGAATTGGACCTATAAGAATTTTGCATATGGTTCTCATCATGGAGCAGTTTAACAGATCAATATATCCATTGTGATCAATGTTATACTTGTCTATGGCAGTGTTTTTCAAAGTGTGACAGTGCAGCCCTTTCCCCCTTAAACAAAAGTGAGAGAACTGCACCTCCATCAAACATGTATAAAAACCATGTAGATGGGGCATTCTGGGCCTGGGGAAATATCAGAGATGCTTCTTTTCACCTCAGGCTGCTGACGAAGCATGTCAATGTCTGATCATCCGATGTCTGCTTGACAGCAGCTGGTAGGCTGCCAGAAGTGTTGGTGCTACACTGTAACGAACGAGAGACAAAGTAAGCAAACCTACGCAATAGCCTACATGTCATGGACAGACAATGTGCTGTGAGTAATATTGACACAACCTTCAGCAGTGTACTTTTCACAAGGATTGGTTTGCTGGTCACTCATTCAACAAGCCAAGATGCAGGACAAGAGGTGTGTTTTGTTTATGTGTTTGTAACTTACAAAAGAAGGAGACTTTAACAGGAAAGCTGAAAAAGGTTGCTGCTCAAAGTCTGTGGCTCTTGTTGCTCTTCTTATTGGCTGTGTTGTGCTTCGTGCAAGATTTTAATGGTTGTACCAAAATAAGATCTCCAGCTCTGTAGATAAATACTGGAATGATATTCTATTGAATTATTGTAAAAGTAGGGATGGCCATAATGAAACCTTTGTTCGTTTTTGGTTTCTGTTTTTTCAAGACGTGATTTACAGATCAGATATGTATGCTGTAAAAGAGAAAAATTTATTTCAGCTGGATGTTGTCACTTCTATCATTATGAATTTCTTTCAGTTGGGAGATGATCATGCCATAAACTTTAAAACCACAGTTCTCAAAAAGTTGGGGGCTTTGGGATATGAAAACATGAAAGATACTGTTGCCATCGAGTCAGATAAATAGCTGTGGGCTACAACTTGAGCCTTGATTTTTTTAGCCTATGCTTGTTTATATTTGGGCAAACTGGCACCAATAAAAGAATGCTGAATTATCTATAAGCAGGTCCTTTTTGTAGTGTACCCAAGTATGCCCAGACATCTATCCGTAGATTACTTTGATACTGTGGAGATCTGCAGTCTCCCCTTGCTTTTTTTGTCTGATTTTTGCCTTGTTCTTTTATCTGCCTTCCTGACTTTCCTTTTTGTGTCGGTGCTCAGGTGTAAAATCCTCACCTGTTCTGGTCTGCGCTCTGCCAGTCTGCCCTCACAAAGGTAACCGGATCAGTCACTTCTTGGACTCAGTTGAGTCTTGATTCTCTGCCTCATCTGGATTCATCTGTTTGCACATTCCTTGAACATCGATTAAAACTGTTAACCTTTCATCTGCATCTTGTCTTCTCTGTCTGAGAGTGGTATTTTGGGTACTGAGGAAAACTTGAAAGAAGCATCTTTATGTCTCTGTGCTGGCAACAACTGTCGCCAGAGGCATTGTGTTTTCAGGTTGTCTGTTCATGTGTACATATGTCCCATTCTTATGAAATGGGATATCTTAGGAATGCCTTGTGGGAATTGCTACAAAGTTTCACTTGGACTCAAGGATAAACAGGTCAGATTTTGTTGGTCAATGATCAAAGGTCATGGTCACTGTGACCTCACATCTGTACCATTCTCAGGAACACCTTGAAGATATTTCTTCAATTTTGGCAAAAATATCCACTTGAAATCATGGATTAACTCATTAGATTTTAGTGGTCAAAGTTCAGGAGAATTATTTAAGGAGCACATGATTAGAACATCAATTTCAGCTTGAATTCCAGGGCCCTAGTTTCAAGGCTATACTGCATTTGGCCCATGGCAACTGGACATTTAGCATTTCTTGCCTGCAGCATTTTGTTGAACTGACCCAGAGGAGCGTCTACCCACTGACTTCATAAAGAAATCACTTCACATATAACAAGTAGGTTATAATCAATTAAACGATTCTTCTTACTCTATTAACACTAATATATTTATAACATACATTGTTTAAGGGACTTTAAAGGTAAATGCCATTACCCTGAGAACCACTGAATTCCCCTTACTCTACTCTACTCTACTCTACTATTACTACTAGTATTGTCTGAGCTCCACAAATCTCACTGGGTTCTTTTGGTTGTTACATGTGGACCCATTGTGTTACCTCCAGCTATAAGCACAGAATGTCAGAACAGTGGATAACTTTGGCTGAACGTATCAATAAATTAAAGGAACCATATTATGAAAAACTCACTTTTTCTGGGATTTGGGCTCTTTTTTGGGTCTCTGGTGCTGCCACACACATACAAACTGTGAAATAATAATACCGTCCATGCTTTTTTTTAGTGAGGTACGGGTTTCTGAAAGTACCCTGCCTGCAGTTTCCTGATGAACCAGTCAAATTCGGTGTGGCCAATGACGTCATTGGGTGCCATATTTGAATTGGTCAGTACAAGGCAGGATTAGCCATGAGACTTTTTTGAAATGAGGGGTCATTTCCAACTTTGCGTGGAATACCTGCAGATGAGGGACATGTAATACAAATAATTAGCTGTGTGCTTCTTTTGTAGATTAGCGCGAACTCTTAGATAGATAGATAGATAGATAGATAGATAGATAGATAGATAGATAGATAGATAGATAGATAGATAGATACTTTATTCAACCCCAAGGGAAATTCACAAGTTCCAGCATATTCCACAAATTTTAAGTGAAAGACATACAATAAATAATCTAAAAGCACAGCAAGCAAAGAATTAAAAGTTAAAGGTAAAAAATGTAAAAATGTCCACACGTCCAGTGCAATAGGACTAAAAGTACAGATGTCCAGTGCAAACAGAATTAAAAGTAAAGATGTCCAGTGCAAACAGAATTACAGGTAAAAATGTCCATACAGAAGTACAAGTAAAAATGTGCAATGCAACAGAAAGCAAGTATAATGTAATTGTTAAATGAGTTTAAATGAGATGTCCAGAGTTTAAATGTCCAGTGCAAACAGAATGCAAGTTAAGGTGCATGTTGAACAGTGTTGTACAGATTCCATTCAGGACATTGAGGAATGTTGACATTAATGTTTAACGTTTCCCCCCCCCCCCGAGTGGAGTTATAGAGCCATATGGCATGGGGGAGGAATGACTTCCTCAGTCTGTCAGTGGAGCATGACAGTGACAGCAGCCTGTCACTGAAGCTGCTCCTCTGCCTGGAGATGATGCTGTGCAGCGGATGCAGTGGATTGTCCATAACTGACAGGAGCCTCCTTACATCCTCTGCCACAGATGTCAGGCTGTCCAGGGTTTGTCCAGATGTGTAGCTTCCCTCTTTTTGATGCTGCCTCCCCAGCACACTGCTGCGTAAAAGAGGGCACTTGCTGCCACAGTCTGGTAGAACATCTGCATTTTTTTTGCAAATGTTGAAGAACGCCAGCCTTCTGAGGAAGTACAGTCGGCTCTGTCCTCTCCTGCACAGAGCATCTGTGTTGGCAGTCCAGTCCATTTTGTCATCCAGCTGCACTCTCAGGTATTTGTAGGTCCGTACAATCTCCACGCAGTCCCCTTGGTCACAGGAGTCGCAACATGTGACAAAGTCCTGCATCAGTGTCCTGTACTCCTCCTCCTGTCCACTCCTGATACAGCCCACGATAGCAGTATCGTCTGCGTACTTTTGCACGTGGCAGGACTCTGAGTTGTATTGGAAGTCCGATGTGTACAGGGTGAACAGGACTGGAGAGAGCACGGTCCCCTGTGGTGCTCCTGTGCTGCAAGCCACAGTGTCAGACCTGCAGTCCCCCAGTCTCACATACTGCGTG
Source organism: Chaetodon trifasciatus (assembly GCA_037975065.1). Lineage (NCBI taxonomy): Eukaryota > Metazoa > Chordata > Actinopteri > Chaetodontiformes > Chaetodontidae > Chaetodon > Chaetodon trifasciatus. Next base: position 12,547,815 of record JBBMOE010000010.1, read on the forward strand.
TCAGATGTGTGACATCTCAGCTGTGTGTGTTTCTGTTTGTGTTAGTAATCACCACAGACAACATTGCATGAGATCCTTGTAAATGCTATAGAGGTCAGTGTTCTGTGCTTTCTGTCTGTGTTCTGTGTTTTGCAATGAATATTTTGACAAATAGTGAACCAAAATTTGTATGGAGGATGAATAATAACTAGAAAATTTCCCCCTGGCGGGAAATTTTGAGAGTGATACAGTGCGCAAATGCCGGGGTGTGTGTGTATCTGTAATCACATGAAGCTTCATATATGTGTGTTTGGGTGTGTAAGGAGTGCTCAGAGAAGTACTGAGGCTCAGAGGTTGTCATGGCAACTTGAGCTGGTTGCCATTGGCGATAGGGGTCCCCCAGGCAGACAGACAGGGGCAGACCGAAAAGCAGAGAAAAAGAGCCATTTTCTGCCTCTGCACTGCTCTCATATTTGGGCTTATCCTGAGAGAACGGTCGCTCCTATCAGAAGAAAACACAGACCGCCATCGCTGTAAGGACTTCCTGAACACTTCGCTGTGCTTTTGGTGTTTCTACACAAAATATTTCGCAGACACTTGCGAGTTTAAAACAGGGGTCCGTTCCGCTTCTGTCAGCAAATCTTTGTATTGGAGTCAATGAGGAGCAGAGACAGATGTGGCCGCACTTAGAGGCTGCCAATTCAAATTCTGGAAGTCTCTCTGATTTTTTGAGCACATTGTGACAGACAGAACAAATTTGTCTACAAATATGGAAAAAACCATGCGTCTGGAGGAGTGTGGAAAGACAAAAAATCTGGAGTTTTTTTTTGGCTCTCTCCCACTCTGACCGATGACATCACGCGTTCTAACACGAACATTCCGTGCAATACACACCCATTATGATCTCAAAATTTCTCCAAAATTGATCACGGTCATTGAACAGCGATTGATCAAAAACTATACAACCTATCAAAACGTGGAATGATACACCAATACACAAGACTTGTGTCTATGTTTTCAAGTTGGAATGGCATCTCTAGCTGAACGTATGCCGGAGCAGTAGTCTTTTTTCGCCTCGTCCTATTTACTTTGAATGGGAAATTTTCGTGCGTTTTTCGCGTCTGTGGAGATAAATGATAGCACACCGAGTCCGATCGAGCCACACGTTTTGCTGTATCAGCACTGTATCACTAATAATAATAACTGGAAGAAGAAGAAGAAGAAACACGCAGAATAACAAGAGTGTTCAGTGCTCAGCACTGTATCACTAATAAGAAGTTGAAGAAGTTGAAGAAGAAGAAGAAGAAACGCGCAGAATAACAAGAGTGTTCAGTGCTCAGCACTGTATCACTAATAATAAATTTGTGACGGTACCTGGAGCTCCTTCACCAGAGTTGAGCTCATGAACATCAGGGGAGCAACACCAGAGGATTTATTTCCTACTTTCCTTCTCCCAACTGTGGAAATTTTGGACATTCTGGTGAAAAGTGCGCTCACCTTTGCTCACGCAGTGAAACGCCGGAGGAGAGGAAAACGGGCTGGCGTGCTGGTGTGTCTCCGCCAGCGCGGACTACACACAGCGTTACTGGGAATATTTCTCTCTAACGTGCGGAGGAATCTGTTTCTACATCAACAGTGGTTGGTGCAACGACGTGACAGTGATCCAGCAACACTGTTCTCCTGACCTGGAATCTTTCATCATAAACTGTAAGCCTTTTTATTCACCCTGTGAGTTCGCTTCATTCATTCTGGTCGGCGTTTACATCCCACTGCAGGCCAATGTGCAGGACGCACAGCGCGTGCTCGCAGACCACATACTGTGTGTGGAGCGGACCAACCCGGACTCTTTAGTTATTGTCCTTGGCGACTTTAACAGTGGGTGTCTGGGGGCGTGTTTGGGAATGGGCGTTGTACAGACTTTCCTTGTTTTTATCTTTTGTCAAGCACCTTGAGTTGCATTTTATGTATGAAAGGTGCTATATAAATAAAGTTTGATTGATTGATTGATTGATTGAACCTCATGATGATTAGGATTTCGCTTGTTATGTTTAACAATAATAATTTTTGAAGCTAATCTTTTAGTCTAAAACTATATGAGAGATAAAGAGTATCATAAAAAGGGACCAACCGGAAAAGGAAAAACTATTATCTTTACTTGGTAATTTAATGGTGATTTAATGTGTAAGATACAATTGCACTTGGACTTGTGTCTGAGGTTAAGTAAAGGTCGAGCTAAATCAACACAATAAAGGATCTCTGAACAACTTTGCTGGCAAATTATAAGAAAGTAGCTGCTGACAAAAGAGACTCAAAAGGTAAAAACTAAAGGAAGAAATATTGGAGATAGGCAGTGGAAGGAAAGGAAGCACTGAGGCTGCTTTCCATAGCATTTCCTGGATTCCACCCCCACCTTTATAATCATAAACAACTGTTTTTACACCTCCTTTCAGTTTTAACCTTAATGCTCTATTACTTTGTCCATATGTTGCTTAATCCAAGGCCAGATTTTAGCATTTGAAATTGTAATGGCTGGGCACCCTACTTATAATGACAGGGCCCCGCCAATCATGTTAACTGACGGACAGCCTCCATTAGCATAACATCTGCTCCACTTGATCTTTCTGCGGCAAGATGACACATTTTCATATGTGGCAAGGGTAGGAGGGGATGTTTAATTACAATACTGTGTGTATGTCTGTCTGTACACACTTCAATAATCTAAATAGTTGTACGACAACGCCACCCTGGGAATTTCACCTGGGGAAATTATTGACACACAGGTCCGTTTTACTCATAGGCAGAGACGTGGTTCCAAGTTTCAAAGAAAATCAATTTTATTAAATCTTAATTTTAAAAATGATCAAAACCATTCATACAAGGAGGGAAAAGGGACCTAATCAGGGGTTGAGGCTTCTGGGTGGATGAGTGCTAGTGAAGGGGGAACCAAAACAAAGTGAAAAGTGAAGTAACCCAAGTCCCAGGGAGCACAGCACACAAAACAGGAGGACACTACCATCAGTCACCGGCACCGCCACCACCACCGGCCTCCAGCAGCTGAAAAGTGGGAATTATATTAGCGGGGGTGCAGCAACAAAAAAAAAAGGAAGACACAAAATCATTCAAAATAAAAAGTTCAAACAAAGTTAGAATCTTAAACAAAAATATACCACAATAAGTCTTTTAGATTAGAACTGATTATAACAACAATACCAAAGAGCAGACCCCTTAAATTAACTTAGTCAACAAAGGATACAGTCAAAATCAAACTAAACTAAACTAAACTAAATAAATCTAAATAAACAAAAGAACATAAAGTCAAAATCAAGATAAACAAAACACAACTACATAAATCTAAATAAACAAAATAACATAGCTAAATAAATCTAAACAAATAACGTAAGGGTGGTGAGGGTGTAAGCCCCCAGCTCAACTCATTCATACAAGTAAGAAAGGGATTAAATCCCTGTTTAAAAGTTGATTCGATTCCGCGGTGCAATCCACAGAGTCAAGCCACCGTGGCAAGACATCTCGTAGAGCCAGAGCAATGGGGAAACTTCTCGTGGAGACAAAACAGCAGTGACCCCAGTCAGCTGACTCCCCGTCAGCTGATTATAGTGACCCGATCGCAGTTTTACCTAATCAAAAATAGGGTCAACATTTCTAAGCTAAAAGCTGATAATGATGCGACTACACGCTAAATTGAATGCATACCTTTTAACAAAGGCGGACACACACACACACAGTCACCAAGGCTCTTACCTGTGACCACACTAGCATTAGCCACATCGTAGCAAACACCATAACGCCAAGAGAGAGAGGACGCTTACTACATGAATGCCACATGCAGGAGCAGACACAGGAAGCATGAAGCGGCGCACAAGCAGTCACTCTAAAATACAACAATTACTGTCAGTGTGAAACAATGTAATCTGCCAGCCAGCGAGGAGAAGCAGTAAGCGGCCATACCTGTCGAGGGCAGACAGCCTCTGACCCAGAAGTGACGTGTCAGATGGAGCGCAAAGAGGGAGAGCCCAGGGAAAGGGCTGTTGCTTTTATACCCGGCTCATTCCTCTGATTGGCCATCAGCAAAGTTCATTGCATGCAGCAATGCATAGAACGATAAACAACATTACCAGGGAGCCTCTTTGGTCAATATACACTTTCAATGTTGATCACATTTTATTGAAATAAATTAGTGGTTGTGTTGAGATTCAGCCTGAAGATGGGGGATCTGGGAAGAATGGGAGTTTGTTAAGAGCTTGTCGAAAAACAAATTAAAGGTGTCATGTGGACATTTCTTGTAATCAAAAGCTATGTTTCCATTCAGTGTTACTCACCAAAATGCATTGTGTGTTTCTTTGAGGTTCAACCAAGCACATAATTACTGCTGAGGACAGGTCACGTCCCCTTCGATATATTCAAAATGAAAATTTGTCTTCCCCAGGATTTGTAAAGACCAGTCATCAAATGCTCCTGAAAGCTAAAAGAAAGCTTATGTTCTCCTCTCAGTATTCAGTATTAAACTGATTACAAACATATACTGGATGGTTACTGAACTTCATATCCGTGTTTATATCAACTAGCAACAGCCTTTTTGTGTCTTCTATACGTCATTTACAGTCTGTCAAAATCAGAACACAATTATCTTAAATTGACTTACTTAGTCTTATGTTTTTGAGAGCACAGTAACAGGCTGGAGGATGATCTGAGTTGATTTGCCCTTGAACTGTGTTAATATTAACTGACCATATTGACATTGTGTTGTTGGTTAAAATGCACAGAAGCTCAGGAGTGGCAATTCTGTGCACCCAGCATGAATTGTCTGTGGCACATAGTCTTCTCTGTGTCCTGTGTGTTTTCTGTTTTCTTTTGTTTTTACCTGAAAATCCAACATGTATGTCATTACCAGTTAAAGTTAATACTGAAAATATAGAGAAATACTACCCATGCTCATATCCCGACTGTACACAGACACAATTGTATCAACTGATCAAGCCAGATGAAACCAATCGGCCAGCTAAAATTCAAGCATGCCTTCAAGACATCAACACTTGGATTACCTGAAATTTTCTGCTATTAAACTCTGCCAAATCTGATGTTAATGTATTTGACCCCAAACACCTCCAAAACACATTATCTTAAAATATAGTCTTAAGATACAGTTATTCTAGATGGGATTGCCCTGGCCTCCAGCACCACTGTAAGGAATATCAGAATCACCTTTGATCAGGATATGTCCTTTAACACACACATAAAAAGAAATCCCACATAAAAAAAAAGAAAAAAAAAATTCAAGGACTTTTTTAAATCTATCTAACATTACAAAAATCTGGCACATCCTGTATCAAAACAATAAAACCAGAAAAGCTAGTTCATGCATTTGTTACTTCCCGACTATTTCAATTCCTTATTATCAGGCTGCCCCAATAAACGTCCAAAGACTCTCCAATCCAGAACACTATGGCAAATGTTCTGACAACAATTAGGAAAAGAGATCATATTTCTCCAGTACTATCTTCTTTGCATGGGCTCCCTGTAAAATCTAGAATATAATTTATAATCCTTCACCTCACCTAGAGGGCATCACTAAAAGGACGTTGATATTTAATGTCCTTTTACTGATACCCTCTATGTTTGCTATCCACTTTGCTGCTGTAATACCTGAAATTTCTCCACTGTGGGACTAATAAAGGTATATCTTACCTACAAAGCTCTTAATGGTCAGACACCATCATATTTTAGAGAGCTCATTGTACCCTATCACCCCTCTAGCACACTGCGCTCCCATAAGGACGGCTTACTTTTAGTTCCTAGAGTGGCCAGAAGTCAGGTTGGTAGTAACAAAGCACATTTACTTGAGTGCTGTACTTAAGTATGTTTTCGGAGTATCCATACTTTACTTGAGAATTTGTTTTTGACTTGTTCAAGCATTGCTTCTAAATGATATTTTTAATATTTCCAGCCATTTTCACTATTCTTTAACAGTTTATCATGGCTCCATTGTTTTTTTGAGACATCCCTGTTTGCTTTCTTATTCGATTACTGTTCCTCTCGTCTTTACCTTGGTGGGTAAACTAACCAACTATTCCCTCTGAGGATGACATACTTCTCAAGAAAGCTAACAAAGAGATTGCTGACCTTGAGGATATTTGACGGCTTTCTGATGAACTGAACTGATTCTATTATTAGTGGTATCTCCTTTTTTTCTCCTGTACCTGATGTTGAGGTCATTTTATAAAGAAGGTGAATATCCCAAATCCAGCCCAAACCCAACACAATTTTAATGTTAGAGAGTACCGTCTCCCATATAAACTCATCTTCCTGCATCTTAGACATCATCCCCACTGAGTTGCCCATGAAGGCATTGTTCCACTTCATTTCATAGATTTTTAACAACTCACCCACCCCCCAATTTGGCCTCATGTCTTTAAGTAACCACATACAAACCTTTTGTTATTTAAGGTTCTGGAGAAAGTCATTTATTTTATTTCATCTTTTGTGAATAATAATAGTATTAGTATTTTATGTAGTCTTTTATTATTCTAACAGCTGCCAGTCTGGTTTTAGAGCACTACATAATAGCAATACAGCACTTGTTATGGCTATTAATGACCTGCTGCTAACTGCAGACAAAGGCGACTGCTTGATTTTAGTTCCTCTAGATCAGGCATGTCCAAAGTCCGGCCCGGGGCCAATTGCGGCCCATGGTCAAATTTCATGCGGCCCGCAGCCTCTGTCATAAAATGTATCACTTGTGGCCCGCCACACTGTCGACTAGAGTATGTGAATTACAGAAGTACAAAATGCAATTTTATGTTTCACCAAAAGATGACAGCAGCACTGTGTAGCCACCCTCTGGCGGTGTGACTCTTGCTGTGACCCTTTCCAGCCAATTTCTAAAATGGCGTCTGTGAATAAAAAAATGTGCAAATGAGGAGGTATGCAGCAGACATCGCATCTCTGGCTGAGGAGTTTAAACAACGCTTGAAAGGTGAAAAGGAAGATCATGCTTTTCTCCACTCCCTTCTCCATTGATGCTGACGATGCTCCGGATCAGCTGCAGCTGGAGCTCATTGAGCTGCAGTGTAACAGCGAGTGGCACAGTCGACACCAACAGCTCTCTCTTGTGAACTTTTACCGCCATCTGGAAAACGGCAGGTTTCAAGAGATTCGAACATTTGCTAAGAAAATGCTGAGATTGTTTGGCTCCACATACTTGTGTGAGAAGACATTCTCTGTTGTGAACTTTAACAAGAACTGCGTGAGAACAAGACTAAGTGATTCTCACCTGCGTGACATTTTGCACATCCAAACCTCTGTCTTTAAACCAGACCTGGCCTGTGTACTGCAGTCCAGATCTCAGTATCACCCTTCACATTAGTGCAAGCAAGTTATTTGTTTTGGTCATGTGTTTTGTGTCAAAATCGCAGTTACAAATATTTTTGGACACTTGGACTTATGGCATTTTATGTTTTGCACTTCTTAATAGGATAACTATTGGTGTTATGTTCCTGTTCATATGTTTTGAACTTGAACTGAAAAGTTGACAGACAACATTAATTACCAATAATATGGAATATTTAAAATGAACCTGAGATATATTTCAGCTTCCTGAAAGTTTTTTTTTTTTTTGGCCTTCAGATATGAAAAGCAGAGTGATTTTGGTAAGACCTGTTTAGATTTATTTGTCATTGATGTGAAGAAATGAATATTATGCCAATTGTAGTAAAAATTGTCATAAAATGGTTCATTTGCATTTCATTTCAATGGTTCAAAAAATGTCAGGCAGAATGGTTGGCCCTCACGCATTTTCACCTCATCAAATCTGTCCTTCTTTGAAAAAAGTCTGGACACCCCTGCTTGAGATGTAAGTACTGCCTTTATGCAAACACCTCTAGAACAGAACTTTTTCTGTCCCTCTTCAATGGCTCAGTTGAATTGTGGTGTCCCCCAAGGCTCAGTCCTGCAACAATTTGTTGTCCAACCTGAGAAAGTGTGTTGAGGTTTGTTAAAAAAAAAAAAAAAATCCAGGTAAACCTTTTTGATAAATGAAGTTTCAGTTCTGACATTACCAGTTCTATTATCAATACTTTTTAACATTTTGATGTAATTTATCATCGCAGTGCAGCCTCTCTCCTGTTCTCTGTGATGGGGCTGAGCTCCTCCACATACACAAACACACACATGCACACAGAGTGAATCAAAGATTCACTAAAAAGATTTTACAATTTGTGGCAGCAGTGCAACAATGCTTTGGCATAAAAGAAAAAATGTACTTTTGAATAATGAACTATTTTTAAAATGTGTGCTTGAGGACTTTAACTCCAGTGAAAATTTGACTTAAGAACTTTCACTTGGAGTAACATTTGACCATGTATAATTTGCTCACATGCACAAACGACATCTATGTCTTGGTCTTGGATACTGAGAAAAAAAAATACAAAATCGAGTCATTAAAATTGCAAATACATCAGTCTTTCATTCTAACCAAACTCAATGAAAAAAAGCTTACAAACATCAAGCTATGCTGCTAGGCTAGTTTGTAAGATCAACTTCTCACCCTCATAATTGTGGACATAATTTGATATTCTTGTGGCGAGAGTAGGAGGAGATATTTGATTACAATACTGTATGTATGTCTGCACACTTCAATAATCTAAACAGTTGCACGACAACGCCACCCTGGGAATTTTACCCAGGGAAATTATTGACAAACAGGTCCGTTTTACTCATGGGCAGAGACGTGGTTCCAAGTTTCAAAGAAAATCAATTTTATTAAATCTTAATTTTAAAAATGATCAAAACCATTCATACATGAAGGGCAAAGGGACCTAATGAAGATGAGGCTTCTGGGTGGATGAGTGCTAGTGAAGGGGAAGTGAGCCAAACAAAATATGAGGAAACAAAACAAACTTAATCACTCACACACACGTTATGGACAGTGAAGTAACCCAAGTCCTGGGGAGCACAGCATACAAAACAGGAGGACACCACGACCAGTCACCGGCCTCCAGCAGCTGAAAAGGGGAAATTAGCGGGGGTGCAGCAAAAAAAAAAAAAAAAAAAAAAAGAAAGGAAGAAAAAAAATCATTCAAAATCAAACAAAAGTTCAAACAAAGTCAGAATCTAAAACAAAAATACACCAAAATAAATCTTTTAGATTAGAACAAATTATAACAATACCAAAGAGCCCAGACCCCTCAAATTAACTCAGTTAACAAGGAGACAGTCAAAATCAAACTAAACTAAACTAAATAAATCTAAGTAAACAAAACACCATAAAGTCAAAATCAAAATAAACAAAACAACTAAATAAATCTAAGTAAACAAAATAACATAGCTAAATAAATTTAATCAAATAACGCAAGGGTGGTGAGGGTGTAAGCCCCCACTTCAACTCATGCATACAATTAAAAACGGGACTAAACCCGTTTAATAGTTATTCGAATCCGTGGTGCAGAGTCAAGCCACTGTGGCAAGACACCTCATCGAGCCAGAGCAACGAGGAAACTTCTCGTGGAGACAAAACAGCAGCGGCCCTAGTCAGCCCAATCGCAGTTTTACTAAAAATAAGTTTAGCATTTCTAAGCTAAAAGCTGATAATGATGTGGCTACATGCTAAATTGAATACATACCTTATAACAAAGGCAGACACACACACACACGAGGGAGGATGCGAGAGGGCTGCAGACAGTCACCAAGACTCTTACCTGTGACCACACACCATAACGCCAATAGAGAGAAGACACTTACTACACGAATGCCACACACAGGAGCACACACGGGCAGCACGAAGCAGCACACAAGCAGTCACTCTAAAATACAACAATCACTGTCAGCATGAAACAATGCAACATATCAGCCAGCAAGAAGAAGCAGTGAGCAGCCATACCTGTTGAGGGCAGACAGCCTCTGACCCGGAAGTGACGTGTCAGGTGGAGTGCAAAGAGGGAGAACCCAGGGAAAGGGCAGTTGCTTTTATACCTGGCTCATTCCTCTGATTGGCCATCAGCAACGTTCATTGTATGCAGCAATACATAGAACGATAAACATTTCTATGCTGCTACATTATGTAGTTTGTAGTTTGTAGTTAAAAAAGAGCTCAGCCTGTACCAGCTCTATATGGAAAGTGTCCTGAGACAACTTTTGTTGTGATTTGGCGCTGTACAAATAAAATTGAATTGAAAATTGAAGTTTGCTGGTGGGAACAGGTGAAAGAACATTGTTAACATTTGTTCACGGTAAATATTGCAGGCATAATGAATAATATGCTACTTTCATTAGCATCAACTATGGGAGGAACTAAGTGAGCAGAGGAAGTGACTCTCTGAAGACCCCCCTTGATGCGATGACTGACAGATTACATTTTCATTTTCTCCATTTTAGAATGTGATGACATGTAAATGTTAATGCAGTAAATTAGGGCCACTGTGTCACTTGTTGCATTGAAATAATGTCCACTTTAGTACAGTTTAAATTGTTGAAAAATTAAATGTCAACCACCTTTCCATTTTCATTTTAATATGGTCATTTAACACCCGTGTGATCATGTGAAAATGAAAGTGCAAATTGGATTATTGCATCTTCATTTTACATTTAACCAAAATAACACATACATAAATGTGAAATTATAATGATATTATGGAATTACATTTTGTTTTTGCTTCTCCTTTTCAGTCTATGGGCTTCTAATATGGGCTTCCATATTAACATTTGCTAAGCCAATTTCTTTTAGAATTCCTGTGTTGTTTACAATATTGTTTACATCCATGTTTACTACCTTGCTAACTCTCTGCCAGCATATCCTAGTGAGTTACTGTCACCTGTTCAACAGTGGAATAATGTAATACCATTGGGAGAACTGAGTATTGCAACATCATCATATACTGTTGTGTATATATGTGACCCGCTATGAGAAAACCAGCAACAGGTCGACCCGGCGCAAGTTGTGTAAACAAAGAAAAATTGTTTTTTTTTTGTTTTTTTTTAAATTAGTGATTTTCATTTTTTGCAGAATATGTAAGTTGAAATCATGAAGAAGCCACTCCATGTTTCAAATAACAGTATTGGGGGCCCTAAAACCATAAACTTTGTATATGAATTTGGGTTGTTTTAGAGGAAATTCTCGGTCCTAGTTGGGGGTGTGGCGATTCAACAGTAAATTAGCTTACTGGCTTTCTTTGGCCATTCACGGCTATTCACGTGATTCTGTTCTTTTCACGGCCAATCAGCTGCACATTAAAAGGGAACCACATGGCTACTTATGCAGCTTCTGGTTATGCTGACGCCAATCTCACTTCTGATTCTGAACCCAACTAGAAGATGAAACTGAAGAATTTGACGAGAGCGACTGCATTACACTGGAGAACATCCCTAATCTACAGTTGACCTTAGCTGAAGATGAAGATGACGACAAATACGACGAAGAGTAGTAGTAGTGATGGCGGTGCGTGCGGACGCAGCGGCTCCTCTCTGTCCTGATAATGTGGTGATTTTATGTTTTTGTCGCACTTGTCTGTCCCAATGCACACATACAGCCGTGGGACTCTTTTTGACATCGGCAACACAGCAATCTGCAAGATAAACCCGGCACACGCTAAGGAGTTACTCAACCTCGGCCTACTCCGGTGGCCCGTTTAGACACCAACCCCCACTGCTGCAGCGCACCTGCAGAGGAAGCGCCTCAGGCAGTGCGAGAGAAGGCGGAAGTGGGGAAAGCGCAGGGTATCCGGGTCAGGCTAGTGGCGAATCAACACAAGCCGGCTAGACCATCTATCATACTCGCCAATGTACGCTCCTTGGACAACAAACTGCACTATATACACCTTCTAAGATCGACCCAGCAGAACGTGAGAGAGTGCTGTGTTTTCGTTTTTACGGAAACATGGCTCAATAACAGCATACCGGACTCCACCATCCAGCTGGACCAGCCAACATGCTACCAAGCAGACAGAGCCCTCATTGAAGGAGGTTAGGGGTCTGTGTTTACATCAAGGATGCTTGGTGTCAAGACGCTATGATGAGTTGTAGACACTGTTCACCCCTCACGGAGTTTATGATCATCAAGTCAGAGCCTCTGTTAATGTCCTGTACATATAGCAGCATTGACAATAAAGTTGACTTGACTTGACTTGACTCATTCAGCTCATTCAGCAATAGACTGATCCATCCCACTGCACCACAGAGTGACAGAATTTATTTTATTTTATTTAATATTAGAAATTAGTATCTACATTTGCTCCTTCTAGCTCTTAAGTATATTTCCTTTCTTGTTTTTCATTTTTATTCAGAGGCTTTTTGTAACAAAAGAATTTCCATTTCCGTTTGATAACCATTGTTCAAACTACTGCAATAGCTTCTGTCCTGCGGGCTAACAGATATCAGATGTTGCTGATAGCTAGACCAATAGGGGGTTGGACTTATGTAAATGAGATGCAATGAGCAGCACTGTGTTCCCGGCTCCCCTGGTAGGTGAGAATCTTGAGAATCTTTCAGGCTGGATTTCTCACTAAACTAGTTTGAGGAGTGCCTACATTCAAATGGCCCCATCTTCTTCAAATGTTTTCAGATTTCCATGTGTTAGACATTGTTGGAAAACTTAGAAACTACACTTTCAGAATCTGTAAATAACTTGAAATGCCCCCCGGGAGACTTGATGCTGGTTTTCTCGTGGCTGGTCACATATATACTACTAGAGGCAGCCCTATGGAGCCCTGAGCCTTGAGCCTTAAGCAAGACTTGAGCAAGGCACTTATAATTAATTCAGTTCAATTTCATTAATACAGCACCAAATCACAACACAAGTTGTCTAAGGACACTTTCCATATGGAGCATATAGAGATCCAACAATTCCCTCATGAGCGAACATTAGGCGATAGTGGCGAGGAAGAACATCCTTTTAACAGGCAGAAAATTCAAACAGAACCAGGCTCTGGGTGGACAGACATCTGCCTTAACCAGATGGGTTAGAGAGAGAGGGACAGGGACAGAGACAGAAATGCAATCACAGTGACAGTGACAGTGACAACGCCAATAATAGACTCTTAACTATATGTAGCATATATAACATAGTAGTAGTAGCAGTTGCAGTGGATGTCAGGCAGAATCATGACAGGAGGACATATCCTGATCTAAGATAGTTACCAGATAATCAATAGGGAAAGAGTGCACTGCAACACATGCACTATAAATTTGTTTTTATGTGCACATTTTAAGTACATTTTATACCTTCTTGAGATGGTTTTTTTTTTTTTTTTTTTTTTTTTGCATGTGTCATTTATGCTCTGTTGAAGCTTGATTGCTCCCATTAGTTTGAGTGTGTGTGTGTGTGTGTGTGTGTGTGTGTGTGTGTGTGTGTGTGCGCTCACGTGTGCGCATGTAGGCTCTCCTCCAGAGCAGGGATTAGCTAAACAGCATCTGGATGCTCACTAATTGGCTCTCCTCTGCACACAACCATAAAAAATAAAAATTAAAAAAAATAGCACACCTCACGTCCTTGTGTTTGTGTATGCGTCTCACACATAAAGTGCAGCTTCTGCCAGTGATTGGGGATTACCATGGTAATGTAGTAAGCCATGTTCACTGAGAGAAAGTTACAATTATGCCAGATAAATAGCACACAATTGTTAGAAATGTCTAAACGGTCAGTCATGGCACAGGCTGTATTTATAGGCATTTCTCATGTTGTGTTTTTTTTCTTTCTTTCTTTTTTAATGATTTCCCTAGCTGTGCTGCTGCTATTGTCTTCTTGTAAATGTTATTGCCACTTAACAATATAATGTGCCCGTTTACACTATTATTAGACACTAGTTGCTGCAATCAAGGGCCGGGTAGAGCAAGGCTTACTCTCAATATGTCCGAACTAAAGCCAAAGGTAGACGGCAGCACACATGGAGATGCATCACAGTATGAAGGCAGTGAAGGACACAGAGATGTGGAGCGTACTGCCTGATGTACTATTGATTGATGTATACTGTGTGTAAACACACTTTCCAATGAATTCCATATTTACATACAGAAACATGCAGGTGTGAGGTAAGCAAGGAAACTCCTAATGCACGGCTAAATGTAATACAACTTTTTCTATTATTCAAAGGGTCAAGCATATGTTTCTCCTTGACACATTTCCACATTTTCTCAGCCACAAATTCAAACATTTGAGCACAGTTGTAATGAATTCAAATTTCTGAGCTGTGTATGCCACATACTTCAACATTAGATTCATTTAATTATCCTCCTGTACCCAGTAGATATTCTGGAGTCTGTTGGGGCCCTAGGCAAAAATTCCCATGGGGCGCCTCTAACCAGTGTTCATTACCAATACATTATAAATAATCTATCATCAATGAAAAATGTACTAAATCTAAAGTTTTTATTCAAATGCTCACATTAGTAGAATTTTCAAAATATAAATATCAAAAATCAGTAAAAACCAGAACAATAAATATCTAAATAAGTAAATAACTTCAATGCTTTCACATTATAAATGAACCACAATAAAAGACTCATCAACACGTAGCACTGATTTTGCAAATTCTACCACTGTGTCCTCACATCAAAAGTTCACAAACCGCACACCTAGCTGCGACACTGAGCTGCGCTGAGAGGTGGGAAAATACTGATAGAGGAGCAGAGTATTTCGAGAGGGATCCTGTCCTCCTGTGCTGACATTTGGTCTATTTCGGCATTATTTAATAGTGGACTGTTTAGGATATTTAGTTTATCGCTCCAACAGCTCTGCCTGCCACACTTAAGTGAGCAGAGTTGCTAGCTGAAGTTATTCAAGTGTCTCGCCCATTAGGAAAGGCTAAATTAAATATTAGCATTTAGTTATTTACCGTTACAGTTACAGTTAGTCTTTCTTTTTTTCCCCTTCAGACAGGTAACACCTCCAATTCAAACTTAAAGAATGTTAAATGAATCATGCAAGTTCAATAGGAATGGCGTCCCTCTTGGGAGGTTTCCTACTGAGATGTCATTGCAAATTGTCCATTGGTTGTTTAAGGGGGAGGGGTTGCTTGCGGCCACTGCAGGTGTCACATTCTGTGGATTAACATTTGTCAGCTCTCAGGGGCCTCCTAACAGTTTAGGGCCCCGAGCAGTTGCCTGCTGGGCCTGATCAAAAGCCATGTGTCTCCCTGCACCTGATATGTTGATACATTCTAAACAAATCACAGCAAATCATAGCTACATGCTTAAAGCTGCATCAATTGATTTTTCCTTTGGCCACTTGTAGCAGGTAAACGCCTAAATACAATTGGGTGAAAAAACCGGATCATACATGATAGATTTCTGAGGTGGGAGGGATCAGATGTGTTTTTCTCCATTTTGTATTCCCCTTCCAAACTTTTCTTTGAATGACTCCCTTAATGTTACTTAACATGGAAACATGGGAATCAGTGGTTTCACAAAAGCAATTTGCAAGCCCTTTACACAGAGTTTTTTGCAACATACACATTCATTCGATTTATTACTAATACAAATCGTATGCTGGACTGTATATTAATTAGTGCAGCTTTTAGCTGAACTTCCATATGTTATGTAATAACACAGAGTACCAGTTTCCTAAAGAAATAATCGCACATATCTATTTAACTTTTCGCTCAAAAAATAAGATATAAAAACAAAAAAGGTGCAAGAAACAAATTTTACATTTGTGTTAGATTTGTGTGCATAAAAAACATCATCCTGGTAACTCAATAATAATAATAATAATAATAATTATTATTATTATTATTATTATTATTATTATTATTATTATTATTATTATTATTATTATAAAAGTAACATAAATTACATTAAAAGGGTGTAATAGACAGTCCATATAGGATGTGAAAAAGGAATTCAGAGTGATTCAGGCAAATATTACTGGTGATTGTATGGCTATGCTATGGAGTCAGCTTTAGCTACATCAAGTCATATCTCCAAACAATCCCAGTCTGTGACCCATAAACCTTTTAAAGCTCCCCCTATAAACTGATCACCAGCATCCATATCTCATTCCTACTGTGATTCATCCTGACCCAAATAGGTCCTACAATCTATTTTGGTTTGTATTGCATGCCTTTTCCCCCTTATTCTTCTCTCTATTTCTTTATTAATCTGTCATCCGTACATGATCCTTTTAGGAAGAGCCTCCACTGATTCGATTAGATGGGCTTTCATTATGGTAATGGTGGATCAGGCAGCAAGGGAGATCAGAGGGGATGTTTGTGCCTGATTCTGCTGCCTCTGTTACAACACAAAGGATGTATACATTCACTGTATGGTGGCGTGTGTGTATGTGTGTTCTTGTGGGCTGAGGCTAGATATCTGTGTGTGGGTGCAGGCTATACATATATTTGGCCGGTGGCTCTGTGAATGTCATTACTTGCTAATCTTTGGAGCACAAGCTAGGTGCAGGAAACGCATTTTGTGTTAAGGTGACAAAGACTCCACTCCTACATATGTACATACAGTATTTACTGTATCATGTTCACACTTAACCTGAATGTCAACACTTCAGAGAAAGATCTAATAGCTAAAACATAATATTGTGTTTATTTTGTGCGAAGTGTAGATGCTATGACATCAAACTTTGTCACCAGCTGGAATACAATTCAGGAAAACAACTTACACAAAAATGGACTAACATGATTGTGGCCTACATACCACACTACATTGGCTCAGGCTGGACCTCATAAAGCAGCAGCTGAGGTTTCCCACATGGAATCTCTTCAGTAAACTGTCCTTCCACTGTCTTTTTTGGTCAGGTCCTTCTCAAAGGCACGTTGAATTAAATGAGCTTTCAAGCTTGTGTGACGTGCTTTTTCAGTGCTCAGTGAACATATTTTTCAAAATGAAAAAACAGATCTCACAGCTTTTTACAGTAAACAATAAATCTGATGATGTCTGATGAGTTCTAAACTTTTTCATAGTCCACAAAGAGGTGTTGGGAGCTCTGAGAGAGGCACCATTCTCCCTATTACAAATCAGCGTACTATCAAAATGATTTTGTGGGGTAAAGTAGTTACATAATGTTGCTTTAAGTAATTTGAAAGATGACACAAAGTTGTTAAACAGACAAAATCCAAAGAATATTCACAAACTGTATTTTCACATGGATAGACCTCAGATTTTTCCCAGTTAACAACACTGTCTAGCTGTTTGCTGTTTGGCTCAATCAGTTGCAATTAAAATACATCCATTCAGACGTGGTGCTATAGATAAATTGGTATTCTTTGGTTACAAGGTGAATGACAATACACATCAGTGCATGAGTGCAGGTATTTTTACTGATAGATGAGAAAGTGAAAAGACATTTGTGTGCTTGTTTCATGTTCCATTAAAAAGTAAGTAATATTTTTATTTTTCTTTGGTCCACAAAAAATAAATACTACAGGTGTGAAAATGACTTTAGATGGATCTTGGCTAATGTGCAATATAATCAGCTGCCCCTCGTCATGCTGACATTTTTTGAAATGTTCTGTCCAGCAGAGGACCATGTTTACTGGAAATGGTCTCCTGGAAACACTTTACCTTGAATGGGAACATAGAATCCTGTTGAAAATCGAACAATACAATAATCATTATTTTTGCACAGCAACACCTTAAAAGACTTAAGAAGACATCACTCACTTTTTAATTTGAAAACTCGTGAGACCATTTGTTTTGCAGGGCTGAAAATTAAGTGTTTCCACTTACCATGATGACAGCACATATGGTTTTTTTTTTTTTTTAATGGCAGGAGAAATCCAACCTCTAAGTGTAGTTCATTAATATTACTAATGGTAGGTCCATTGTCTTGATTGCTTGACCTGGTGAATGAGTTCAGACCGCTGGAGCTCAGGGAGAGCACGGTCTTAACCATACAAGTCACTATGCCAGTAAGTATACACTCCATATGTTCACACACACACATACACACACACACACACACACACACACACACACACACACACACACACACACACACACACAAAATCAGAGCAGCGGTCCAATTCCACTGCTGCAATTATCAAAGTGCCCCTCAACCTCCAAATTGAGGAATTCATCTTAATTCAGTCAAATGGCATTTCAGTGACAGAGGCTCGAACTGTGCCAGATTATGGATTAAAGTAATCCCACTGGGCCTGGGAGGGAGGGCGTGTTTGGGAACAAGAGGAGGAGTTTTCAATCATTCATTGAAGCGAACATGGCTGGAAGCTGGAACAAGTAAACAAAACAATTACAAAAACAGGTTTAGGATTGTCGCTGATGCTGCTTCTTTCTTGTCAGGCAAGAATAGATTGGTAACCTGCTACTGAAAATGATAGACTAATCCATTCACACAATGTCACAAAAAAAAAAAAAAAAAAAATTCCATCATCCACCATCACTGCTCACTGTCACCTTAACTGTCTCCTTCCTGTGGACCAGGATGGACCGAACGGCAAGTCAATGAGACCCAGCTTGACAGCCATATTGTCACATCCAGCCCACCACATTCCCATCCAGCCCACAGAATATAAATGAATTCAGAAAATGCACTCATGTTTAATGTTACTCACCAGTGGAAGAGGCCCAGACTGTCCTGAGAATGATCAGCTTGCCAACCCCTGGCAATGTGCCAAAAAATTTGTAATTCATAATTCACTTGCTAGAGGATCCTCACAGGGATAGACAAATAGACAAGGCTTGTCTATTAGATGCAAGAAACATCACTTGGGTCTATTTTCATTGGGAAACTGTTGTATTGAGTCTCAAAATGAGTATTTTTGTTTGCATCCTGGGATTGTGACGGGGAGTTTTTGTTGAGATAAGGATTCATTCATTGGTAGTCGAACTGTGGGTTTTGTACTGAGCACTGACTGCCTCCTTGACAGAGGTCTTTTCTAGTACAGTTACTAGTTGTCAATATGGATCATTATGTCCTTGTCATTCACAGTGATCCTGTCCCCAGATGAATGTGCTTTTAATGTGGCTGATTCCCCTATCATTGGCATTGCTCTCATGGTTATGTTAGCTGCTGTAAAGAGTGTTGTGTGTTATTACTGCTCACACATTCACATTATACCGGAGAAATTGCTATCATCAAAATCACACAGTGTGTCTCGATTTCTCTAGGACACAATAACTATTGTAAATGTAGCTGTAAGAACATGTCTGAGTCTGAAATAAATATGGACTAACTGTCTGAGCCTTGTCTGCTCTCGATTTCATGCTGGCCCAGTCACAAGAAATGTGATGTTAATTAACTGATTAAATGTTATTTTGTAATCACCAGTCGTTCTGTACCTCTGAACTTGAATAAAAATCATTTGCACACCTTTGAGTAATGAACTCCTGCTGAAGATATTATGGCAACAAAACGTGCATCGTATAATATAATATGTCTAGATGGAAAGCAATGAATGCAAAATGGAGTATATTTGGTTTATTTTTTTGAAATGTAAGAAATATATCTTTTTCATGTGAATGTTACTGTGCACTAAAAAGGATTAAAGCGTTAAAAAACATGTCAAATCATTCTTTCTCATTTTTTTTAGAGGTGTGCATTTTTTATTGTCAACACATCCCATGTGCACACCCAAACTAACACTGATCCTGCTAAAATGTATTGTGTGTGTGCCGATGCTTGATCTATCTCATCATGTATATCACCTCTGTGCCATAGGGCTCCATTGTTGTCCAAAAACAATTAAAAACATCAGTCAACATCAATGAGACACAATCACATGTTCCTTCATTGCCATGAACTCACACACTATAACTTATTTTGACTCACTCCCACGAATACCGCCCTGCTACCAGAAACACCAAATGTGGATTAATTTGCCACAGAAAATAGTACCTGTTGTGTCCCCTCCATAAAGCTAGGCGGCAGTGTTACAGAGTAGGAGAATCAAGGTGGTGACTACTGAAATATACGATATAGTTACGATCTGCTGCAAAAGTCATGTTTTCCTCTAAAGCCTGTCTGTTCAAGTAAACAGCCTTTTGTTCTACACTCCGGCCTTGTTATTGAACTACAACATTACATTTTGGCGACGAGTGAACCTCACGTTTTGTGTTTTGCATCTTTTGCTGACTCAACATGGCTGGAAATGTGCCTGCGCCTCCGATGTTTTTGCCGTGCCCGGGAGAGCCGACGACACCCTTCGACACGTGGCTGCGGATTTTCAACAATTATATGCTGGTAATTAATGCAACGGCAAATGCTTGGCCAGAAGCACGCAGGAGAGCTACATTACTCCACCGTCTCGGAGCCGAAGGACAACGGATTTTCTACTCATTACCAGATACAGGTGATACTTTCACCTCTGCTGTCGCTGCTCTAGAGAAACACTATACACCCAAAGTCAACGTCGTTGTGGAATGGCATGCCTTTAGACAGCAAAGACAAGCACCCCATGAAACTATTGCGCAGTATGTGACCATGCTGCATGATCTTGCTTCAAAATGCGGATTTGATGATAAAATGGATGAAATGATCCATGATCAGTTGATTGAACACGTGACTAACTCCAACATAAGAGAGAGGCTTCTCCTTGAACCAGATTTGACACTGGATAAAGCCCTCACAATTGCATCACAAGCAGAATCTGCTGTTCAACAAGCCAAAGCAATTACAGCACATGACAGTGTCCCAGTGCAAGCTGTACAGCCCCATCCACAGTTCACTAAAAAGAAATACAAACAGCACACTCATCCAAATAAGCCATCCAATGCCACTACTACATCTTCCCGCAGCTGTTTCAGGTGTGGTTCTGACAAACATCTGGCTAATGCTCCCCAGTGTCCTGCAATCAAAGCCACTTGCAAGTCTTGCCATAAAGTTGGACATTTTGCCCGTGTTTTTCGCTCATCCAGCTTATCCAAGACCGGTGATGTAGGTGAGATACAGCTACGTAAACTGACTGTGCTTTACTTAAACAACCCTAGCCAGGCACCAGACACGCTTAAGTGCAAAATCAATATCAGTGCACCTGCTTCTCTTACCAAAGAGCATGAACTGGTTGTATGTTCAGTACCAACACGACATACCACTGCTTCCACCTGTTAGTCGGCTAGTGACCTACACAAGGAAGAGAATCCCTGTGCTTGGTTGCCTCCATGTCAAAGTGAGTAGAGGAGCTCTCACTGCCTCAGCTACATTCTATGTGGTGAAGAAGGGCACCCCTCTCTTAGGAAGAGATCTTATGAAAGCCCTAAGCATCTGCATCAAAGGTAACACTGTCCTTCCTCCTGTGTTCACCACAAACCCTGCATCTACTCGCTGCATGTCTGCTGCTCCTGCTGTCAGTTGTGTGACTGCTTCACCTGCTCCTGCGTTGACCACAAACTCTGCACCTGCTTTTATCCCTGCCGCTCCAGACATCGGCTGTGCACAAAACTTCGTGCATAAGGTGAAAATTGACCCCACTGTTAAACCAGTACGCCAGAAACTACAACGCCTGCCTTTTTCTGTAAGAGCTTCTGTCTCAGCAGAACTGGACCGTTTGCTGAAAGCTGGTGTGATTGAAAGAATTGATGCATCACCCTGGGTTTCACCTATTGTGGTCACGGGATGGAAAACTGGCGGAATACGGATGTGCACCGATCTTCGTGAACCAAACAAAGCTGTGGTCACAGACTGCTACCCCCTACCACATGTGGAAGAACTGTTTGCAAATTTACAAGGTGCACAGATGTTTTCTACAATCGATCTGGCTAATGCATACTACCAGGTGCCTCTCCATGAAGATAGCAGAGACCTCACGGCATTCATCACACATAATGGTTTGTTCAGATTCTGCAGAGTTCCCTACGGTCTTGCATCTGCTCCCTCAGCCTTCCAGAAAATGATGGCTGACATACTCAAAGGCCTCCCAGGTGTCCAAAATTATTTGGATGACCTCATCGTCTATGGTAACACCCCCACTGGGCATGACCAGAACCTCAGTACTGTCCTCCAAAAGCTGAAGGAGGCTGGACTGGTGCTCAATGAGAACAAATGTCACTTTAGGAAGACCTCTCTATGCTTCCTAGGTCAAACAGTTACGGCAGATGGCATCCTCCCTGACCAAGAACACATTGATGCTGTCCTGAAAGCCCCTTCCCCATCTGATGCTGCTGCCCTAAGATCCCTTCTGGGCCTAGTATCCTGGTACTCAAAGTTTTTGCCCAACTTTGCAACAGTTGTGGCTCCTATGCGTGCATGTGCCATTGACAAAGATACATTTGCATGGACCACTGCAGCCCAAAGCAGCTTTGAAGAAGTCAAGCAACTTCTAGTGAACAGTCTTGCACTTGCTCTTTTCAACCCTTCTCTGCGACCTGTGATTTCCACGGATGCAAGTGATTATGGACTTGGTGCTGTCTTTGCACAAGTACAGCCTGATGGCACAAAGAAGACAGTGGCTTTTGCTTCCCGCACACTGACTGAAATGGAGAGAAAATATTCGACCGTTGAAAAAGAAGCACTCGCCTGTGTGTGGGCTACAGAAAAATGGAGAACTTATCTGTGGGGACGTCGTTTTACTCTCCGCAAGGATCACTAGGCATTGACGACATTACTCACCACAAAAGGAATCGGTCGGGCTGGAATGCGCATTGCCCGCTGGTCCGCATGCCTGCTCTGTTTTGACTACGATATTGTCTATTGACCAGGCTCCCAGAACTACGCAGCTGATTGTCTCTCACGTCTTCCCTTGCCTGTGCCTTCTGACTCTATCCCAGATGCAGAACCTGAGATGGTGGCACAAATTTCTGCTACCCTGAGCTCCCTTCCAGTGGCTGACTTTGACTCTGCTTGTTCTTCTTGTCCTGAATTGTCAGCCCTGCACTCCCAAATGGAAAGTGGTTGGCCTTCTTGCATTAAATCAGTAAGTGATGTACTGGCCCCATACTACAAGATCAGAGATGAGCTCTCAGTCAAGAATAACTACATCCTCAGAGGCTCAAGGCTCATTGCACCACTCTCTTTGCAACACACACTGATCACATTTGCACATGAGAGTCATCAAGGGATTGTCCGCACAAAGCAACGCCTGCGCGACCTCTACTGGTGGCCAAAGATGGACTCACAAGTACAGTCGTGCATCTCTGCATGCATACTCTGTCAAGATAATGACAAAACAGCCCACACTCACCCTGCTCCTCTGCAACCAGTCCCACTACCTGACGGGCCGTGGAAGAAACTTGGTCTTGATATTGTTGGACCCTTTGAGGCAGCAGTTTCTTCCTGCAGATACGCTATCACGCTGACAGACTATTATTCTAAGTCGCCTGAGCTTGCCTTCTCACATACTGCCACTACTGAGGATGTTATTCACTTCTTGACATCTGTCTTCAGCCGTCATGGTAACCCAGAGAACATTGTCACAGACAATGGTCCACAGTTCACTTCTGCAGCTTTTGCCTCATTCCTGCACACCCAAGGTATCTCCCATAGTAGAACATCTATCTACTATCCAGCTGCTAATGGAGCTGTCGAGAGGTTCCATCGTGCCCTTAGAGGCTGTATTCAAACTGCCATTCAACAGTCACAACCATGGAAAGAGACTGTAATGAACTGGCTCCAGGTGTATCGTGCAACACCACATGCTGCAACTTCCACCTCACCATATGAACTTCTTTACGGAAGAAAAATGCGCACCAAACTGGATATTCTTCCCCTACCGTCTGCCATGTCTCCACTGGATGTTTCTGCTCTTCATGCAGTTCAGAGACATCAGGATAAAATGCAGCGTTACACTGATGCTAAATGGATAAGGGGGATAAGGATAGGATAAGGAAGCCTTACCATGTCCCAAAAGCTCACCCCAGATACACTTCCCCTGCAACTGTGAGAAAGAGAATGGATCCAAACTCTTTCTTGCTGAGTGATGGGAAGACTTGGAATGCCTCTCATCTAGCCCACACTCCTGTGGCTGGGCAAGACTGTGACACATCTGGATTGTTATACACAGGTGTTAATCATTCCCCCTCTCACAAAGTGCCACGTGTTAAGCACAAGCCCAAGTGGCATAAGGACTATGTCATGCCGAGGTTTGACCAAAAGAAAACTGAGATGATTACAGTAACTTGATTATTACAGCTAAGACAGCTAACAAGGTTCAACTTACTGTTACTGGTTATGCACTGGACATTACTGAAGTTAAGTTGAGAGTAATTATTTTATCTACAATGATGTGCACTGTTACATGTTTAATGTGCCTTATGTAAAAGTTACCTTATTCTTACCCTATGCTAATGGTAACATAAGAGTATTTGATTATTGGTGTTCATTCCCATAACAACAACTACAGCCTTACCTCATTACAGAAAGATTTACTTATTTCGTTTGTTTCTTATACTGGCATTCACCTTATATTGAGAGCATGTTCTTTTACAGAGAGAGGAGATGTTGTGTCCCCTCCATAAAGCTAGGTGGCAGTGTTGTAATACAGAGTAGGAGAATCAAGGTGACGATTACTGAAATATACGATATAGTTACGATCTGCTGCAAAAGTCGTTTTCCTCTAAAGCCTGTCTGTTCAAGTTAACAGCCTTTTGTTCTACACTCCGGCCTTGTTATTGAACTACAACATTACAGTACCCAACAAATGCACTGTTTACTCCTGTTTGAGTAACCTTTGCTGAAAACTATAGTACCCAGTTTTTTTTTTTTTTTTACGAGTCACAGATATTTATCAATATTTACATTTTCTTCAAAGATTTGCAACCATGTATTGTCCACTGTGAATGACTTAAGAAGAATGTTATCTTCTTCCTCTGTCAGTTAAAATATTTTCTATAAAAATGCTGTGACAGAGCGGCTCCATCACTGTCTGTGGACCGCGCGTTCACACACATACGCACACACATACGCACGCAAACGCTCTCATTCACAAGTCCCGGCTCATTTTCCCCTGTCTTCCAATAAGTAATTAAAATATCCCATAGCCATTCCCCTTTTCTCCTCCATTTCTGTAGCGCTGCCAAGGGTGCACACTTGGTAGTTCTACCTCTGTTCATATATATATATTCACATATGTATTCACGCCACCATTGTATCACTTACCATGTGGGAGTCCGCTGCATATTCATCCTGCTGTCTGAGTTTGGTTGGCCAAACAGTGGCGTAACATATTGCTTCATTAAATAGTCTGTCCTCGCGCGTTTTTATGATCATGTGACCTACATTATTACCTTCTTTGTTTGTAAAGGTAATTTTGTTGTAAATAACTTGTGATGGCTAAAGGGGAACGTTGATGAAAATAAAAACACTATTTTTGCTCTATTTATATTTGGAGTTTGGGAGACTATAAATGCTGATTATGGTTTTTTTATGTGTATACCAAGCCTAGTGGGAGGGGCAACTGGTTTAAAAGGAGGCTGCTTGGCCCTGGATGAATCAGTCTCCTCTTGGTTACAGAGAAGGTAACATCTGTTTGATCTCCAGACTGTGTGCTGAAATTTGTTTCCTTTGGCGGAAAAATTGTTGAGTTATTGAAGGACTCTCTTTTTTTTTTTTGGAACATTTTTTTTTTAATTTTGATGTATCTTCTTTTTGCCTGTTTTTCACCTTTTTTTGTAAATATCACTGTTTGCACCTTGGGAGGCCGGCAAATAAATTACACCAACCCAGTATCTTTTCGACTACGCCTGTGTTTTTCCCATTTTTTGAAGACGTTAAAGGAGAACCCTGCAACAAATGCACTTAAATGACCCACAGAAAAGGTTTTGGCATCATTACTAATGTTATTAAAGGTATACTATGCAGGAATTTTCCTAAAAACAATATATAGTCTCACACAAAAATAACACCTCTCCATCATCATGTATGTCCCACTAGAAGTGTGTGGTGTTGTATTTATCTGCAGAGACCCTGCCCTCTGCCTGGATTTCTTATTTTCTTCCTATTTTGATGTGGTCGGAATTTTCTGGGCTGCAACCTTTGGGCAGTTGGTATGTAATCCTTAGCCAATAACGGCTCACAGGTGAGGTCAGGACTTAATAAAAAGTTAGTGACCAGGTGCTAGAAACTAAGCAGCACATATCCAAGAGGACGCTAGAAAAATGGTGGACACAGCACCAAAAACTGTTCGTTCACAAACAGTAACTGACAGTTCCTGCAAAGTATATCTAAGATGACCAGGTCTCAACCAGATATAAATGATTAATGTTGAAATACAGTTTCTTCATCAATGTATTTGTAAAATGCTGTGTTTCTGCTTTCAGTTGCAATCATGGCAAGCTGCTACTCAGCTTTCATTTTGAGAAGAACAACAACCCCTGGTACATGCTATTGCGTTATTTATCACCAGATGCCAAGTGTCATGTTGGAGTGGATATTTTGCAACACAATCCGTCAGATTCATGTGAACATGCATGCTATTTTCATGGAAAACGTATGGGACAAAGACAACTCCACAAAATCATGCACAGTGTCTTTAAATTGTATCACTGTCTTTCAGTCTGGTTGTCTGTATCTCTTTCCCCGTTTCTCTGTTGACAGGCTTCAGAATATCACATGTCACATTACATCACTGTCTCCTCTTCTGTGTCCCACTTACAATAACATCCCCCCACCTCTTCTTTCCAGTCATATCTGTCTGTCCAGGTTTGTCCTGTATTTTCTTTCACTGTCTCTTTATCTCTCTCTCTCTCTCTCTCTCTCTCTCTCTCTCTCTCTCACTCCCTCTGTGTGTGTCTTTCTCTGCCTGTCTGTCCCTTAACTACATTTGAACTAAAAGCATGGCAATATATTCTCAAAATATTGAAAATATTGAGTTTAATGAGTGGAACTCTGAAGGTAAAGAAACATTTTTGCTGATCGTGTAGTAGTGTTGTTAGTGATTTTGGTTATCCAGTGTTCCTCAGTTGTCTATATTGGTTCTTGCAGTCCTCACATCTCAGGCCTCTGAAATGACTTAGAGGCAGGCGGTCAGATGTGGGAAGTGGCTGCCTGCCAGCCTGTCAAACTGTCTGATGGAAGTTGAAATTCACCCAGTCAGAGGTGGGGGTTTGGGAACATTGATATGATGGACAGACAGAAAGATGGAAGGCCCTTTGTGGACTGTTAGCATATGATAAGAAGAACTCCAAATATGTAGAAAACATTTATGGTTGCATGCATTTATGGTTGATGGGGAACAGCATGGAATATTCTGGCTTTTAGATTGGGGGTAACAAAGAGGTGAGTATAACAGCAAGATCACATAGATGAGTGCTGAGGAGTCGAAGGCTTTCCTATCTGTCCCATCTCTGTCTGTCACTCATGTTTTAGCTCACTCACCCAGTCATCAAATGGAAAAGATGTTTGCATGTTGGGTTCCATGTTGGTCACAACCCTTCTTGGCCTTTGTCGTACCTCCTCCTCTCCTCTCATCTCGAACATAGGTGGGAATACCAACACTGCTGCACACTGGAATCCTGTAATTGGCTTACTTATGACACATCTGTTAAACACATCAGGATACAACAGCATCTGAATGTGGCTGATCATTCACTGTTTTATCATTGCTAAAAATTTGGCAATTGCTAATTCCATTTATAATATGTGCAATGGGTAGCTTATTCAAAATAATTGTTCAATTAATAAAGTGTAAAACTTATTTATGCTAAGTGTGTATTACTTACAACACCAGGTTTTTTAATATTTAATAATCTAGCCATTTAAAAGAGTGTGCTGTCCCTTATCCTTGTCCACTATTGCTGCACTGCTTTTACTCATTCTTACCAATCTCTTTCCTTTCATCTGTTACTTTTTCACTTCGTGTCCATCCTCTCTTGGCACTTTGGCCTGGATACTGACAGGGCCTCAGGGATACTGGTTCAGGCCTCTATGTGGACAGAAGGGAAATATTTTGCAAGCTCCAGTGTTTTGATGGTGATGAATAAATACAAAGTGAATTTGTGGGGCTATGTATATGTGTGAGTGTGTGCAAGTGTAATTTAAAAAAAGAATACCTAAAATGCCAATTTAGTTTTGACAACTGGGTTGCACAATTTCTTTCAATAACAATCTTCCTCTCTGCATGCATTTGGTAAGTTCAACTGAATACAGGACTCAAAAGCCAGAAGCAGAGAGGACAGAGACCAGGAAAGGTTCAATGTCTTTTATTGTTTCTTATTGTCAAAGACAGACTAAGAAGAAGAAGAAAGAAGAAGAAATCCCTTTATTTGTCACAACACACAGAGACTTACAGGGAACTGCATACGCCATGCAAGTGAAATTATTCCTCCGCTTTTAACCCATCCTGGAATGTCGTTCCTCCGTGGCAGACCAGGAGCGGTGGGCTGCCAGCCGACTGGCACCCAGGGACCCAGTTTCCTTCCGTCACCATAGGTCAGGTGGAGATCTTCTTGCATGTTTTTAGTGAGGGTATACTTTATGGAGGATACCCCAGGTGAACACGGGGAGAACATGCAAACTCCACACAGAAAGGCCCTTTTCCTTCAGCAGCAGGCACCGAAGGCATGGTGGAGGACACGCCCACAGCGGGAATCGAACCAGGACCTTCTAGCTGTGAGGCAACAGTGTTACTACTTGTGACACCATGCCACCTAAGACAGATTTCAGAGTTTGGGTTAATCTTGAAGCGGAGGAGGCTAGACAGGTGTTGACCGAGTTTCCTTCCAGGACGCAGTCCGACAGGGCTGGGATGAGAACAGGTGAGGGCAAGGAACTACGGAGATGAACAAACGATTCAATGGATACTGAGTGGAGAGCCAGGGCTTATATACTGTGAGCCTTGACTGAATGATTGAATGCAGATGCGCACTAGGAGGAGGGGATCGAGCCTGACCTGTCAGCCACACCCCTGCAGGGAGACACACAAACATTAGACAGACGTGAGAGACAAACAAGAGACAAAGGGAAAAAAGGGGGAAACTGCAGGTACTAACATTTGTTTTGTTAATCACAGGAGAGCAATTAGCAGCAATGGATTCACAACCTGACATTATAAATCTCTGACAGTAAGCAGCTGTGTATCTAAACAAGTATACACACACTGCCTTGTCATAACCTCATTTCTCTCTGCACAACAGCAAAGCTCTCTGGTGGCAAGTGTTGAATTCAAATGGAGCCCAATGGCAACAATCCTAAAGGGCAAATGAGTGGCAAGCAAGAGAAAACATTAGCAGCAGTTGAAAGGCATCTAGAAGCTTTGAAGGCTTGGCTGAATTAAAAGGGGATAATGAAATAATGAAATGGCTGTTTATTTGCAGTTGCGGTGGATGCAGTGACTTAAAGTGCCACTAGGGGGTTGTGAAAGCCATGCTGGAGAAATCAGCTGAGTGTTTTCTGTCTGTGAGAGTGCGTGGGAGGGAGTTCTTTGTCAAGCAGATCCAGGGTCAGCAGGATGGAAGAGTGTCTGTTGGATCAGGATGGAGGTGCTTGACTCAGAGCAGCCTGCACATGAGGAGTCCTCAGAGACCAAAACAGTGCATCCTGTTCTTAGCTGTGGGGGAGTTTGGAGCTAAAAGTTGAAGTGGACTCTGCAGCAGCAGCAGTAGTAGCAGCAGCAGCAGCAGCAGCAGCAGCAGCAGCAGCAGCAGCAGCAGCAGCAGCATGTAGGCCATTAGATGCTTTCAGATGAGGTGCAACACTGCAGCACAGGAAAGAAATGCTACAAGAAAACCAAGAACAGCCCAGGCCACATTGTCAACATTGGGATTTGAAAATAAGATAAATAATATAAGATTTTCTGCCACCCTCTGGGCCGTCCCACCACCCTTACCACTGTCCACATACCCCTCATATTTAGGCAAGGATACACAAAGTGAAGTGAAATCACCTTTAGGCAACCACTTGCTTTAAACTCTAAATTTTGAGAGAAGCTACTGGCAAGGTAGAAGAGGGTGATTATGAAAATGGATGGGCAAGGCAAGATCTGATATCACCATAATGGTGTTGTTCCTGCAACAACATAATTATGCTGCTCCAGGGCCATCATTGCAACTGACCAGTCCCACTATGTTGATGTCAAAGCTTTGTTGGGAAAAAGACCTGGAAAATATGCACAATGAAAGAAGTTAATCTTTCTAATACATGGTTAACATTGTGAAAGGGTCTATTTTAACCCAAATCATGATATTTTTATAAATCTAGCAAGTAGTATTGTTGCCTAAACATATCCAAATTGCAACAGAAAGCTAAAACAACAAAGAAAGAAAGAAAGAAAGAAAGAAAGAAAGAAAGAAAGAAAGAAAGAAAGAAACTGAAAATAATGGTTGAATGACCTCTAAAAAGTCTACAATATAACAATGAGTTCCACATGGGACACATAACGCAGTCTTCCATATGGAAGTCCTGTGGTTGACCCATTCATCCACCATGACCTGCTCCTGATGTGGATTTTGCTGTTTTTTGCAATGATGGCCCTGAGCAACAGTAATTATGTTGTAGGAACAACACCAACACAGCAATATCTCATAAACCCATGAGAGAGCTGGTGTAAATGCAGTCATTAGTGGATCTTGTTTCTGCACCTCTTGGGCAAGCTGATGTCTGGCTGATATATCAGGCTGGCTCATGTTGCTTTTCCCTCCATGTGATCCACTAAAACTCTGGCATATTTTACAAAAAGTATGACGTTTCTCTTCATTAAGTTTGGGTAAGCCTCCTCCCATTTGGTGGGATACTTACACAAGAGCTTTCTGGGCAGGTACTTCACTCTTCTCATGTTCATCCTTGTTTCTTGTTCGTTTTCTATTTCTTTTTCTTCTTTTATTGGCAGCTACAAGTTGAGTGAATTAGTCCTTATCAACAGATGTAACAGCAACAGCATACAGAGAGAGCACCTGATTCATCAACGTGTAGGAACACATCATGGGAGATATCACGCTAGGCATGTCAAGACAAAAGAATTCTGACATGCTAGAGTTTTCGGGTGTCATGGGGCTTCCCAGATGCTGCATAACAGGTCACTTAGCGTGTGAAACTACATGGGTATAGATGCCCAATTGTCATTCATTATTAACCACAACACTGGTAATTTAAATAATAAAATTGTCTCAAACTTGTGATAGAATGGTTTTGTTTTTTGTCTGTTTAATTGCATTTATTGTTTATTATATCTTAATTTACCAGATTCTCTACACCGTTCTTGTGTCTGACTTCCTGTCTTGCAGGATCTACTGCATTGTTCGTCAAAAATAGACCCAGTGCATAATCTCAGTGAAGCAGAGTGTAGATATGCTTCTGGGTGTATTTCCAGTGGAAATGCACTCATTGACCTGAATGGCAGCAGTCACCTCCATCATACATACAGTATAATGGTATATATTGCACAAACATTAAACATATATACATTATAAATACGTGTCTACATCAACAGATACAAAACAGTCATTTCCGTTTTTAATATAATTGAAAAATACTTATGATACTTTAATGTTCTGTGTCAGCTACATAGTCACCTCTACTAAGTTATGAATACTGATATTCTCATAACAAGAAACATTAAAGAAACATGCTAAATATATATTTATATACATTTATATATGGATGAAATCCCCCAAATAAGAATTGCAAGACTCTCAGCTGGCTACAAAAAGCATTTACAAGTGGTGAAACGTGCTAAAGGGGGTGTTACTATGTATTAATCTTTTGCTTTGAGCCCTTTACCTTTTTTGTTATTTTGACTCTGCAACAGATGGAAATAAAAAAACCAAAAAAACAATTATGCTAAAACTATTAAATCATCTTTAACTTGGAAATCAGGACATCTTTTGTTTGCTTAGTTATTCACAGTGACAGAAATTTTGACCGAGTGTATCAACTTTAACATACCACTTTATAGGCACACAATAAAAAAAGGCATGCTGTCAGTTCCAAAATTGTTTTTACAGTTAAATGTACAGAAACAAATGCTCAATGTAGCATAAATAAGCATTTTTTCATGAAATGTAACTGTTTTTTTTGTTTTTTTGGTTGTTTTTTTTTTTTTTTATAGCTTGCTGTTTGCCTGTCGATGATGAAGAAGTTCACGTCATGTTTTTGTTTTTTTGTTTTTTTTTTAACAAATCAACACTGGAAAGAAACACTCAGAATACTTAAGTCAGTGTCGTACACCTTAACTTTATCTGTTTTTGGCTGCAGGTTTAATCCTAAATACTCTCACAGTGCACCTGCCTTCTTTTAGCTACTGCTTCAAAGCAGAAATGTTGCAACATGAAATGTTGCAACATTGATCAACTACATTTTACTCTGAAACCACCTTGCCCACTGTAGAGCAGTTCAAGTCAAATGTCAGAAGTCATTTTTATTTTCAAATTATAAAAAAATTCTTTACAATTTTAACTGAAAATCTGGTTACATAGTTTATATTGCATTTTAATGTTCAAATATGAATTACATTTAAATATTGTCCACTGTACAGTGGGGTTGAAAATGAAATGTCAAACAGCTTTTCTTTTAATATGGTCCCAGAATGCACATACAACTATGTGAAATGAAAATGCAAAACCGATTATTGCATTTTCATTTTCACTTTTATTTGAATAGCATTCATGTGTGGAAAATTATAATCCTATTGTGTAATTGTATTTTCATTTTTGAGTTTACATTTATTATTTTAATATAGCCCTTTAAAAGTGTCCATTAGATGAGAAAGAAACAGTGATCGGTAAGAGTGAAATGGAGACAACTGGGATGTATGTAAATAGATCATGCAGGCATACATTTGAAGAGAGGGAAATAAAAGAACAAGAGCAGCCATAGAAAAAATCCACATTCAAGACCACATAAGAGAGAAATACAAGAGTAGAAGTCCTATGTGAAGTCCTAGTAGAAGTGTGTGTGTATGTGTGTGTGTGTGTGTATATATATATATATATATATATATATATATAGTGTAAATTTTATTTGTTAAATGCAAGAATACTGACCTCAAGAAAAAAATTCTCTCATGGGACAACAAAGTAATGTATATTGTATTGTAAATACACACTCACTCTTTCCAACAGCAATGATTTCAAGGAGCAGACAAAAGGAAGAAATCACTCTCCTTGGCATCTAATTCTGCTCTTGCAGTATTACACAGATTAGTTTATATTTCATATGAATTCAGGCCTGTCTCTCAGGCTGCAGCTTCACTTTCCTAAACTGTGGAAGCCAGCATCCCTGCCTTAAATATCATTTGACCCAAGAACTTCTTGACCTGCATTTCTGGGAGCAAAGCAGAGAGATGAAGAATGACTGACAAGACTATTCAACTTGAAAATGTATTTTCTGAAGAAAGCAAATGGCTAGATTCCTAGGCTGTAAAATTGGGAGCAGAAGTAGTATGGATTCTTTGAGTAGGAGAGGGAGAGTTCTAAGTGCTTTGAAGAGAAAAAAAAAAGACGTAGAAGAAAGGATGACAGACTTGAACAGGAGGTAAACCAGCGGACAGAACTACCTGGATCTATTGCTACCAATACTGTTTGTACACACTGGACATCTGGGATCAATTACTAATGACTAATGACCTAGAATTAGAATAGAATTGTGGTCATGTCTGCTTTGCTTTTTTCCCCTCGCCTTTATTAATAACAGAATAATACAGATTTATGGAAGCTCACACAGTCACAGCACCAGGTTGTTGTTCATCAAAAAATGTTCGAGCATGTAACTCCCTCTAAAACCACAAACTGCCCCTTTTCCAGTTCTGTTTGTATTAAGATTAAACAGATGAGATATGAAGAAGAAAGAAAGAAGAAGAAGAAAAAGAAGAAACTGTAATTTTATTTATTACACACATTACATGCCCACACTACATGCACACGCCATGCTTCGTGAAATTAATTCTCCGCATTTGACCCATCTTGGTCCGACCATCAGACCAGGAGCGGTGGGCCAGCCGACAGCGGCGCCCGGGGACCCATCCTTCTCGTCACTATTGGTCAGGTGGTGATCTTCTTGCATGTTTTTAGTGGGGGTTATTTAAGGAGGAAACCCCGGGTGAACACTGGGAGAACATGAAAACTCCACACAGAAAGGCCCCCTTTTTCCTCGAGCAGCAGGCGCTGAAGGCATGGCAGAGGACACGCCCCCAGTGCCCACAGCGGGATTCAAACCGGGACCTTCTAGCTGTGAGGCGACAGTGTTACCACTTGTGCCACCGTGCCACCCAATACAATCTATTAATTAGTTATTTAGAGGTGTAGGCAGTGGCGGCTGGAAAATTTTTGTCTTGGGGGGGCGCACTTAATTTACCAAACCAAAAAGCGGAGTCGGCAACACCAGACCACAAAAATTAATGTATATTATGTTTACAACCATTTGATGTGCTATTACTATGTATCACTACTAGGGTACACGTAAGCACTACTGCTGAGTCAAACAGACAGTTAAATGCAGGTGAATGTTACCAGTTAGTGAATTTGAATTTATCTCCCCAGTGTTTGATATGCTTTGCTCCAGATAAGATATAATTGGTACACACAAACCCTTAAAATCTCCTTTTCCATCATTAAACAAACCAAGAATGTATGAATATATTTTTTACTTCAATAGTAAAAAGAGAAACAATTCATTTTCACGGCTTCCATGAGTACCAAGTGCTTCTTCTGTCCAGCTAATTGTTTGGAACAACATATTTATATTTACATACTCAAATAAAAAAGAAAAAGAAAACAGCAAATACATACACATGAAACCAACAAAAACTGGACATTTTGTTTAAAAAAACAATCAAACCATCAGGCTTAAAGCCTAAAGTGCTTCTGTTAGCTAACATTTATATTAACAACCTTAAATGACAACACAGCAAATCCTCATATTTAAGTCTATCGAAGCAACCAAAAATTGTCACTTTGTCTAAAGAAAAACCATTAGGATTTAAGCCAAAAGTGCTTCTGTAAGCAAACATTAAATATTTACAGAAAATTAATTAATTAAGATGTCCAGCCGGTCAGGTCCGAGCTCCTTCACTCTCAGTTTCTCCTGCAGTGCTCTCCTCTCGAACAGCGTTGTTTTCAGTGACTTCACTGAATTTTCTCTCTCCATTTTCTCCTTTTTCGGCTCTCTCTGTGACTAGCTAATGATCTTGTTTGCTAATTACTCCGACACTGCGCTCAACGTCACTCGCTTGGCGGTTTTAATTACAGGCTTATGGGTGAACAAACCGCTCGCTCTCTGCTGCCACCCCATGGCCGGTGGTGTGTATAGCGATCAGAGGAGACAGCAGGGCGCAGTCAGGCTGCACCCCGCTCTCTCCTATCTCTGGTATTGAAGAGGAACGAACTGCGCATGTCAAAGTTATAACGAGAGTCAATGGGGAAAGATGTGTGCGCCCGTGGCCGGAAAAATGTCAGCTATTAGTAACTGTAGACAACATAGGACATTTCTAATCTGACTATTTAGTGCAGATTTTACATTTTAGTAACTCACTTCAGACTATATTATTCATTTTGCCTTTTTAAAACATAGAATATACATGTAAAAGTAATTTTAAAAAATGTTTTATTCAAGGAAGGGCTGTGTGATTCTACATGATGTGAGACAGAGGGGGCGGCGCCCTAACGCCCTCTATCGGTCAGTCACCCCTAGGTGTAGGTTGGTGTATTTTTGAACTTTGGACAGAGCCAGGCTAGCTGTTGATCTGATACTAATTTGTTAAGGACTTTGTTCCAAAAATCAACAAAGGTATGTCCTGCATTAGCTAATTTGGTGGCCCTGTCTTTTGGAGGGTCCATATGCAAAAATGTAGTTTAAAGACGTTGGTATTGTACTCACTTGATACATATTGCTAGATAAAATTGTTATAAGTGATGCACAGCAAACCTTGGGGCCAAGTAATGCACCAGCATATGAGTATCTGGTCTCTGGAAGTGACAGGTACAGATGTACTTACAGAGTGTGGTGGGGTGTGGGGAGTCAGTAAGGGTCAATAATGGCCCAACAGCAACAGCAAATTTAGGTAATCAAGGTGCACTGACTTGCTTTTCGGACATTTCAACTACATCTCACAATCATCCTCAGTGGAAAAAGTTTGCTCAGTTGTCATGGAGGTAGCACAGTTATCATCATGTGACTAAAATGAATGAACAGATGTAAGTGATAACATTTTGTCTCATAAGTTGCAACAAATTACCTGACAGTGTTCTTAACACTGCTGAACCAGTGGGACAAAAGGATTTGTGACAGCTACAAGATCTCTCTCTGCACTACATGCACGTCTTAATTGTTTTTTGGCTGTCTGACCAACACACTTAAGTTTATAAAAAGGGAAGCTGTGCTGAGCCACTTCCTTCTTTATCCTGCATCTCTTTCATCTTCTCTCTGCCTGCTTGTCCTTTCCGCACACACACACACACACACACACACACACACACACACACACACACACACACACACAAATGCAATACTAACAATGTGAGTCCATGTCATGAACGTTGCATTTCATTCTCCTGAGATTTGAAGTAATGTTTTGTTTGAGTGCTTTTCTGTCATCTTTCTTTTTGAGTGGCTGCCTGAGTGCCATAGTATTGTCCCTGTGTCTGTGTGCATACATCTGTATGTGCGCATGTGTGTCATAAAAAAGGTTGATGAGTTAATCTCACTTCCTTTCCTTCTCTAGTTAAGAATAGTTAAGAGATAAATTGTTCAGGATTAATATAGTCAGGTAGGTTAGGTTAGATTAGACCAGTCTGTATTCCTAGTTTGATCTCTTTTATATTTTTTTGTAGATTAAGTGCATTACAAGTTTTTTTTTTTACAGGTAAGATGTAGAATTCACCTTTTCAGTCATCAGAAATTCAAGTGACCTTACATATCAATCACCAGAATGTTGACTCTCAAAATAAAGTTCAAGGTACAATGGAACACTATCAGATTCCCCTTTTTCATGTTTAGTCCATGTCCAATTATGTATCTCAGTTTCAGTTCTCTGAATGTCAGGGGAAAAAAAGTCGCCCCTGCCGCACTGGCAACAAGGTAATTCGTAACAGCCCAACTTTACTCAGTGGTTCTTCTCACTGGCACAACAGGGACTTAAACAGTTCTCAGGTACACATTCCGTGGGTGTAGGCTTGCCATCTGGTATCTCTTGTGAGATGTGTGCTGCTTTAGGTGCCCCCACACACAGAAGAAAATGTCTAACTCCAAGGCAAAAACACTCAAAAGAAGAGGTAGAACAGGAAAAAAACTGACCTGTGTATAACAGGTCACACAGTATCACACATCTCCATCAATATCAGAGCAAAACATCAAAAAATACCTAGGGAATATGCTACTGCATGTCCCAGAATTAACCTAAAACAGCAGCAGAGCAATACTTTTCCCTCCTGCCATCAGCACTTTTTATACAAGCATGTCTCAACTTTTCACATGAAATAAAACTCAACATATCAAGTAAAAGTCCTCTTTGACATTTGGTTTATTTATAAGATAGAAAATAGCCATTTGACTTTCCTCTTTTCAGTGTACAGTTTATCTTTTCGGCTCTTCGCTAGCATAATCCCACGCACATTACTAAGTTGAAATTCTTCACTACACCAGGCATTTATCAACTTTTTCTGGGTTACACCCAGCATTCATCTGTCTATTGCTCCACATCCTGCTGGTTTTCCTTGCCGCTATTTAGCTTCATTTCTTTCCCCACTCTGTGACCTTATAGACAGGGAGTACAGTGAAGTTCAGAGTGTCGTGATCTCCTCTGCGGAGCTGAACAGTTGCATTGTTTGACATGGCCTGGTCTCTGGGTTGGACAGCTGGAAATCAGCTCTGACTTTGGAGGTGTCAGCATAATTGCTGGCTTCACAAATCTACTTTCCAGACCAGAATTTGAATTAAACAATGACAATTTGTGGGTCAACTTTTTCTCCAGGGCATAAAGGGAGTCTTAAGCAGCACAGTTTTATTTCTTTGTTTCTGTGTTATGTTTTTCTATGTTATCGCTGGGACTAATGAATTTGAATTTGAATTTTCCCCTCCAGTGTGGCAGTGGAGGTGTGGCCAGGCTGTTCGGTAGGGCAGACGGTGCACCTGAAACTTATCTACACGTTATCTCTCCATTTAAGTGGCATGCTAGAGATGTCCCGTTGCCAGATTGTTCTCAGCTTTATGCTAGACTTTTCAACCATTTGTCTCGAGTGTTGGTACCAATCCTTGTTCCTAGTGCCTGGGTGTGTTTACTCCTAGCCTAGTCCATGAGTAGCTTGTTTGTTTTTTCCCTGGCTTGTTTTCTAGTAGTTTGCTTGTTCCTAGCCTTTGTTACTAGTTTTGCGTTTTTCCCTACCCGCTTGCCACGGTTTAAAGGCTGTTTTTGTGTTTGAGATTGTTTTTTCATTTGTAGTTGTTTATCCTATTGTATAGGGTTTTTGTTGCTGTTAAATAAACTGTTCTTGTATTAAAAAGCTCACTCAGTTCCATGCTTTGTTCCTGCCCTCTTGGGTCCTATTCTAAAAACTCTAAACCTAACAGGGAGCTGAGGTCTAACAATTCGTAGAGTATCTTGCTTGCTTACCATAATGTCTAGATCAGCCCATGGTGCATGTACCACACAACGACTTTTGAAGTCAAGGGTCACCAACAAAGTATTCTGCAGACAAAAAATGCAAGTAAGTCAGACCCACACATACACACAACAACAGCAGGCCATCATTTCTACTTACACACAGACCCATGCAATTCTGTACACGAACCAAAGACACTATCAACATGCAAAAGAGGTAGGCAGATGTGTTACCACTATACAAAAGGAAGTTTTTCCTTGCCACTGTCGCCAAGTGCTTGCTCATGATGGGATTGTTGGGTCTCTGTTGATAAAAGAGATTGGTCTGTACCAGCTCTATATGGAAAGTGTCCTGAGACAACTTTTGTTGTGATTTGGTGCTATATAAATAGAATTGAACTGAATACAGCATGGGCGGCACAGTGTGCGAAGTTTGAATGTTCTCTCCGGGCACTCCGGCTTCCTCCCACAGACCAAAAACATGCTCATTAGGTTGATTGGTGACTGTGTGAGAGTGAATGGCTGTATGTATGTTGCCCTGTCGGCTGGCGACCGGCTCAGGGTGTACCCCACCTCTCGCCCATTGACAGCTGGGATAGTCGGGGGAGGAGGATAGTCTGGGGTATAGAAGATGAATGAATGAATGAATACAGCTTTTAGGCTTGAGTCTGACTAAGAGTAAATGCATAGAACACCCAACAATCTAAATTTTGCCATACTTAGTCTAATAGAAAAAATAAAGCAACATTCCACATCATCTCATTCAACATTCCACACTGTGGATTCTGTCCTGGCCTCTTACCAAAAGGAATACCAAAAGGAATTACCAAAAGGAATGTTATGTTATGTTTTCCATTAATTGAGAAGTGAGAAATATATGGCTCCTATGAAAAAGATTTCTAGACTACTTTCAAGGTAGCAAGAAAACAGGTGACATAGTTTGACTTTTGGCTAGGCTTCGCCTTTACGTAGTAGCTAGGCTAATGTTTCAGTCTTCACAGTAGCCCAATGCAAAAGATTCAAATCTGTCTTATCTTAAAAAATATGACCACAAAGGTTTGGGTTAACTCTCCTGGGCTTTCCTCCTTCTCACCCACGATGCTGAAAGATGATAGTCAGCACTTAGCATTAGTTAGCTAAACTCTACTTTGAACTTTGAATTCTATAAAAACTAACATAAGAGAACTTGCATGTAGCTGGTGTAACAGGCCACTGATGAACGGCATTTCAAAAGTATCTAGATTCCATAATGCAACACATTTGAGAGTGAGCCAGGCAGGCAGGCAGGATATAAGGTTGGGAGGAATTTGAATGTAACATGGCATGTCATAACAAAACTTAGAGAATTATAGAGTATAGTATTCAGAGTTGGATGCTACCCTCCATTCAGTCATAGACAACCAGGCTATTCGCCTCTTGCAACAGCCCCATTGCCAGAACAGGAAGACCTTGGTTTGAGGTGGCGAACATTAAGGACACATTAACATGCCATGTTGTAGCTTGCTAGCTAACAAATAAATGTTATCTCCATGCCCATAAAAGTTAAAGATTGTTTGATTGATAAATGTCATCATATTATTGATTGCAACTGGTTGGTTCAAGCTTATTTGAGTTCACGTGTAGAAGATTTAACTTAATGTTGCATTCGTGAATAATAAGCCAGGGCACCAACCTTCCTCAGCTAAGAAGGATTTTATTTATCATTTCTTGTAATGCTGATGTAATGATAACAAATGAACAAACAGTAAACCAGTCTGATAATCTGAAGGGTAAACTCTAGATATAGGGATCGTTTTTACTCAGCTCAGAAGGACACCGTCTGACCACGACTTGAATGAAAAAAAAAAACTTATTTATTAAACACAATTATGAATAATGAATAATGTATCATGAATAGTACGACAGAGAATATAGGTGATCTGAAACAACACAAGCAATTGCAGAGAGAAACTTATGGCAAACAATGGCAGAATGAGTGTAGCAGAACTGACCTCTAACTGACCTTCCCTCACCTTTTCCGTATTTCTCAGAGGAAATGAGAAATGTAAAACAGTCTAACTTTTAGGAATTATTTACCACCTGGAATGTGCATAAACAGAGGAGAGAGACTGGATGTCTGGCTCAGAGATAGTTCCTCCACACTCTTCCAAGGAAGCTGGATTACCAACACCTTCACATCAAAGAGTACCTGGCCCAGGATGTTTGTCACAGAGATGCTAAAGTTCTCTTGATAGCCCATATGAGACACGGACAATAAAACTGGCATTCATTCATTCATTGTTCATTTATTTATATATGTATTTATTTGCGTTCAGTCAGTCAAATACATTACAACAAAGAACCTGCAGACAGGACTGAGAGGGAAAGGGCACCGTGTTTACCGACTGCATGGCTCATTTGAATAAAGGGCCCACGTCGGGTTCCTCCCAAAACCCACCCTCCCCAGAGGTGTTGTTCCGAGTGGGCGAGTGGAAATTCGGTAAAAATAGAAAGGGTCGGCGAAAATCGAGGTGCTCGGCGGTGCACGACTGGGGAAGGTATCGACAAGGGGGTGGCGCGGTCGTTCGGCGAAAAGGCAGCCTTCTTTTACCTCTGTCGCTTCTTTGATTTCGTTCACAGTTTACTTCGTTCACCTATTTACTGTTTTTTTTCCAAGTCTTAATTTTCACTTCTTCGCTGCTATATTTTTCTTGTGCAGCCTTAATTTTTCTTTACCTCCAACAATTGTTTTGTTCCGCCTTTTCTCAATCTTTTGCGAAACTCCTACCCATGCCAAGTCACATGATTTGTTTTGTAAAATACTAGTCAAGTAATAATAATTTTGTAGACACTTTTTGACCAGCCATCGAAGAGGCTATCAATCTTATTATTATCTGTCTAAATTCGAGCTTCACGGTTACCAACTAAAACGACAACCTGCAGCTGGTGACCCCTTGAATCGGGAAAGACAATCATCTGAAGCCGTTCCTCACCTGCCACCGACACCGGAAAGGTCCAGTCTCTGAAACAGCACTGTCCAACATCAGCTCTCAACCTTGGTGTGCCTGGTTCGCCCACCAGACCGCCGAGCAGATCGAGCCAAGGACGACCGCTGGAAACACCTCCGGGCCAGTTCGGAGCCGGCCTCGACAGGAACGCTGCTGACCAAGTAGGCATGATAAGCGGGTTTGAATAAGAGTTGGTCCGTGAGGTTATGATACTGTTAAACTATCTAAATTCTCTCAACCATTCGTTCCGTATATTAACTTCACATTCGCTTAACATGCCTACTTGGTCAGCGACGCTCTTGTTGGATGTCTGCTCCGAACTGACACGAAGACTCCAAGCTGTGTCCGTGGCTCCTATCTGCGAGGCGATCTGCTGGACGAATCGAGCAAACCACGGTGGAGAGCCGGTGTTGGACAGGGATGTTTCAGGGGCTGGAACTCTCCGGTGTCGGGTCCAGACCAGGAGCGGCTTCTGATGATTGTCTAGCCCGAACCAGCTGGTTAGCAGATGGCTGCAGGTCTTCGTAGTAGTTGGTGACCATGAAACAGGACTTTAGATTATTAACAATAAGATTGAATGTCTCTTCGATGGTCGGTCGAAAAGTACCTCCAAAATTATTATTGCGTGACTAGAATTTTACACAAAACAAAACGAATCATGTGGCTTAACGTGGCAAGCAAAATTAAAGTTTCATGAAGAGAAAACAAAAGCAAATTTGTCTTCTGAAGAATGAACTTGACTCACTCACTCACTTCACTGTGAGCAGCAACAAAAGACAAAAGAGAAGATAAGACAAACGCAAAAATGGCAGAACGAAGGCTAAAAAAACTAGAATAGAAACTTAGACTGAAAAGGAAAAATTGAGACTGCAAGAAGACAAATGGAAGACTAAAAACTAGACTAAACTGTCCGCTGCATGCGGCAGATGGTATCCTCGCTCCAAGGCATGTCTAATCACTGATAGGCTGTCGCGCATTGGGGATGGTTCGTAGGCGTGTGACGTCATTTCATCTTATAAGGCAAGGATTAATTAATGATTCGTACGAGGGGCTCATCTGCTTCTCACTAGGGTCAATCACATATATTTTGAATGGACAATTTTCAATGGCATTTCAACATTGTTCACAACATGCTTTAGGCAATTCTTATGAGTGGCTGATAACATTAAACGGTGACTCATGATAACAGAATCATGATAACAATTTCTAATACTCATCCTAATATATATATGATGACTCAAGGTATAACTAACACAATATAAAGAAATAAAGAAGAGAAGACTATATTTGCCCAAAATGATTATCACTATTACGGTTACTTATTAATAAATGTATCACGTCAAGTGTATTCAATCTAACCCTTACGAACCTCTAGATGGCAGTATGGTTCCATGGTAAAAACTCAGACAAACTTGGAAGAGAAGTTAAAAATCACAGCTTTATCATTCTACAAGCTACAAACACCAAAAGAGCATTGATATCACACAGATTATGGGCTTGGTACTGTAAGAAAAGTTTAATCAAACATATAGATTTGGTTATCCTGGTGTACTGGAAAACAAGGCACACAGACATTCAAGACAGTTTGCTTCAAGAATGTCTAATTTACAACCCATCAGCATTATCTGATTCTGTAGGTTCCTCTGAGACCTGGCACCCCTCATCCAGACAGCTTTATTGTCCGTATCTCCCATGGGCTATCAAGAAAGCATTAGCACCTCCATGAGAAACATGGAGCAAAAAGGCAACCTTTGATGTTGAGGTGTCTGTGTCTCTTACTCCCCCGAAAGAGTGTGGAGGAGATGTCTCTGAGTCAGACATCTTGTCTCTCTCCAAATTAACACTGTCCCTGTAACAGTTCAAATGATCAATAGCTCTTGAAATTTGGGGTGTTTTACAACTCCATTTCTCCTGAAGGAATGCAGAGAGGGTAAGAGAAGGTCAGTTAGAGGCCAGTTCTGCTACACATGTCATATTTTTTTTGTTGTTGTTTACAGGATGAAAACATAATTGGATTTTGACACAAGAATAAAAAAGGTTGCACAATATGATGGGATATGAACTAATATGTAATGGGCTAGTGGAGGATCCAGTTGCAGTGCCAGCTGATCTACGGGGACTACAGGGAAATGGACAACCGGGGTAACACTGTGCCGTGCTGGGCAGGGGACCAGCTCAGACGGTACTGTAATGAGGGCAGATTGAATGCGGAAATCACTGATGGAGTTCGGCGTGGTTGAAACTGCTCTCGGAGGAGGAATATGCTCTTTAAAACCACCGAGGTAAACTGAAATTCTTCCAAATTGGTAGAATGCCATTTCCTTTCTACTTTTTGTGAAGTTTGCTTTAATTTGCGGGTTAAGGGGGTATACCATGGAGCCAACGTCCTCTGTTTTATTATCTTCTTTTTTAGGGGGGCAACAGAGCCAAGTGTCATACGCAATGAACCTGTAGCACTATCAACCAGGTAGTCAATTTGGGAGGAACCTAAGTTAGCATAGGATGGTACAGGAATTCTTGCCTACTCGCGGGTAGTCTGGTAATATGAATTCAAAAGTTATTAAATTATGGTCTGATAAAAGAGGATTCTGTGAGGAAACTATTAAGTGTTCAATCTCAATGCTAAATGTCAGAACAAGGTCGACGGTCTGGTTAAAGCAGTGAGTTGGTTTGTGTACATTCTGACATAAGCCAACTGAGTCTAATACTGATGTAGGGGAATTAAGTCATTAAACCTTTGGGTTTAGTGTTTGCACTCGTTAAAATTGAAAGGGGCACCAACTTTCATCAGCTCAAAAAGATTTTATTTATTCTTTTCTTTTGATGCTGATTTAATAATAATTAATGAATTAATGGTAGATCAGTCTCATCATCTGAAGCATAAGGTCTCCATACAGTGATCGTCTATTTCCAGGTCAAAAGGACATCATCTGACAATGACTGAAATGAAAACTATTATTTACTTGGCCCAATAATGAGAACGAATATGAATAATGAATGATACGATAGTATGGATTATATGATGTAATATAAACAACGGAATGAAGAAGCTAGAGCAGGATAATAAAAGGAATGAGTTTGGCAATAGTGAGAAGTAGTTTTGAAGAGAA
Source organism: Chaetodon trifasciatus (assembly GCA_037975065.1). NCBI lineage: Eukaryota > Metazoa > Chordata > Actinopteri > Chaetodontiformes > Chaetodontidae > Chaetodon > Chaetodon trifasciatus. The sequence continues at coordinate 12,592,260 of JBBMOE010000010.1, forward strand.
TGAGGACACAAATGTAGTGTTAATTTCTTGAATGAATGACTAAGCGAGTCTAACGAGAATTGAGATTGTTATAGCCTATTTGTGACAGAGATGTTTGAATCTTATCCCCATATTGCGACTTATTTCTCTGTTTAACTGCTGAATTCTTGCATGATATAGCCACTCACATCTGACATCTTGCCCTCTCTATCTCTCTCATGACAGTGTTCACTGTTGTGTTATGCTGATACCAAAACCTGACATTTATCTTAACAGTGATCATTCAGACAACTGGAGAACACTCAAACACTAATCTGCCATTAATCAGTTGGAATAGGTGAAATATATCAAACAGCAAAACATAAAGCATTGTATATCACCAGAATACATATTTAAAATGTATTAGTGTACCACCACATTCCCTGTCCGTCTTTGTTTTGTGAATGGTAGCTGTGTCCTCCAATGCACACAAGAGCCTGATAAGGTCACTCTCTTCAGCCTTGACTTCTTTTTAAAGAGCCTCTATTTGACTGGCAGCTTGCATGCACTTGCTAATGTGCAATTTGTGTTATATGTGGTGAAAGGTCAGGGTGGGAAGTGAGTGTATGTGTGTGATTAGATGGATGACACTACATCTGATTAAGTGACAGTGAGTCTTTGTCAATCTGTGTCACCCATCACCACGCAAACCTCAGTTTAATACACTCTACACTGCATTGCCCACTAGCACCAGCAAATGTGGTTAACACATATCAATGGAAATAAATAGGCACAACTGAATGAAACAGCTTTGTAGCTGTGATGTGAAGAGCAAGAGGAGTAGACGTGTGACGTGGAACACCCACAAGAGGCACACATGCAAAGACACACACACCCACACATGGTGAAGAAAAAACTGCTTCTGGGTCCTCAAAAAGCCTGATTTGTCATGTCTTAATTCATTTATGTAATTTAATGAAATGCAGTTTGTCATTTTGGGAATATGCACCACTCAACTCACTCAACTATTATTATATTAAAATCTGGCCTTAAAAATAGCTGTGCAGGTAAGACGTACGCTCTAATAAACCAGAGTTTTGGACATCACTTGTTCTTGCTTTGATAACATTGTATTCACCAGGCCTGAAAACATGGCAGGCAAAGTCTGACTGACAAGAAACTTGATCAGTAGTTATATACTATAACTCCAGATTCTATCTATATAGGTATACCACGCCAAGAGCTGTCTGTGTTGGGTTTATTCCTGTGCATATGTGCAGTTGTGAAGGTCTTCTTTGCTGCCACTTTACAGTTACCTCTATCAGATCCACATGTACAGTATGTAACACCATCAGGACTTGAGCTCTGCTCCTAAAAACAGTATTTTCTTCACCTAATGCTGGTGGAGCAGGGGGCCTAAGTCTTAGAGGGCAATACCTATACTCATAGAATGAGGAGTTACAGTGTTAGGAGTATTAGGAGATGCAGTACCTGTACGTGACCCAGGGAGGTTGGGCTCCAGCTGGCGTTGGCCTGCTTGTTCCCCCAGTGAAAAAAAACTCATTGCATACATTCCCCCCGTATGGCATATTCCACAAGTTGGTGCTGTTAACGCAACCGAGGGAGGTTGGCCTCCAGCGGGCGTTGGCCTGTCTGTTATCCCAGTGAAGAACTCATTGCATTGGGGCTTCAGCTCTAGGTCTTGGTCTCTCTGCCATAATTGAAGAGCCACCACCAAACCCAAACCTATCCCAGGAGGGCTAATTCCTCCGGGGTAATCAAACCCGCGTGGCCAGCCGTGATGTAATCACGCAAGCATTAAAGGGGAAGTTTCACCATTAAAAGTAAATAAATAAATAGGCAGGTAAGTATAATTTGCAGGTAAGTGTGTTGTAATAAATTAAAAACACAGGTATAAAAAAAACAGCCGTTGACTGATATTGTCTGCAGACATGGCCTCCTGCCTATTGAGGATGGGCACGACAAATGCATAGCATGTCTGGGTTTCCAACATGTCAAGGCTGTCAGAGAAAACCCTGCAGTGTGCATGAATTGCTTTTTAATGCCCTTGCACAAGGAAGGCTTGTGCCCATTTCTTTGTTGGTAAACGGCCCCACACCCATTCCAACAATGACAATCTCCCGATAGGGATGGTTGCCTCTCCTCTCTACCTCTGGGCCTCTACCTCTACTCAGTGCAATGGCAGTTCAGACAAAACTAGCCAACACTACAGCTATACTTTCACTCTACCCGTGCCGGGAAATGCAGCTCGTCTCCCCTCTCCTTTCACTAGGTGTAAAGGAGCAGGTTGTAGCAGCAAGAAAGGCAATTGCTTCACTTTGGGTGGCAAGAAGGCACCTGTGGCTGGTGCAGTCCCGCTTCCAGGCAGCTGACCGTAGCTCTCTCACAGGGCTGCCAATCAAACCCACCGCCATGTTCGGATCGAGGGCGCTAACAATGCTTCAACAGGCCCAGGAAGCCAGGCACTATGTCAGTGAGCTCTCAGGCCCATTAGCCTACCCGCAAAGGAGCCTTCGCCCTCAGGCCCCCTCACGTCAAGTTTTGCCACCACAGCCTGGTTGGGGCGCATGAGACCTTAGGCAGCAGCTGGTTGGCCAAGGTGAACATGCATTCCAGCAACAGTGCAGTAAGAGAGGGGCCAGCTGGCATCAGGGCCGACGGCCTCCACCCTGCTCCTGACGGTGTGCCAAGTCCCAGATACTCAGGCCCCCATCCAGGCTGAGTTGAAGCCTGGGCAGCACTAGGGGCCAATCCATGGGTCTTTTCCACCATGACCCAAGGGTATCAACTGCAATTTTTCCACAAACCTGCACTGTCAACATCCTGTCCCCAGCCCGCAGTACGAGACGAGCCGCACAGCAAGATACTAGAGGAAGAGGTAGCAACGCTCCTCTCCAAACGCGCAATCAGAGAAGTAGAGAAGGCCAACCATTAGGCAGGTTTCTTCTCACACTATTTTCTGATTCCCAAAAGGAATGGAGGCCTTCATCAAGTCTTAGACTTAAGAGGCTTGAACTGGTATCTGCGACCCCTCCAGTGCAAGATGCTCACACTCCCAAGGGTATGCCCTTTGGAGAGGGCATTGGCGCTTCCTTTAGTACCAATCTGGAGGCAGAACCTATGAGTTCATGGTCCTCCCTTTCGGAATCTTTCTGGCACCACGCACATTCACGAGGTGCATAAACACAGTCCTTGGACCCCTTCGTCGACAAGGCCTCAGGGTCCTCAGTTATCTGGACAACTGGTTGGTATGTGCCTAGACACAACAGATGTGCCGCAACCATGTTTCCAGGCTACTGCTGCACATCAAGAATTTGGGGCTGCAGATAAACGAAAAAAAAGAGCAAGCTGGAACCATCACAGGTTATTCAGTTCCTGGGTATGACTCTGGACTCCAGTATGGCATCAATTTCCCTGACCACACAGCAGAAAGAGGCCATAAGGGCTTCCCTCTCCCACTTTCACCTCCACACAAGGGTGATTGTTTCCACATCACGACATATCCTGCAGTTCCTGCGAGAGCAGCTGGACTAGGGAAAATCCGCCGCCACCCTCAGAGGCATGGTAGCTGCAATTAAGGCTTCACGAGTAGGGAACCATAGCCTAGCGGGATGCTGCTGTGCCCTCATGTCACAATTTCTGAAGGGCGCTGAGTGACAAACAGTGCGGATTAAGTCACCAAGGGTGCCCCCATGGGACCCAGAAAGAGTGCTGGGGGCACTCCAGCATGCTCCATTCGAAACAATCAAGGCAGTCGAGCTGAAGTGGCTATCACTGAAGACTGCTCTACTTCTAGCAGTCTGCTGAACAAGGGGAGTGCTATAAGCTGCTTATAGGGAATGCTGGAGTTACCCTGCGGACTAACCCTGCCTTCCTTCCAAAAGTACTCTCCAACACCAACCTGAACCAAACCATTGAGTTCCGCCCATTGCCTCCCACTCAGGAGTATGACAGAACTAGGCATCAGGCCTCTGCCCTATGCCCTGTACTGTGTTCTTATTTGAAGCGCACAAACTCAGTGCACAAGACAGGCCAGCTGTTTGTATGTTTTAAGACGGAGCGCTCGGGCAAACCGCTGTCAATGTCACGACTGTTCAGATGGGTTGTAGAGGCCATCCAACAGGCCTACACAGAGACAGACGGGCCAACTTTACCAGGGCTCCGTGCTCACTCAACAAGGGGCATGGGACCTCATGGGCGCTATGGTGAGGTGCTTCCTTAAAGCAGATCTGTGAAGCAGCCACTTGGTCAACGCCCTCGACTTTCGCAAAATACTACTCTCTTAACATAGTAGGTAGCCCATCCTTTGGAGAGCAGGTGCTAGCTGCACCCCAGCCCTGAAATGGAGCCTTACCTTTTTTGTTACTCTTGCTCCCAACACTGAGGCCCAGAGTGCTTTCAGTTAATCCCTTGTTTCAACTCAACCAGCCTTGCATCTGGCAGGCAGATCTGAGTCTCCCTCAACCCCCCGCTACACCCTTGCATCTTGTGGGGTTGGGGGCCCAGGTTAGCGACTGGCAACTGAGCTGAAGGTTGTTTTGCTTTGTCTTCCAAACAATAAGGCCCCCAAGGGGCTCTCAGTTAATGTTTTGTTCAACTCATGCAGCCTTACGTCTGGCAGGTAGATCTGAGTTTCTTTCAGTACTCTACACTACGCCCTTGAATCTTGCGGGGTTGGTAGGCCCAGGTTGGCGTCTTGCCACTGGTGGTATCTATCTATCTATCTATCTATCTATCTATCTATCTATCTATCTATCTATCTATCTATCTATCTATCAATTTGCACTTGTGCTTGGTCCGCACGGTCTCCTCACGGGGTGGCATCCCATCATCTCTCCCTCTAGTGCCTTGTTGGCCAGAGCATTATGAGGACTAAGCCCCTCCCCAAGCCCAACCAATTTCCAATTAGCACCCACAACTGCTATTTCTGGCCACCACACGTTCATAAACAGGTTCCACATTAAAGCCACATTAAACACAATACAAAAAAACACACAAATCATCACAGCAAAAAAAAAAAAAAAAAAAAAAAAACCTCAGCAGATAGCTAACAGTTTCCCCAAGATAAAGAATGAAGCAGCTTTCATCCTTCCCAAACTTTACTCAGGAAGCACTGTAAAACTAGACAGATAAAAGAATACATCTCTTAGTATTTAATTCAGTTACAGATATTGTGGAAGAACAATATTGTGAGCTTATGGCTAACATCTATGGGAAATTCCATTATGATGCTAGCGGTTAGCATATATGCTCAAAATGCACATTTCGAACGAACTTGGATTCATTAACAAAGGATTTCAACACTAGTATTCTTTATATTCAATGTCAAAATGACTGTATGAGTCTGTACTCACAGGCAAACGTGCTTTCTGGCCAACTAAAGTCAAAAGAGAAAAAAGAAGTGACCGTTTACTACCATGTATCATCAAAACTACGGCAAGAATAATAGTACAAAATAAACATCACATTAGTAGTCACTACTAGAGGTCTCCCTTTCCCCAGATGAACATCAGAACATCACAGTTACATTGCCATGAAATTTAGTATAGATGCTCGTCTTCCCAAGAGGATGAATCTGAAAAACTTTTCCTCTTGTGCCACTGTACATTTGATATTATTTGATATATTTTGTGAAACTACTGGATGGATTGTCACGAAATTTGATAGACACGTTCATGCCTCCCTCTGACCAATTGTAATCACTTAATTTTTCATCTAGAGCCAAATCAAAGTGTTAAGTTGTCCAGTACTTTGTTTTAATAAAATACATGCAAAATTAACCACGTTCCCATCAGTTTCAGTTGTGCCTTATGCTAATCGGCAAAGTTTAGCATCTGAACATACTAAAATAAGCTGGTGAACATGGTTAACATTAGGATGTTGGCATTGTCATAGTGAACATGTTTGCATGTTGATGCTATCATTTTGCTCAAACTAGCACTAAGTTCAGCCTCACAGAGCCACTACCATCTTTGTAGACTCTAGTCTTGTTACTACTATGCTTTCTACCATGTTATCATTCCTGGCAGAAGTGATGATCAAATACCAATGATTAGACTAAAATTGCAACAAGTCTGAATTATCCTGATGATGATCCTGGTATTTAAGTTAATATTGTGCCTACACATCATGTTTCTCAGCTTAAAAGGTATCAATCTATAACAAAGACTAATAATGAAATAATCTATTTCTATATGTGGCACAAACAAATTATAGCCAGTTAGGCTGAGGCTCAACAGTATTTCACCATCAGTTCACTGGGTATTTCCTCACACAGAGTTCAAGCTTGGGAAGACAATTGGGTGATTTTACCCTGTGGCCCCCCAGGTGTATGCAGCCCTGGATCCAGACACACACTTGTTTGAAGCTGCCATTAAGAGAGTTTCTGGTATGATGTGGTGGTCAGTGAAGACAAAATTGTGGTCAGTGAAGACAAAATTGTGAAATATTAACACAGGCTATTATGTTCGGGCTTGCCGGCAGGAACAAATTTTTTCCTGTGTCTATGTGTGTGCGTGTGTGTGTGTGTGTGTGTGTGTGTGTGTGTGTGTGTGGGGGGGGGGGGGGGGAATCTGTGTGGGTGTGTGAGTGAGTGAAGCAAGGGGGTGTATTTATGTATCCTACTGCACACACATACCATGGCTTATTTTTTTTTCATCTAGGAAGGTGCAGCTGGGCTTCCGAGAAGTACATGGCGCCAGGATAGATTTGGTTCAATATGATGGAGTAAACTGATCGGCTACATCAGGAAGATGTGTGTGTGTGTGTGTGTGTGTGTGTGTGTGTGTGTGAGAAAGAGAGAGAAAGAGAGAGAGAGAGAGAGAGAGAGAGAGAGAGAGAGAGAGTGTATGTATGCATGCGCATGTACTTCATGCTACTCTGCATAAGTCCTCTTCCAAAATGAAATGTTTCTTTGCAATCAAACCTTTTAAACAATGTGCCAAGTCCACAGGAATCACACCTTCAAATAGGTCAAATTAGATGGAAGGTCTATGATAACATAAAAAAAAATTAAGAGAGATGGTCAGATAGAACACAACTGTGTTTTCGCCCGTAATTCTCTTTACTGTCGTTGTTGTTGTATTTCTTGAATAAGGGTATCACACAGATCTTTGGTTCTCATTTGTAACTACTGTTGACAATTCAATGGCTACATTTCTGTCTTGATGATACGTAGCTCTGTAATGCTCAATTAAATCAGCTAGCCCATGGGCAGCAATGTTATTAGCCACAACAGAGTAGACTGTGACTTGGACACAGTCATCAAATGATTCGATGCAGACACCTGATTCTACAAGAGTATCATTCAAGAGAGGTGCAAAAACGTTTGTTTGTCCAAATTGCCATATAGAATTTCATTGCATTATAGGACCAGTTGAGTGAGTGGAAGGCTGAGCACTTCTTTACTGGCGGTTCAGCTATGGTCCAGTAAACCACACGTTTTTTGCTTGTTTGTTTGTTTGTTTTAGTGATGGGAATTCCGGCTCTTTTAAGAGAGAGCCAGAAAACCCCTGCTTCTCCCCCTCCTGCTCAGTGTGTACACACAGAAGCCACCACACATCATGTAGTTGACCAATCACGAACAAAAAAAAGTCGAGAAAAAAAAAACAAAACAAAAAAAAAAACAAAGTGGCTCCCACTCCGGCTCCCAGGCAGGAGCCGGCTCCGATCGTTCACTTCAAAGAACCAGCTCTGACAGCCGTTTCGTTCGCGACCAACACATCACTAGTTTGTTTTAAACCCTCTAGGGGTTTTGGCAACTGTGGTGTCTTGGACTTTCTCAAGTACATCAGCTTGCATGTTGGTGATCTCTGCATTCGTGTGCATTGGAGTAATCATTTGTTTTAAATGTACAGGTGTGAGAGACAGGTTTTTGTGAGAAAGAGAGACAGAGAAATTAGAGGCTGTTCATCCCCAAGCGCCTATCGGACACACCACTGTTGGGAAGAGTGATTGAAATGATCTGAAGCCATTGTGCAGTTAGTTTATTTAATGACATTGTATGGAACAAAAATGGCAGTTAGCCTTTGAAGACAATAATAAAATTCAGTCACTTCATTTGAAATCACAACTCAAATGACGTGACTGAATTTGAATAGTAGTCTATATTAATAAGTGGGCCCTATATGGGTAGGCTATTGAACAAGAGCAACGGCAACCATCCAGCCATTCAAACCAAAAAACAAAGAAGCAGTACAATGAAAAATAATAATATCACATCATAATAATGTAATATTCACCTATATTGAAATGCTCTGAGCAGACATGCTTGCAATATCTGCCATTCAGGCACAATAAAATTCTGGCTATTGAGCAAACATTTTCACCATGAAATCTGGGTGTGCCTGTGGTTATTCTGGGTGGCACTGGCACACCCAGGAACACCCATGCCTATATGACAGGCTTGCAAACTAATGTTAATGCAGGGGTAGGAAACCCTTTTCATATCATGAACATTTCAAAACATTTCAAAACATCCTTCCATACTAAATTATTGAACATACATATCCCACCAGCCTCTGGGATGACTGAGACTTGCAATCTTTAGTGTTTGATGTCAGATGGAAGTGATGATAATGCTACTTGCAGCTGTTTTTTCTATGTCTGAGTGGAACCAAGTCTTTCGAAAAGAACTGCTCACAGCAGTAGGTTTTCCTTAACAGAGATGCAAACTTCAGTGCTTGTCTCCTCAGAATGCAAAAATCCTCAGCATGTACTTATAGTTTATAGAACTTGTTGAGCGGGAGGTTGTTGTACCTAGCTTTGAACTCTGCAGCTCAATGATTTTGTGTTACAGGTTGTAAGGCGCATCAGCTGGGTTCACATTAAATTTCTTAGAATCATGCATTGACATGACATCAGCGTAACCACTGTGTGTGTTCCATTCAGGGACCAGTCAGAAGGACATATAACTGGACATTACCCACCCCTGCACTAATGTTTGAAAAACTCAGTAAGAGCTTTTTTCAGCATTACACAGGTACATACACATATAAGGCCTGGACAATTGAAACAGCATGACAGCATGAAAAGCTAGCTACGAAGAGGTGATGCTAATCACCAAACATGGCAGACCTTTTACAGAGGGTGAGTTAATCAAAGACATGTCATAAAAATGGTGGAGAACATTTGCCGTGAGAAGAAGCAACAATTTGCCTGACTCATAACACTGTAGCCCGGAGAATTGAAGACATATAATCAGATATTAAGAGACAACTGGAGGACAAGGGAGTGGATTTTCTTTTTTGTCTTTTTTCTTTTTTTTTTTTTTTCTTGAGAAAGACATATAGATCATATTTACTAAAGAAATGCCTATTTGTGGTAAAACATCTTTAAGGGTCTACCAGGGGTTTAAAAGATGAATTCTGCCAGGGTTACAGTTTGATGAAAAGTCTCTGAAGATGAATGTTTTTGAAATGAAGATGAAAATGATTGTACATCATGTTCCAATTGACAGACCAAAGTGCTGGATAGGGATTTAATTTTATGTCTTTGCACTGTAAAATTTAGACACATATCAGTTTCTATCCACAAGAATGCTACTACCTAAACTTTATCTGTGATTCCTCTCCATATTTAGTATGGTTAATGTAATTTTACAAATTACAAGCATAGAAATCTTGTTAGATCTTAAGATGAGTTGGCAAATAAATGATTTCAACAACAAACACTCACAGCACTGCAGGTTTATTGTGGTGATATTCACGGAGGAAAAGCAGTTAGCTGGAAGCTTAAAACACCAGCAAAGCTAATGGGAAACACAGTGAGTGGTTGCTGCTCAGGCTTGTGTGATCACAGGGCAGACTGGGCTTTTCAGGAGAGATGGACCTAACAGGAAATGTTTGACAGAGAGAATGGTGGTGCTGCAGCAATTGACAGTATGAGAAAAATGTTTGTTTGTTTTTTTTTTTTTTTTACCTTAAAGCAAGTAAACATGTTTTTGTAAACATCAAAATAAATTTATGAACCTGAAAATGAGTTTAATATGACCACTTTAACACATTTCGATTCCATTCTACATTACATTCTCATTAGTATGAAAATAGATTAACATGAAAATCCTGACATGCAGCATCTTTGGGAAGACTCTACTAAGAGTCAGGATAGAGTCAATCACATACAGTAACTATAAGTGACTCTTGGGAAAAGCATTCCTTCCTCCCTCTCTATCTGCATTTACATTAGCAGAGACATTCTCAACGGAGATCACATTTTATATTTTTATCTTATTATGGGAGTTAAACCTCCTCCATCAAACAGGGGAGATTGTTCCATCTAATTAGGTGATTCAAATGATATCATTTGTTAGATAATTTTCAGCCTGGATCTAATTTTGAACTTTATTGCAAAGGAGTCAAATGGGTGTAATAAATATCAGAATAAAATAATTTCATGTCCCCTTGCCTATTACTTATGTCTTCATAAAAGTAGGGGAGTGTATTAAGCTGGCAATTAGGATTTCATTAAAATCTATAAATGGAGGTTCATTTATAGTGTATGAGTTATCATAGACATTTTTACACCGTTTCCAGGGCAGGGATGATTGCACACACACACACACACGCACGCACGCACGCACGCACGCACACACACACACACACACACACACACACACACACACATCACAGGCAGTTGCTTCAGGAAGTCTTCACCAGCTTACGATTGCGGCCAAAACATCATTACATTGAGCATTATCCTCATCTCATGAAGTGTTTTGTTTCATTGATGCATCATCACTCATATCTACAAAAATGGCAAAGAAACACCAGTACAGGCCACCAGTACTGTCAAGTCTACTTGTCTACTGATAGGGCCATTGATACCAATAACTGTAGTAATATCAATAAAACTATCAATAAGAATTAATAATAATGACATACCACCCTGAGATCAGGGATCAATAACAAACCATACATTCTCACAAAAGGGCTGTTCGCTTCCATTTATCAGATGTACAGTGAAGGGTTGAATTCAAACACTGACCTTCACAATCAGCTCTCACCACAACACGTGCACACATGATCACAGAAAATTGCTTTTCAAATATATAATTGCATTTACTTTACTGATCAACAATCAATAAGCTTTCAATCAATAAAATCTATTTTCCAACTACAACAGAAGCAGCTGTGACATAAGTAACTACTCTAACTCTACTCTAAAACATAAAGACAGCAAGGGTACTGCACTTGTGAATGTGTTTGTATGTGTGTGTGTGTGTGTGTGTGTGTGTGTGTGTGTGTGTTTATTTGCATGTGCATGTGTGAGAGACAGATATTGTGAGGGGGAGAGGGAGATGGGAGAGAGAGGCAGGAAAATGGTGGACGTGGCAGCGTCAGTAGCTACATCATGAAAGGTTCAAGACTGCAAAGCTTGACAAAGAGATATGAGAATCATAATGGAGGATGTGTTTACATGTCTCTAGCCACAAGATGGTGGGAGCAAATCTGAGTCATATCACCATGCTATTTGTGCCTTTAAGGTATGTCTGTGCATGCCCCTAAAGACAAATGGATGTGTGCGTGCATGGATTAATAAAAAGCAGAAAACAATTACAATTAGTCATTTGGCAGACAGTTTAAGTCTGTCTTTTCAGGTCAGTCCAAATTACTCTAAGTTACAGCAATGATGAGGCCATTTTGTCACTTTGTCAGTGGGTTTGATGGCAGGCTGGCTCTGGTATGGCAGCAGAGGAAACAGCAAAAGTCAATTTATTTAACACAAAAGAGTATGCTACTCATCGAGGTAGCTAGGCTAGACTGTCGCCTGGGCTAAAGTACAACAATCTGAGGAATGAGCCAACTCCTACAGCAACTTAACATTGCAGTGGAAAGGTGGTGTGGTGTGGTGAGGTCCAAACATCTGCCGTGACCAGAAAGCACTTTTGGTTAACTCCTGTTGTTTTTAATTTGCGATATGAATTAACTGATTTAACTTGACTTAGTGTTTTCCAGAAGCTAAATGGGTCAACATTCTAGAAAATAATGCATCTTCTAGAAAAACATCAAAAATCAAAAATCTTTGTAACAAATGTCAAGGATGTTGACTTCCATACAACTTTAAAGGAAACACTAGCAAGATCATAATTACAATTAGTCATTTGGCAGACGCCTTTAAAGACAGATATTTCTTTATCTTAGAGGATGGAGCATCAGTGTTCAAGTTATAGTAGAGCCACCTGACCTCCCTGAAAGCAACAAAGGCTCAAGTTTGCAGCGGTCTTAAAATAATTTAAATAATCAACCATTATGTTGCAGTGCAGCAGTTCTAATCATGCAATTAAAGTTAGCATTCAAGTTATTATTAAAATACTATCTGTGTCACAGCAATGAAAATTTGGACACCCCTGCTGTAAACAGAAGTCACAGCAAAAAATTTTAGAAACAAACATTAATATTACCTCATTATTGTTGGAACATTGTTTGTTTACCCCTCTTTTTCCTACTTTTTCATCAACAAACCCACCATATTATTACCTCCATCAGTAGTAATCCAACTGTAAAGATATCACACAATTATTACATAGTATTACTAAAAAAAAACAACATTTTTGCTTCCTTATTAGTTAATAGCATTAGTTAGTTATTAGTTACTTATGATTACAGAAATTATACCCAAATATTTACATTAGTCTCAATATTACTGAGATGTTACCTGGCCATGGCCCATGTACCATGAATTTCACCTCAACCTTCTCCAGGCCCTGAAAAGCTAGTGTAATTCTGATGGAGGATGGATGGATATATTTTTAACAGACCAATTTGCTATTGAACAAATGAAAACTAAGTATGAGGGAAGATAAGTATGTCTTAGAAAATGTAAAAAAAAAAAGGTGAACCAGGTTCAGTCAACACTCTATAAGATGTTTTGTGCTTTTGATAACAATACCCAAATCTGGGTTTGTTTTTTTATTTATTTAATTCATTATTTATTTTATTATTGAACGGCTTATTGGAGGTACGCCAGTCAGGGTCCTGCGCTTCTAAAAGTCAATGCTGCTGGCGTTTATGTATCTTTATTCTTAAGTTAGATGTTGTGAAAGGAGAGCACTGGCATTGTTCTGGTATTTCTGTCAAGAAGTTACTTTCCATCCACTCCAATAACTTTATTTTCATCTACTGTCTCAACAGAAGCACCTGAAAAATTGATTTAGCTTCTTACATCTCTACAATGCATCTAAGTCACTGTTACAGATCTATTCGTTATCCATCATGGTGATGAATGTGTCATCAGTTCACTTTATGTGGTTACAATGAAAAGAATGTGGATGCCCAGAATACACACATTGTGCACAGTGATTTAAAACTAACAAAATGTCACCCTTTGGGTGGAAAGGCCGGGAAAGGGCAAGCAGGAATTCCACAGTCCACAGCAGGAATTCATCAGTACATCAAGAATCATTTAACTGACATTTTTTTCCCAAGCAAAATTTTCACATTAAAGGTCTTGCAGTCTACTTTTATGGGTACACGTTCAATGTGGGGAAACAAGGAAAACTCAAGTGGCTCCTCAGATTTTTTGTTGCTTGAATTAATTTATTACAAAAAAAAAAAAAAAAAGTAAAAATATGTGTAAAATGCATTACTAATGTAAAAACACATACATTATATCAAATGTTTATTATCTATATGGATTATTATATTCAACATTGAACAGAGTGCTACAAAAAAGTACATTTTAAAGTACAAAAACAAATACTCATCTCAATTTGTAGGTAAAACATTTATGAACTTTTAACTATTTACAGTGAAACAACATAAAGAAGCTTAGAGAATCACACTCTGCCTTTATTTTATCAATGTAATTGAAACGCATTCCAAATTTTACTGCATTGCCTGCAGTCACTCATTTTCTCACCTTTCCAGCATTTTGTCTCTGTAGTGGCTCTCTCTCTCTGGCCCTGGCCACGGCTACAACTATTATTTGAAACTCTCTCAGTTTTTATATGCAAATGTGTGCAACATGTTTTTGATTGTCCTCAAATCCCATGAAAAGACCAAAACCAAACATGTTTGGTCCTACCCTGTCTGTAACTCTCCGGTTCAAGTCCATTGGTTCCAAGTAAGATGGAATTTTTTGCAAACTCACATATCACAACCTGATTCTGCTTCAGCCTCACTACAAACCAAGAGTGAGGAGGCTACCCACAACCACATGCTCATTCAGGAAGTGGTCTCCTGAGGCAGAGCAGGCTCTGAGAGATTGTTTTGCAACTACAGACTGGGATGTACTGCAGGGGTCACACAGCAACGACATTGAGGGAACTGTGAACTGCACAACTGACTACATCAGCTTTTGTATGGATGTTGTTGTTCCCTTACGGACTGTACACTGCTATGCTAACAACAAGTCCTGGATCACGAGTGACATCAAGGGCCTTCTTAATCAGAAGAAGAGGGCTTTCAAGTACTGTGATGCAGAGTCCTGCTCAGGGAGGCAAAGGAGCAGTACGGAGAGAAACTGGAGCAGAAGTTGCAGAACAACAGCATGAGGGAGGTATGGGATGGGATGAAGATCATCATCGGCTGCAGCTCAAAGCAGGGTGCCACCATCGAAGGAGATGTGGAGAGAGGGAACCAGCTGAACAACTTCTTCAAGAGGTTTGACCACCCCAACTCATTTGCACCTCAGAGTAGTACTGCACCCTCCTCCCCACCCTCTGTTCTCTCTCTCCCTCTAGACACCAGCACAAAGGAGACCATCCCTCCACTCAAGATCACAGCAGCCCAGGTGTGCGGAGAGCTGAGGAGGCTTCATCTCAGCAAGGCAGTGTGTCTAGATGGAGTATCCCCTCGACTGTTGAAGGCCTACGCGTTGGAGCTGGGAGACCCCCTACAGTGCATCTTCAACCTGAGACTGGAGCAAGGGAGGGTCCCTCAGCTGTGGAAAACATCCTGCATCATCCCAGTCCCAAAGAGACCAAAACCTGAGGAGCTGAATGACTTCAGGCCAGTCACCCTGACATCACACGTGATGAAGACCATGGAGCGGCTGCTGCTGCTGCACCACCTGAGGCCACAGGTGCGCCACGCCCTTGACCCTCTGCAGTTTGCTTACCAGGAGTAGGTGGGAGTGGAGGACGCCATTGTCTACTTGCTACACCGATCCCTCTCTCACCTGAACAGGGGCAGCGGTGAGGATTACATTTTTGGACTTCTCCAGTTTCTTCAACACCATCCAGCCTCTGCTCTTCGGAGATAAACTGACAGAGATGAGAGTAGGCTCTGGATTACAGACTAACAGGCAGACCTCAGTATGTGAGACTGGGGGACTGCAGGTCTGACACCGTGGTTTGCAGCACAGGAGCACCGCAGGGGACCATGCTCTCTCCAGTCCTGTTCACCCTGTACACATCGGACTTCCAATACAACTCAGAGTCCTGCCATGTGCAAAAGTTTGCAGACGACACTGCTATCGTGGGCTGTATCAGGAGTGGACAGGAGGAGGAGTACAGGACACTGATGCAGGACTTTGTCACATGTTGCGACTCCAACCACCTGCACCTCAACACCACCAAGACCAGGGAGATGGTGGTGGACTTCAGGAGGCCCAGGCCTCATCCGGAGCCTGTGACCATCAAAGGGGACTATGTGGAGTTTGTATGGACCTACAACCTGGGAGTGTAGCTGGATAATAAAATGGACTGGACTGCCAGCACAGATGCCCTGTGCAGGAGAGTAATATTTTCATAAACCTAACCAAGCAGTTCTGTCACCAAAATCTAACCAAGTCGTTTCAGTGCCTAAACCTAGGCAAACAATAACCATTTCACAACGATAACCATGTTACAAGGAAGGTCTGGCACAATATAGACCGGTCCAGCACTTCTTTTGCTGGTACTCTCCAACAGTCAAATACATCTTTTTGGGAGTCATTAGCAATCGATCTATTGGATCGATTAGGTTGTGTTGGAATTATTGCATTTATTGATGACTATTTTCAGTGGTGGAGTAGTAGTAATAATAATAGTAGCAGAATGGTGAATATGGGATTGAGTCAAAATAAACTACAGAATGTGTACAGTGTGTTCATTGTAATAAAGGAACTTATCATCCAGTATGACAGTGTGGCTCATTGATATATTTTAAATATTTTTGGGTCACAATGGGGCTTTGGATATATATACACAATACTTGTTAGTACAATGCTGGTCACTCCTGCAGTCCCCCCTCCTTTTCTCCCTCTGTGTCCTGTGTTTTCCTCGCTCTCTATGTTTCTTGCCTGTCTCTCATGTCTGTCTAATGTTCATCTGTCTCCCTGCAGGGGCGTGGCTGACAGGCTGGGTTTGATTCCTTCCTCCTAGAGCGCATCTGGGGGTAATCATTCAGTCAAGTCTCACCTGCCGTCACGGTATATAAGCCCTGGCCCTCCACTCAGTATTTGTCAAATCGTCTGTTCACCTCCATGGTGCATGCCCCCCCAGTCCTCATCCTTACCCTGTCACTCCACGCCCTAGAAGGAAACTGGACAAGCACTCGTCTAGTCTCAATCTCTTCAAGACTTTGAGATCACATCATTGCCTCAAATTTGTTTTGATCAAGTGCCTGAAATTTAACTCCTTCTTGGTTCCTGTGTTTCTGCTTCAGCGTGACGCTTTGGTCCTGTGTTGAGTCCAATTTAACAAATGCATTCATTGTTGGATTTGGTTTATAATGAGATATGCTTAAAATAAAAAAAAATAAAAAAAATGGAGCATTGCCAGTCTTTACCTTTAAAATAAAGGAAGTGGTTAAACCAACCTACTTTCCACCTGAAGGTCACACAACTTTCAGCATTGGCAGAATGGTCCGATATGCATATCACACAGCTTCATTCGTAGTTTGTATTTTTTAAATTTCAGGAATATGTTGAGATGCACAGCATAAAGAGAAGACAAGAATTGAAAATAAATTGTATTATGAACAGTATAGAGAATTGTATGATTAAATTAGGCTTGTTATTATTCAGCTGATAGTCTTGTCATTTATAAATGAAACAATAAGAAAGGTGAACAAACTTGACTTGTCTTTTAGTAAAGGTTTGATGAGTTATTTTCACATCAATTAATCAACAATATATTCCTCATGAGGTGAGCAGAATTATGTCAGAAGAATAATCTCTGTAAAGAAATAAAACAATCACCAGAAAGGTTGGTGGCGACTTCTAATGTGGAGGCTGAGGAAAGAACTACTCAATGTATTTATGTTTTTAGAGAAAAGACAAAAAATGCTAGAGAGCTGAGACGGGGAGGGAGCAACAGAGTTTATGGGAAATGTAGTAGGGATGAGCAACAATCATACTGAGGTCTCAGTGCTATTTTATATTATCTATTGTGACTAATTTTAATTTTAATGTGACAGACAAGGTTAAAAATACAAACTGAACAAGACGTATGGTGCATAGACAGAACTGGTAAAAGTTGCAAATGACCCTCTAATTCACATTTGTCAAACTCCGGCTGGCCACTCTATTTTATGTGGCCCGCAAGAGCTTAAAAGGCATATGATTGTCTTAAAAATCTATGCTGCTTTACAGCGTACAGTGACCATAAACTACCTCTCCCACAATGCACGTCAATTTTGTGACCCACAAAATGATGGCATCCTGCCACTAGAATGCAGTGTTTTTGTGTCATAACTAAAGTGGTTCTCCAACAGGTGAAAAAGATTAATAAATAATCCAAAAATGTCCAGAGAAAAATTGATGCAGAGGGAAGGCAATTTAATGAAAGATGGGAAAGCGAGTACATGTTTGTATGTCAAGGAGAAAAAACGGTATGTCATCTATGTTATGAGCAGTGTTGGTGATGAAGGAATACAATTTATGTCACCACTTTGACGCCAAACACAGAGCCAAGTATGCTAAATTTAGCATCGTACAAAAACACCAAATTGTCCAAGAATTGAAAGGCAGACTGCAATCACAACAGTGAAAGCTAGCTTTGTTGTGGCAGAAGAAACAGCCCGAGCTTTTTTCAAAGGGTGCATTTTTGAAGCGCGCACACATGCTAAAAGTATGTGAGCAGGTGTGCCCCGACCAGATACAGCCTTTAAAAATGTCATTTTGTCAAGAAAAACCATCACAAACCGAGTTAAGGAACTAGCAGGAAATCGATAACATATCTGGCCGAAGAGACTCGCAGTTAGCTGGCTTATTCATTAGCTGCTGATGAAAGCACCGACAACACAGATACAGCGCATCTGGCATGAAAGCAGACTTGACTGTCAGTGAGGAGCTCTTAGATGTAGCTGCCATGCATGGGATGACAATGGGGAGGGCCATTTTTGATGCGGTCGAGAGGTCCGTAAGTAAAAGTAAAATAGCCTGGGAAAAGTTGGTGGGGCTAATTACCGAAGGCACACCTGATAACTTATCATTGCATTATCCAACAAGAGGTTCTGTGTGGAAAAGTAATGGAACTATATGATATAATGAAGATACAATATATAATTTCTAATGCAGCACAATGTTTATGCACTTACTGCTCTGCACTGTTTTGCACTGTGCGATTCTATGTTTTATATTTCATGCAATATCTCATGCAATATTACATTTTTTCTTCAATATTACATTCCTATCTTCTTGTATCAAGTTTATATATATACATTTTTTCTTCTGTATACTGCTATATATTTTCTAACCAATGTGCAATAGTGAAAAACACTGTACTCCCTTTTTTAGAATATCTATATACAGAATTTTGATTTTCTTGTTATTTTGTATTTACTCCTTTCTATGTCTTTTTATACTTTTTAACACTACTGCTACTGCCTGTAACACCCAAATTTGCCCCGTGGGGAAGTAATAAAGTCTTGTCTTGTCTTGTCTTGTCTTGTCTTGTCTTGTCTTGTCTTGTCTTGTCTTATAATGGATGTATGCCCTCTGCAAGGCTGTCTGCAGCCATTTGTTTTTGTAAAATGCCACATCTGTCACACATGTCCTTAGCAGCTCACAATTATATGTTGTACCTGTTATGGCAAATGCCAATTAACAGTTGGCTGGACTCAGAGTGGTAGACAGAATTCAAGAACAAAGGATTTATTCAAACCACAAAGAAACTTGTTAACAATTAACAGAACACACTCTAATGGAGCGGATCTAATCAAATAAACAAACTGCAGGTCGGAGGCAGACCATGACACTGGATGTGGCTGGAAGGCACTGAAAAACAAGAAACAAACATGAGTGGTAGTCCATGATCCAGGAAACAAAGGGATCCAAATAACGGTGCTTCAGTCAAACAGTTACAGGATGTCGCAAGGATCAGATACTGAGTATAATACTCACACTAGGCACAGACGTAAAGACACTGGACAGATCAGGACAAACTGGTAACCAGTACAGCAGAGAGCTACCCTTAAAAACTGCCGATCTTGATGAGTCTCATGCGCAGCAGTTGCGCAGGTAATTAGGCAGAGTCCGACAGAGAGTGAATGTGGCCACACCCAGCCTCTGTCAGACAGGGGAACAGACAGACAAACAAGAAGGGAAAAGAGAAATGGAAATCACCGGGGACAGATAAGTGAACATCCTAACAGTACCACAGTTCTGCCCTCTCAGCTGTGACAAACAAGTTGTGAATGTAATAACTTGCGTTTGATGATAATTGTCTTATTTCACTGGAAACATTTGATCTTTAATTGATGGAGTAATGTGGGTTTCTTAACCTGATAAATTAAAGGGATTTATGTTTTAATAATACAAATATTATTAGTCTTATGAGATTAGTGCTGCAGTCAACACCATTGACCATGGTCTCATTGCAGAGACTGGAACACTTTATTGGCATTAAGGGAACTGCACTAAACTGACTTCAATCCTACTTTTCAGATCAATCTGAGTTTGTACAAGTTAATGATGACTCCCCTGTGCATGTTAAAGCCAGTCATGGAGTTCCACAGGGTTCTGTGATTGGACCAGTTCCATTCACTCTGTATGCTTTCTTTAGGGGACATTATCAGGAAACACTCTATAAATTTTCATTGCTATGCAGATGATACCCAGCTATATCCAAGTATGTCTTAAGGACATAAAGACCTGCGTGACCTACAATTTTCTCTTGCTGCGGACAGAACTGAAGTTATAGTACTGGGCCCTTAACACCTTAGAAATTCACTTTCTGATGATATGGTAATTATGGGTAGCATCGTTACCGCGAGCCTCCAGCTCCACTGTAAAGAATCTGGAATTTATATTTGATCAGAATATGTCCTTTAGCTGCCATGTAAAACAAATTTCAAACACTGCCTTTTTTTTCACCTACGTAACATTGCAAAAATCAGGGACATCCTGTCTCAAAATGATGCACAGAAACTAGTTGACGCTTTCATTACTTCCGGTTTGTAAATATTCTGTGGTGTGTGCACAATGAAGTGGGACAAAGAAAAAAATTTCCATTGACCTCAAACAGGTTTCTAACTTTTTCCGGTAAACTGATTAATCGTTTCTTCCTGACAAAATGCCATTGCATGTTACCGGAATCCAAATTGGTGTCTTAAAATTGAAACCAACAATCAAAACCCCAAAGAACATTCTCACATTTGAGAAAGTACACACAGTCAATGTTTGGTTCAGAATATTCACACAATAAATTATCAAATAACGTTTGACAATTATTGGTGATCAAAAAAAAAGACCATGAGCATGACAGTCCAAAGGACATAGGCAATGACATGTAGCAGTTATCAGAATATAACAATACTGTACCAATTACCAGATCCAATTACGATGAGCAATTAGCAGAATGCAATGAGGGTGTAGCAATGAGCAGATCCAATGACAATGAAGCAAGAGGGACAGAGGTCACCTTGACCGGAAATAACAAATTAATGAAATAGCAGACAGTAAGCAGCTGGATAGCAGAAAACCAAACATTATGGCGGTATGAATTTGTTACCGCAGCAATTAAAGAAGTAACTAATGCATAACATTGGTAATATTGGTAATATCTGGTAGAATAAAATGACTACCGAGAAGCAAAATAGTAAGATTGAGAAGAACAAGAAGACACTGCTGAGAAATGAACTTGAGTCTTGCATCCTCCTTTACAACACTTGTGGCTGTTACTTCCCAACCGATGGATGGCACCTGTGAAAACTTACATGACTCAACATTATAAGTTGCTGACTCTTGCATCTGTTGTTTGTGATTTGCGATGTTTAGTGATGGGGTCAACAATGACCTGAACTGCTAAATGAGGTAGGATGACCCTGACTAGCTTGATGAGGTCTATGAAGACCTTGACTGGCTGGTGATTGATTTTTATGTTTGCAGCAGACGAGAGTACTTCCTTACGACACAGATAGTTGGGAGTAACCCTTCAATGGAGGGCCTTAAGTGCGAATCTTCTAGGCTGTGGGCATGTGCCCTGACAGCCTGTTTCTCAAGACACATACAATTAAGTTGAGTTCCTGTTCTATTGCTGTTGTTTTTGTATTAATGGCTGAATGTTGTCCCTCTCTTTTTCCGTTTTATTTGAAAGAGAGTTATCTGGTGCCACCCTGTGGCAGTGACAGGTGGCAGCAACAGATTTTATTTTTCTTCATTTGATGATGTCATCAGTAAGAGTCTGCTGCTATCTGATTAAGAAGCATGGTCCACTCTTCTCCTTGTTCTTGCCTTTTCTTCATCCATCAGTTAGCCTTTGAAGGCACTGTTGGTATGTAGATTATTTTGTAAAGAATACTTTGTTAATGTAGAGCTTGTTTAAAATATTTTTGAAATGTTGATACATTTTTATTTTGCGTAAAGGTTTTTGAATAAAGCTAAGTGAAGAGCTTATTAGCATTCATTATGCCATGTTAAATGTCTCTTTTAGTGATGAGAATGTTTATTATTTTTAATGGCAATGTATGTTTGTTTCTCAGTTTACCCAACTCCAACTGGCTTCAGTAAAGAGTGTGAACTTAAAACCTCTTGTCAGCACAGTCATTTGGGGAGTGGTTATCTGACTGTCAACTCCAGCATGGCGTTGGAGGTCGAGGACAGGACAGTTCCAGATTAAGGCCAGCTGGGGAAACAAGAGTGATTATGATAAATGCTATTTCTTGTATGCTAACACTTTTGTAGATAATTCATCGAAAACCTGTAGACCTAATTCATTTAGCATAAACAGATACATATCTATCTATCTATCTATCTATCTATCTATCTATCTATCTATGTGTATATATATGTGTGTGTGTGTATACATATACATGTGTATGTACATATATATGTGTGTGTATGTACACACACACACACACGCACGCACGCACGCACACACACACAAATATGTATATATATGTGTGTGTGTATATATATATACACACACACACACACGTATATATATATATACGTGTGTGTGTGTGTGTGTGTGTATATATATATATATGATTCTTAATATTTCACAAATGCATGGGGTGTCCGAAAACATTTTTCCACCACTGTGTGTGTGTGTGTGTGTGTGTGTGTGTGTGTGTGTGTATACACACACACACACACACACACACACACACACACACACACATACATACATGTGTCTTCAAATAAATGCCTATTACCCTTATACATGAGGTAAATCCAGACTCTAATCCAGCACTATTATAGGATTTACGGTAATGTTCCTCATTCCTTGGGTTGAGGTAAGAAAGCCAGGCAGCCAAAACAGAGTTAATGCTGTTTCCCACCTGTGGGAGGCTGAGGTCTGGAGGCCAGACAGTAATGAGCAGCTTGGATGTAAAACAGTGCTGAACTTGAAGGCATGATGCCACAAGGCATAGCAGCGATGAGAGATGCTGATGTTGCTGCAGGAGCTGAAGCATGAAGAGTGGATAGCTTGGATGGAATTCGCCAGAGACTGTATGGTGGTGATCAGTGTGTTGACTGCAGCCCAGTGTCCTGGAGTGGCACATGAGCTGTGTGAGTGCATTAGAACAGGGGAGAAGATATCCTTGTCCTCTTAGTCTGACGAGTCGGACACTGACTTGCGAATGAATGGAAGGAAATATGAGCACTCAACATTCATGATGATTGGCACTGAAATGACCGCAGCATGAACACATGCATAACAGCAGCATGAAAGAACTAAAGCAGAGAGGAGAGATAATCATATTTAAAAACACAGCAGCAAGATAAGCTAACAGTGAAGGTATGTCGCTGAGCTATTAGATGGATGTGACTTGATGAGAACAGCTGATATCTCAATTGACAGTCCCAGACAATGATAGCAAAGAAATTGTGCATGCCTGAGGGGAGTGAATGCAGGATGGTATGAGAAATAAGCTACATGCCTAAGCATGCAAAAGAATAGTCTTCCTGACTGAACTTTCACTGGAGCTTCATTTCATCAACAGCCAGTGGTTGAATGATGACATGTTTAGCTGGTTGTCATCATTCATCAGATTTGGCAGGCATCAAGACGAGTCTGACGTTGTTGTTTGTACACACTGACTCAACATTAATTTTGGTGACCTCTGATTAGCGTAATTTTATTTTTACCATAATTGTACAAAAACAAGCAAGTACTTTCCCAGTTGGAGTTGAACTGTGGCTGAAGCTGTAAATTCTCGTTCACTTACAGTGTGCATTTGAAGGGCAGTACCAGGATCAGTCCAGGAGCTGACTGCATAATGAGGTTCTCTATCAGGAAATCATGAGCTGAATACACACAGATTGCTGCTATAAACCCAATGAAAATCTCAGTCTACAATCTGGCCTAGAATATACAGCATTGTGTCAATGATAAAATCATTAGTATGTCTTAGTTGTTATAAACAGGTAGAGAACTTAGGGTGCTTTACCGCTGTAACGTGAACTTCTCAGCACACTTCAATTTCTTGACTAGAACTGCTTTTTGTCAGTTCAGAAGATACTGCAAAGGTCAGACCACACCCTGCTCTGTGGAACGCAGAGAAGATCATGCATGCCTCCATCTCATGCAGACTGGATTACTGCAATGCACTTTCTTTGGCTTCACAAATCAATAGCAGACTGCAGCTTATTCAAATGCAGCAGCACACATCTGCACTTGAACCAAGAAAATTGAAGGCATCTCTCCAGTCTGAGGTTGTCTTCTTTTCGGTCTAAAATAAATGTAATTGATTATGCTCAAGTCGTGTATTGGTCTGGTTTCTGCCTTCATCCTGGACCTTATAACCTACATGAGTTAGTACACACACATTTGCAATTCAGCTTCTCTGCTTCCAAATCTAGGCTGAAAATGGGCTTAAACTAGGCTTTAACACAGCCTGGCAATTAAAATCAGATTTAACCACAAGTCACTGACAGGGTCAGGGTTAGGGTTACTCTAATCCTTTTGCTTTGCACTTCGTGCTGCATGCCATCCATACAACAAAAAATCTCTTTAAAATTACATGAATGAGTATTCAGATATTTCAAGGCAAAAAAACAAACTAGAACCAACAAACAAAAAAGAGGGCACATTCAATTTTGGAAAATGTTATGAGACTAATGACCAGAGAGGAAACAAATGGAATAGGAAAAATAAACAATAAACAGGCATTTCATGAAGTTTTTTTTTTTTTTTTTATCAAGGAGGGAGGATAATTAATGTTGTTCCTTGAGGACTCCCCAGTCCCAAGAAGTCATGTTGTAATCAACACTTTGTTTCTGGTGAGTGATAAACATGAAGAGCGGAGTTGAACAGGCGCTGAAACAAATATACAGAAGAAGAAACCATGGTGTTCGGTGCTTTGGATGATTTCAGCAATTACTAATAGCAGTTAGCAGTGGTGATGGTGGTGGTTGACGGTGGAGTACAGGGTTAATGTTGTATCTTCCTCCACCAAACTGACACCCATTGCACATTGCCCATTCCTGGAAACGTTACTGCTGAACTGAATAATTGATCAGTGAGTCTCCCTGCTGTCTCTACGTGAGCTCTGTCTGTTGGCCTCGATGTCTGTCTGCCACTTTGTTTTCCCGGCCTTACTGTACATCTCCCCCACTGCTTCAATTTGTCTCCACTTTGAGTCTGCCTGTGGAGGGCAAGAGGAACCTCTTTCCTGTAATTGTGGAAAACTTGTTCCATCTGTTTTGAATTGAATTGTTAAGCTGGGTCCGGTGACTGTTATGGTTTATTTGTTAAAATGGGACTGGAATTTGAATTATTCTCACTTTCTTGAGAGGAAACAAAGGAAAATACCAATATTGTTGATATATATATATATATATATATATATTTTTTTTTTTTTCCAAAAGGTGAGTTTCACATTGCTGTTTACATTGTGGACATTTTGGTAGTAGGAAAAGCACAGGTGTAAATAATAACATTAACAGTGGCTCTTTTCTGTTCAAATGTCCAGGTCAAGTCAGTATGAAATTTTGTGAAGGTGAAGAAGATTTCAAGAACACACATAATTTTACTAAAATGAAAAACACATATTAGATTTTCTTTGTAACAAGAATTTGGGTTGGTGTCAAAGAAATGTGAAGTTTCATATTATAACCCAAACTCCAAAAATACTGCAGTGTGTGGCCTGGCATTGTCTTGCTTGAATATGCACATCCCTGAAAACGTATCATCTGACATTCCTGATATCTGTACCTTTCAGTATTAACGGAGATTTCACAGATGTGCAAGTTAATCATGCTGGCTCTTGAAGTTTGTGCTGCTAACAATCAGTATGGCCCTTCTCCTCTTCAGCCCAGGGGACATGATGTCGATGATTTCCCAAAACAATTTGAAATGTGAACTCTTCAGACCAGGGCACACTTTTCCACTTTGAATCAGTTCGTAACAGCTTGGGCCCAGAGAAGTCATTTTTTAATGCAGTGCTGCCTGAGGGATAGAAGGTCAGAGGTATTCATTGCTGGCCTCGCCCCTTTTGTGCAGAGATTCCCCAGGTTCTCTGAGGCTTTTCATGATATTATGGGATTTTAGATCATGAAATCCCGAAATTCCTTGATATTTTCCATTGGAACTTTCCAAACTGCTGAACTGTTTGCAGTTGCCATAGAGGTTTTCACAAAGTGGAGATCCTTGCCCCATATTTGCTTGGACACTGTAAAATATAAATAAAAGCAGAAATGTGATCATTTGCAAATAAACTACATGCCAACAATGGTTTCACAAAGCAATCCCAATCCATGTAGTAATATCCTTTATACAGTCATCTTTCATAAAGTGGTGAACCTTGCTCTGCCCTTTCTTGTGAACAACTGAGCCTTTCCAGGATACCCCTTTCATATGCAATCATGATACTATCACGTTTTACCAATGAACCTGTTTACCTGTGGAATGTTCCAAACTGTTGTTTTTTCAGCATTCCACAATTTTCCCAGTCTTTTGTTGGCCCTGTTCCAATTCATTTTTAACTCAATTCAGAATAAGAATTCATTTACAAAAATCAATGAAGTTGATGGTGAAACATATTTCTATCTTTGTATCTATGACACTAGCAGTCAAACCACCATGCTTAACACCAACACGTTCTTTGTAATTCATACTTAAAAGATAATTGTGCTTATCTGGTGTCTTATGTTCAGAGTTTTGGTCATGATAACTTTGTCACCTATGCTGGCTTTATGCTGCAAGAAAAAGAGGGCCAAATACCTGATGTTTTCCACCTACAGTATGTAGGTTTGTAGGTGTATATTTATTTAGAGTTTGATGTGTTTAGGATCTTAGGAGACACATTGTAGAATAAAAAGTTAGGTGTGCAGTGCAGTCAATGCAGTGGAAGTGTGGAGGCACAGGCTTCTGTTGATTATATGGTTTCATTCTCAAGTAAGAATTCTTGTCTGTCAATTTACTTCACACACACACACACACACACACACACACACACACACACATACACATGCACATGCACACACACACGCACTAACTCACAAACCTCAACATAGGCTTGGAATGTAATTTATCAAACTTGGCTTGGGTTTACTTTGCCATAGCCCTAAGGACTGGAATTGCTTAATACTTCTTTCTTTTGCAGATGAAGAGCAAAAAGTGATTTGTTGATCTAGAAAATGTGAGTCACCTGTGTCATCCCTTTAATCCCACTACTGTCTTTCTACACTACTGTGTGTTCTTGAGGCAGAAACGCTGAGAGGCATGAGCCACGGCCATAGCCATGTCTGGTATCCACTTCAGAATTGGAGTCAGAGACTGAATGGGCATGCTGCCTCATTTCAGCAAGCACAAATTATGTGAAATATATTTTGGATTATGACAGCACTTACACTTATTCAGTAAATAACAACATGCACATTTATCAGCCAATTCAATTCAGTTCAATTCAATTCAATATTCCTTTATTAGTCCCGCAAGGGGAAATTCCAGTTTACAGCAGCACCAATAAAGCGGATAGAGTAAAAACAATAAGTATATACAAAAGAGTGGAATAAAAAATAAACATCATCTTAAGAAAGTATAAATTGTATTTGCAGACTGTTATGTACAGGTTGGATTGCACAGATTATTGCACAGATTACTTGGAGCAGTTTTTGTTGTGTAGTCTGACAGCTGCAGGAAGGAATGACTTGCGATACCGCTCCTTCACACACTTTGGATGTAGCATCCTGTCACTGATGGAGCTCCTCAGTGCAGTGAGTGTGTGTTGGAGGGGGTGGGAGTCATTGACTGCCATGGAGGACAGCTTGGCTGTCATCCTCCTCTCCCCCACCTCTTCCACCAGTTCCAGAGGGCATCCCAGGACAGAGCTGGCCTTCCTAATGAGTTTGTCCAGCCTCTTCCTGTCAGCTGTTGTGATGCTGCTCCCCCAGCAGACTACACTGTAGAAAATGGCAGAGGCCACAACAGAGTCATAGAAGGTCTTCAGGAGTGCCCCACGCACCCCAAAAGACCTCAGCCTCTTGAGCAGAGAAAGTCTGCTCTGTCCTTTTTTATAAAGTGCAGTGGTGTTGTGAGTTCAGGCCAGTTTGTAGTTCAGATGAACACCCAGGTACTTATAAGATGTCACCATCTCAATGTCCCTTCCCTGGATGTTCACTGGTGATGGTAAGGAGTAAGGGCGCTGACGGAAGTCCACAACCAGCTCCTTGGTTTTTCCAGCATTAATCAGGAAAACGCTTGTTACTGATTATGCTATACACTGAAGAAGTCAAGTTAAACTTTATTTTGCAAATGTTCTTGCAGTATGAAAAATATTTTACTTACTTTTACTGAGATTGCACTTTTGGTGGATTTTCTGTGGGACACCATGTGTTCTATTCAATCATTATTGGATACTGATGCAGATATTGTGTAAGGCAGTTACATATTTACTGGTACTTACATTACAATTACACAGGGCAAATACTTTATGTCAAAAAGTCTGAAAAAGGTGTCTGTTCCTGAGAAACTTTCCTCTCAGCCAGTCTTCACATTGGTGGATGCTGTTTAGTCAGACACTGTGTAGCAGACATGATTTATTGCTGAACAAATCTGTACATATTGAGAAATGAGTGAGTCTCTACACACATGAATGAAGAGAGAGAATTGATGTATCATTAATCCCATCTGTATTTCAACAACTGATGCTGCCTCTCTGAACACTAGCCAATATTTCTCCAAGTTTCTCCACTTCAACAGAGACTTATTGCATTACATGATTACTCCTCTATCAGCACTTCCCCACAAGCCATTTCTGGACATACATCAAGATTCAGATCTGGACTGAGCATTGTGTGAATGAAAATGACTGATTTACTCTAAAACAGATAAAAAAGCTGACATTCTATGTTTTTTTCTGTTGTCTTGTTTGTCATTGTCTTTAAATGAATCCATTAAGTTCCAGCATTCACAGTACATTATTCAAACTAGGTACCGTCCTTACTTCAAATGAGTCATTCCTTTACTATTAGCGCAGGTCCCATATTGTTAAGGTCAGTTAAGGGAGTCAGGAATTCTACATTTAAATGACTCAGGTAAACTAAAATTTTAATGTCCCCACTAAAAAGCTGAGATCATATCATACATTTTCAAATAGTCGTTGGAACCTGAACCTCTGCTGCTGAAATAACCAGGCCTTAATGTATGTAACATTAGAGAGGTGTCTTATATTCTTCCGCTAATGTGGACCTAAATACCCCCGCTGTCTGGTTAATCTCTCTCTCTCTTCCTCTGAAGCGGGTGCTGACTGGCGTGCAGCTCCACTGAGCTGTAGTATCCCGGCGTGGTATGTGCTGTGTGTTTGTTCTCCAGGTATGTAGCACAGTCTTCTGACGTTTGGATAATGAAACGAGTACACTCTTTAGGTGCAAGTCCTGAAGTGGCGTTGTTAGTGTTGTATAGATTCTCTAGATCTGCCACTCGCAGTTCAACTGGTGTTGGCTTCTCGCCACATAAGTATATAATGTATATATTTTTGTATCTTAGTTACAAGCCTCTATGTTTTCTGGTCTACTCCTGATTGCATGTTCTGCAACGGACAGCAGACAGAATGTCCACAATGTCCAATACTGGATGTTATACCAAACTGATGTGGCAAATTTACATGTTACTCTCACATAAATTTACCTCTAACCCAGGTTTTGCTTCCTGTTTCCCATCATGCACTCTACCTAAACATTGTAGGCATTGCACACAAAGGATCGCCCCTACTGGACCATTTGTTTGTAACCAATACTGTTATTCTCCAGTAGTATTAGGTAAGGAAGTGTAGTATTCTTCTTAACAGGTTAGGTTAGGGGACAATGATCTAAAAACCCTTTAAGGGTGAAGATCTGCACTGGCACAGGTTTAGATTGTCAGTCAAGATGCTAAAAGAAATCCTATATTTAAAGAAGGAAACTCAATAATCTGTTCAATTGTTAAGTATCGGGACTTTGTTGACAAAACCTGGCTCTGGCAAGGTTAGGTTTGGGTAAAAGTGTGTCGACAGGGTAGGGAGAGGACCTTGTCAAGGCTTCCCCCTCCCTAAGTTACCACCAAGGCCCCTGATGGAGCCAGTAAAAACAGTTAAAAGCAGTCTAGTAGTCCATGGATGACATTATTTCAGTGGTGAGATGAAATTTTCTTCAGTGTGCACACGCTTTTTGTTGTTTTTCACTCACCACTTAGGAGTTCATTTTTCCATGACTCTTGCTGCTGTTGTGGGGTCTGTTAAAAGCTGGGCCGTGAGGGTAGTAAAATATGAAGTATAAAGTTAAAGTAAAGTAAAAGTAAAAAGTAATTAAAAGGAGGTCCTTGATGTTTTGCCATGTATAGGCTTCTTCAGGAGGGGTATAGTGAGTCACTGGTTAGAGCCTCCATCATTTGAAAGAAATGTTTGGGGCGGGCCACCCACAAGGCATCTGTGATTGGGCCAGCTTGGTCATGTGACCACCTGAGGACGGAGAGGCTTTCCTAAAAGGAAATGCTGGTTACTCTGGAAAATATATGAAACATAAAATAGTAATATGAGTAAAAATAGCTTGTTAGAAAGAAAGGAAAGTTAAAAGAAGAGAGTGATATAAACAATAGGGAAATAAAAGGAGAAAGTAAAAAGATTTCCTCTGCAAAATAAAATTCTAAAAAGTTAAAATAGTGGCTGAGGTGGGTGCTCAGTTTGGGAGGTGGCAGAGTGTCCCGCTGCAACAGAAATGGATAAAAGGTTAAAAAATACAAATTCAAAGATGGGGGGCTAAAAAATAGTTAAAAGGCCCCCGAGGCACTGGCAAGGTTAGGTTTGGGTAAAAGCGCAAAGGTAAGAAAATATAGTATTCTTCTTAACAGGTTAGGTTAGGGGACAATGATCTAAAATCCTTTAAGGGTGAAGGTCTGCACTGGCACAGGTTTAGATTGTCAGTCAGGATGCTAAAAGTTTGTAACCAATACCGTTATTCTCCAGCAGTATTAACAAGGTAAGGAAATGTAGTATTCTTCTTAACAGGTTAGGGTTAGTATCATCAATATCACTTACAGGTAGGTATCAGCAGATAAGTATACTTTCCTCACTTTAAGTTAACCATTTATTAACCATTTAGAATCCCAGACACATACTCTATACCACAAAATAATCAGTAACATTATAATGATGCTGCTCATTTGAAGGAGATTCTTCTCCTCCACCCATCATTACAGGCAAGGCACTAATCCTCCTTCAGGCTCTGAACTGGGAACAGTGTCCATCAGTCTGGCTCTAACTTGGTCCACATGGACTGCCCTCTCCACCAACCCATTAGAGGATGCATGGAGCATTGCTGACATTACAGAAACTCCCACTCCCATAAAGTCTGAAAAAAGTGTGCCACATCATCACATCATCAAAACTTGCTCTTTTGGTTCATTATCTCATTATTGATTTACTCTCTTCCCATTCCAGATGAAGAAAGTCCATTCCCACCAGATTAGTGAATGCTGGCAAGCCAAACCTGCAGCACTGACCTCTGTTTTGCCACCGAAAATAATCTTTGTCGCTAGACAAATATGTCCTGAAATGATGGACTACTCACAACATCCAATACTTTGGAAAGAGTTTGGTGTGGCATATTTTTTTATTTTGTTTGTGTTACATGCTTCCAGCTACCGTTCTTCCATAAGTAGATAACATATACCAGTTCACCACACCATAAACATGAAACATAATATAACAGGGAGGCACCAGGTGTACCATGGACAACAGGCCTGTGTGGGAAAAAGGAAGGGGGGCTGAGTGATGTTAGACTCTCACCACACAGTATAGCCACTGCAAAATGGTGGGATGTTGACTACGTACCATCACTTCAGATTAATGCATCCCATTAATCCGAGATGATGGGATTAAAGGCGTACTGTTTGGCATGTCCATAAAAGTGCCACATCTGACAAAGAGAGAAAGAGTCGGGGAGGACTGAGACACATTACACACATATAAACACATGAATTTGAGATATAAATGAATGATTTACATGTCAAAAGGTGGAACATCCAGAGTGCCCAGCACCAGGTGTAAATCCTACTTCCTTCTAGAGAGCGCACAACTGGTATCTGTCATCTGACTCCCTTTAAAATGCACTTCACCAAAGGATGCATGAAAACCAGTCTCCCTCCATAGCATTTGAGGCAGGATGGAGTGGCTAAGCCAAACTGTTATCTACAAACATCTGAAGACAGGTTACCACAAGAGGCACAGAACATGGTGAGGGATCTGAGCCTCTCTCCACACACCAGCACTGAAAATTGGACCATCTTCAAGCATAATGCTGTGGTAGAAGGGGATTTCCCACCTGGATAGTGTGCACCACTTCAGGGGGCAGTCCTAACTAGAGCCACAGCTGTTGGTCTATCAGTTGGAGGTGAAGGATCGAAGATGTGACAGCACATCTCTGAACCATGGGAGCTAGTACGGTTTCTCTGATAGCAACGACACCATGATCATGAACAAAGACCCATTCTGGTAACACCAGAATGGCCACTAAATTCTCATACCTGGAAACTGGCACTTTCAGTTTTCCAACTTTTGAAATTTCTGCTTTCCAGAAGAGATCTCCTTTAAGTGATGACACAGCAGAGGATGTTTGGTACATGGCTCCAAGTCATGAATGTGCCTGTCTAAGAGGCCATGAGCAGGTGTAGGTTGTTTAACCAGCACTCTGATGGCTCTCAGATCTGCTGCCTTCCTGAGGTTGTCCAGTAAGTCCTCGGAAAGTCTTTTGGCGGCTAGCATATGACCAGCAGAGGCGGAGAAGGAGAGAGTCGCTGCTGCAAAGCTCCTGTCAGTGGTGGGAACAAGGAAAGCTGCAGATCAGATGAAGAGACACCACATCAGACACCAGGTCTCCCAACAGGGAGAGAGGAGGACCAGGAGGAGAGCTTGAGATGGCAGAGCTAAGCCAACTCCTGGATGTCCAAGTAGTCCCCCTTGAAAAGAAGCTTGTCTGTCTTGATCTCCACAGACGGATCAAGTTCCGTAAGTGCCACAAGCAACTGTACTGTGTACAATGGCGGCCAAGAAAATCTTTGTGACTGTACATATGTCCAATGATAAACTCAATAGTGACAACTCTTAGAGGGCGACACCCTTACAAATCACTATACTACATCATTATTATTATTAAACAAGATTAGGAAATATAGTGGTCTTCCTTACATGTAATTATCATCAATTATTTGTTACAGGTCAGTGTCAGCAGGTCTATATTCTTAGTTAGTTAACAGGTTTCCATAGCTAAGATACCATACTGTCAATACAAACTCATCACTTAATCCATATTTACTCCTTGTCTTAATAAATTCAGTGTTTTCACATCACTAATTCTATTTGTACAACAGGAGAGTCTTCTCACATCTGTCATCCTGCTGCTCTTACTGTCTCTTTTCTAACAAAAATGTCTCTTTTGCAACATATATTTTTATTTGTCATAGTAGGAACAGCACAGGTGTTTCTAATAACATTAATAATGGTCATAACAATGTGACAGTGAGCCAATGAGGAGGGCCCTGAAACTGAGGCAACTAAATTAATTCATCAATCAATCAGCCATCAATCATTTTATTGTTTACAGTTGTGCTTTCCCAGCTGAGACGTATCAAATGTCTGTGGTGAAAAAGGCCTATTAATTTCAGTTGCTTTTTTTTTTGTTTTTCTTGGATCACCATTACCTCACTGTCAATGAAACTTAACAATTCCTTTACAGATATTTCGCTTTAAAAGTCTTCCAGCACCTAAGTGGGAATATTATCTAGGCTTTCAGATATACTGTTATTGTGCAGAAGTGTGCGTGTGTGAGTTTTATTGATGGTAGCCTGTAAGCAATTTCAAAAATAAGAAGTAAAAGCATTGACACATTTTTGCATTTATTTCCCACTGTATTGAATTTCACAAATAAACAATTAATTGTATGTGCAAAGTATGTGAGTGAAATCAGTTCAGAGGCAATAAAAAGAAACTGCTGTAATCATCAGCAACTCCGGGGAGGTCACTGAAGTCCATACTGACATAAGATGTACCTTGATAGATCATACAGTGAACAGTGAATGGCAAAGAGGAGAAAAAATCATGGCCATGCAGCAGAAACTTAATTCAATATCAAAAGCTTAGTTAGAAACAACATGTACTCTTCAAAAGATCCTCAAAGTGTTACTTTTTTTAAACAGATTTACAGAATTTATGATAGATAAAAACCCAAAGCAATAAACAATATATCCCCTGAAAGTATCTTGGGAGTCAGATGCACACTGACTTCCTCAATCCCTCCTCTCTCCCATGTCTAATAAATTAAGGAATAAGTGGGGTTCGGGAAGTCAGATCAGTGAGTGCATTAGATTTGATTATTGCTTTTGCCTCTAACACTGTATTATTGCTTTGGGATCCCCAGAGAAGGGCACTCCACACCAGAGGTGGAACTCAGACACTCAGGTTGGTGAAATTGGGCAGACGCAAGGAAGCTGTGGGAGAAGATGAGGGCAAGGTGAAGGCAGGGGGAGGAAGGTATAGGGGTCTTGGAGGAGTTCAGCCTTAATAAGAATGTCTTGTTTCATTGAAAATGGAAGGAGGGAGGCACTGGGTGAGAGAGAAGACAAATAGGTTTGGAACGTGTGTGTGGGGTGTTAAGAAAGCAGAGAAGAAAATGATATGAGAATATATAATAATACCTGGGACTGTTTTTTAGTGCCAAAAGGGAGATAAGGCAGTAAAGCTATTCTTTTCTAGGAGGACAAGATCATCATCACTTTGAATTTGATGTAACAACACAGTAAGTTGTCTTACTAACTGAAGCCAGTGCAGGCTGCTCTGCCAGAGCTGCAGCCTGTGGAGATTTTTACACCCACAGAGAGTGAATGTCTGATGAGGAGCTGGAAGCATCCTTAACTCCATCAAGATTGATTGTGTCAGTGATCCTCTTTGTCATGCCCGTAAGCAGTGCCACGTTATTACACATACGGTAAGCACTGTCGATACCATGTCACTTATAGAATGCTGACCCAAAATCCTCATTAACACATCAGGGAAAATGTCTGAAATTATCTTTTCAATGGACAGTTTTGTTAATAATCTTACCATCTGACTTGGTTTTCTGCTCTTTTCCTTGGGGGTGTATTTCACCTACATTGCTGCATGCCTTGGCAATAAGAGGGATGGCCAAAAAATTATTGTATGAGGTTGTAATTACCTTAATTTTCAGTACCATATCTCTGAACACACCCACAAAACTGGACTTTTGAGTATGCCACAACATATTTCTTAAAGTATTACCTTCTTCCAGAGGATGCAGTTTGATCTTGTCTGTGTCTTTCTTTCTTGTCTTGTTTGATACTGTGACTAGTGGTTTATTCATTTCTGCTTAAAACTCATTACTACTTAAGCATACTTATTACTACTGGTAATTTTTCATCTGGATTTACTTATGTCAGTCTTTTCACATTAAGATTATTCAGTCCAAACACTGTTTCGCCACGAGTGATGATCATTTGGTGGCCTACTACAGACTAGCTACCAGCAGCTAGTGTTCGAATTATGCAACTGTGGCTGACTCCATTCAGTGTCATCAGATTAAGATAGGGACCTTAATTTGATGATATCATTAGATTAGGATGACTGAAATATAGTGTGCCACTGAGGTTTTGTTAATATTCTATTATTGAAAATGGTCCATGCTATTTAAAAAAAAAAAAAATGAATGACTGAGCTACAATGCTAAATAACAATAATATACAACATTGTTTTTCATTCATCAAAAACAAATCAATCACAGTTGATGCAGGAATGTAAGGTACATTTTTTTCCACAATGTTTTCTTTTCAGGTCATGTTGAGCCATCATGGAGTCTGTTGTGGCACTCGTTGAAATAAAGGACAAAATAAGAGATTTTCATTTTTTGTTGTGTTTATTATTTTATGGGTAAAACAATTTCAGCTATTAGCATGCTGGACTTTTAATAATTGCAATTTTTTTCAATTGAGGAGTTGCTATGGTGTGATTTAAAACTCAACTGAAGCACTGCATTAAAATGTGATTATGTCCTGGCATTATATATTTCATCAGTGATCAGAGTTTCCAAAAGTGGCCCAAATGTTGAATTACTTACGACTGGGCCATGGTGATACTGGCGACATTGTATGAACTTTTATAGATGAAAATGGCACATATACATGCTAAATCTGACTCATTTATATCCTTGCATACCAGATAATCCTGTATACGTTCAGATTTTTATTGTACAAACCTTGCTACTTTCACTGGATATAGCTTTGTTGAATCCAAGAAAGGCTCTGAATATTGATTTTTTTGTGTTTACTAGTCTTATTTTTGTTGTAGATCTTTTGTGTTTAACCTGCTTAGTGACAAATCTAAAATAAAAGGTCTTTTTGTTTTGTTTTTTTGTGGGTGGTTGATGGTATTTCCAATTTAACAAGATACTAATTTTCTCTATGCTCACGTGAGGAGACATTGTTACAGGAGAGAACAAATGAGAGATCCTAGAATTACGAAGTAAACTGTGGGCGGAAACCCGGTTTGAGCAGTTACCTTCTGATACAGCTTGATTGTAGCTAGGCTTGAGAGCCTGCTCTCCCCGGGCTGAAAAACAAAGCAGTTGTTTCTGGGTTGTGTGCAGGGATCCTCTGACACCATTACCCAAAGACTTTTGTCTTATTAAGCTATTTTGAAAAAAATATATAATTATTTGTTAATTTAAGAAAGAATTTACTGTGATATCATTGTGCGAAGAAAATGACAGTTATTACAATGACAAACAACAACATGCTGTCATCCCTCAAAGAACTATGTGACATGTTGCAGTACTGAAGGTATTAAAGATATGCACTTCATGGAAGCATTAGAAAGCGTGCATCCATTAAAGCAGCCAGACAGTGTTTGTTCAAAGAGAATGACACACTCTTTGTTAC
This sequence comes from Chaetodon trifasciatus, assembly GCA_037975065.1. NCBI lineage: Eukaryota > Metazoa > Chordata > Actinopteri > Chaetodontiformes > Chaetodontidae > Chaetodon > Chaetodon trifasciatus. The sequence goes on from JBBMOE010000010.1 coordinate 12,628,969, forward strand.
ACTCCAAACGGATTAAGGAAAAACATTAGCATCTTAGCAAAATGTGAGCAAATGAACACACACACAGACTCAAAGATACACATGTCCACACACAGGCATACACACACTCAAAGACAATCAGATAATAAAATGATTTGAAATAGAATTATTTCTGGTCCAGTGCGCTAAGTAAAAATCAATTCCCCATCATAGAAATAGGATACAGAAAGGGATTTAAACTTAATGAGGTTTTCCAGCTTGAGTCCGCCCATTTTTTAACCCTGCATTTGGCAACGCTGGGAGGCAGTGTGTCACAGCATGCATACACCAGATTGCATGTGTATGTCAAAATATTCTGTGTGCATGTGTGTGCACATAAGCCCTCTCTCCTGTGCACGCCAGGTGACAAAATGACAGTAATGCTCTTGTATCCATCAAACCTTCTCTTTGCAGGTATTCAGACTCATTTGTCTCACCCTTTCCCACACACACACACATACGCACACCTCACTCTCTCCGTTGGCAGTATTGATCTCCAGTTGATCCACAGTGACAAAGACAAAGCTTTTTATGTGACAGGCAATTAGATGGCTGTGGAGTCTGCAGAGCCCAGCACGTGCTGAGTAAATACTAACAACACCAGTCCAAACACTGCATGGAGATTGGAAGAGTGGAAGAAGATAGAGGAAGTGAATGTCTGCAAAGACCAGCATTTTTTTCAAGTTCCTCAAATTATGAGTGTCTCCCTCTAACTTCTTCTGGTTAGACTCAAAGCCTTGCAACACATATTGATTTTTGCATTATTAGCTTTCAAAAGAAATATAAACAGTTAGGTCCTATAACTCATCAATCAGTCTATCCATCCTCCAGTTCCTCATTATCCCCATGATCCTGGCTCAGGCATGTCCACTGTAACATACTGTATGTAGTCGCAAACACAAAAGAAAAAATAAACTAATGGTGCAAACTTAAACTGGAGAAAATAACCACATAAAAATTGCAAATCAACTTTCATGTTGAGACTGAGATGAGAAAATCTATACATATCTTTGTATTAAGTGTGGAAGCTGGCATAAAGCCAGGAAACATGACTAAACAGTTATCCTGACTCTGTCCAAAGTGAAAAAATACACCTAGAGATTATGAAACACACATTCTCTTTCATTGAATCTTTCTTCTCAACTTTGTTGTACATTTGTAAAGCGACAAAAGTAGTTATTTGAGAAAAAGAGAGCTTGAAAGAGAAGTTCAAACTGTGTTCATACCTCCACACAGTCTGGGTTATCATGCATGCATGACTTGTTTTAATGTGGAGAGACTGGTCGTACAATCCTTGAGAGAGACAGACATGCAATCTACGGCATGGACTCCATGATACTTTGAGGTGCCCAGTTTAGTCATCACAAATACAGCTGGAAAATTGTCTACAAATTGTTGACTGCTTGGTTGACATTTTCTGAGCTCTCACACTATTATCATCCTGATGAGAAAAACTCAGCTCATATGCATGTACCAGTAATCTGAACTACCATATTTTTCGGACTATAAGTTGCTCCGGAGTATAAGTCACATCAGTCAAAAAATGTGTCATGAAGAGGAAAAAAACATATATAAGTCGCTCTGGACCATAAGTCGCATTTATTTAGAATTTTTTTTCACAAAATCTAAGAACAGGAACAGACATTTAATCTGGAAAGGCAAGTTATTCAACTACACAGTAGCACACAGAACAACAGGCTGAATACGTGTCCGGTATGTTAACGTAACACATTAATAGTTATTCAGCTACACAATAGCATAAAGAACATACCTGGGAGGCTGAATATGCTAAATTAACACAACAAGCCAGCGAGTCCAACAAGCAAGTTACCGGTAAGCAAGTTCACCAAGCTCACCAAGCTCCCGCTCTCATTCAACATCACTGAATCCACTGAATTCTTCATCCTCGGTGTCGTTTCTGAACAACTCCGCCAACTCCAGAGGAAGATGAAGCACCGTCTTCTCTTCTGCTAGGCTGTCGTCAGACTGCCTCCAATGTATTAACGAAATCCAACTTTGGATGGCAAAACATTTTTTTAAACTTAATTGGAACAAAACAGAGATACTGCTGGTGGGCTCAAATGGAGCTCCAACTGGAGAAGAACAAAGTACAAAGGAAATATAAAGAGACTAGCGCTAACAACGTGAGGCAGGAGATCTGCTCGAGAACAGGGCACATGAGACAAGCACACGCAATACTCTGGCACAGAAGCAAGTTTGGAGCCGGCTTAAGTAGCTGGCTTGATTACGGAATGAGAAGCAGGTGAGTCTGATCAACCCTGCTGCCGGGCAGAACGCCCCACCTCCGTACAGTCAGTCTAGGAGCAGAGGGAAAGAGAGAAAAAAGGATTAATGCCGGAATCAATGCACAAGAGTGACAACATGACAGTGTAATTTGCTCTCTATTTTTCTGGCTTTATTTGGCCAACCAAATAAAGCCAGAGCATGATTACACTGCTTGTACGCATTTAGCTTAAATAGTTTAATCATTTTGAAGCATGATATAACGTTGCTGTGTACATACTGTAAAGTATTAACCATATTAAGATTAACACTTCAAACACACTTGCCGCATTCTGTGAGCAGATTCTCTGAACTGAGCGACTTCATACGTTCACAGCTGGCACTGCGCGCTGTTAATATCTTGGTAAAAGCCACATGTGAAGGCATGGCTGCACTAACGTTAATTATGTGAGGATAGCGGCGTGACAGCGACCGCAGACCATCTGCTTCCTAACGGAAAGTGCACAAACAAACAAACCAACAAACAAACGAACAAACAAACAAACAAACAAACAAACAAACAAACAAATAAATAAATAGCGCGATTAAAGCAGCTTTACCTCCCCTGCTGGCAGGTGCTTCGCGACCGCTTTGACTCCGGTCTGGAAAACTAATAATCCAGAGAGCCTCCGCGGGCATGCTTAAATCACCATGCTTTATTTAACAATGTAAGCTCTATGCAGAGCAAACATAAAATGCTGGCAGTGTTAATTGTGGCTAGTGAAGCTATTATTAAATCTGAAACGTACTCCGTGTCCCACTGCCTGAAAATTTGACAAGTTACTATGGCTTAAAGCCATCTTAACCTTACCTCCTTCCAGTGTGCTCTCCGGTTGTGCTTCAAGTTCAATACATACAGTTGCAAAAAAGGAAAGACAAACACGCTTATTAAAAACTGTGGCAGATATCAGTTACTAATGTTCATTAAGATTAAAGTTGTCCAGAATGCCAGAGTGCAAAATTAACATTAGCTATCTAGTTAACATTAACTGTTAATGATAACATTAGTATACTCATGCTAGCAGTCAGCCAGTTCGACAAAAAAACGGTTTAAAGTGGGATGTGACGGTTACAAATAAAATATTTCCATACAAATGCAATTCATTTCACACGTAGTGATATTACATATGGTAGTACCAACCTAAAACTTTACAATTTGATCGAATGAAACTTATTTCGTGGCGAGAAAATATGGCGACCCGAAGCATTCGCGAAGACTTTGCGAGCCTTTTCTTCACCGGAAATGAAGGCGTGGTCAATCTAACACCGGGAGTGTTAGAATTAATCCAACGACCATAATCCGCACCAACACTTTTCAAGGACTGACTCTGGAGGTGTTAGTTTTAATAAATTAAGTGTTAAATTAACTCTAAATTCTGCTATTTTCAACTAACACAGAAAAACACTGGCAGTTTTGCTGTGTACTTACAGTTGATTTGCCAAAATGAGAAACTGTATCTTTTTTGTCTCCTATCAAGCTGCCTTATTCTAATCCTATCTGTTTTTACTGTGTCAGGATCCAGTATTGTATGTGTTTTATCATGCCCTTTGTCTTCCTGTATCATGTAAAGCACATTGAGTCTATGCCTGACGTATGAAGAAGAAGAAGAAGAAGAAGAAGAAGAAGAAGAAGAAGAAGAAGAATCGTATTTTTAGTATCACATCACTCTATGTTGCACACTACATGCTTTACGTCATGCTTCCCGTGAAAGTAATTCCTCCACATTTAACCCATCCTGGTCGTCCTTCCTCCGTGGCAGACCAGGAGCGGTGGGCTGGCGGCTGACAGCCGACAGCAGCGCCCGGGGACCCAACTCTCTTTGTCACCATCGGTCAGGTGGTGATCTTCTTGCATGTTTTTAGTGGGGGTATATTTTATGGAGGATACCCCAGGTGAACACGGGGAGAATATGCAACATGTGCTATATAAATTACTTACTTACTTGACATTCAGCATTCATTTAATTTTTTTCAGTGGTACAGGAGCAGCATATAGTTGTCACAATCCACAAGAGTAATGTTTACTCCTTGGTTCATGTCAGTCAGTATGAATTAACGTTTAAAAACTTGTTAAATTATATATATTTTGATATATAAGTCCCACCTGACTATAAGTCGCAGGACCAGCCAAACTGAAAAAATGAAAATGAAGTGTGACTTATAGTCCGGAAAATACAGTATGTTATTTTAATACCTTTTAGCACAAAACATACAATGCCAACATTTTATTTTGGCAACTGGGCTGCAAGTATACTCAGCCCAAACATACACAGGCCTACAAATGTCATGATCTGGTCTGTTCCCAGTGTGTCTGATTTTACTTTGCTTGCTGTGTTTCCCTGCCCTTGTGATTGTCTGATTAGTTCTCTTGCCCTGTCTATTTAAGTGAGTCTGTTTCCCTTTGTCCTTGTTGGTTCCTGTTCCTTGTCAGTTTGTATTTCCTGTAAGAGTATTTCCGAGATTACCTGTTTGTGAATCTGCACCTTGTTGTTCCCCTGGACCTTACTTTTGTTTCATTGGAGATTTTGCTGGTTGTATGGACATTTTGATTTTGATTCTCACCAGCTTTCTTTTTTGTTGGGACACTTCTCTAGACACTAGGTATAGGTTGGGAGCTTTAACCTGCTGGGAAACTCTTATATATCGACTGGTTCTGGGAAAATTCTGGTGTGCCGGGGGTATAGTGGAAAATAGATTCCACTAAAACCAGGCTGGAGAAGCAATTAGTTCGTCCTCCTTCAGTCCCAGCGCTCAGTGTGCCTGAGGTCCAGCCGTGGAGCGTCCCTGAAGTCCAGCTGCCCGGGGTCCCAGTCTACAGCTCTCCAGTTCCTGTGTTGCAGTCATCCTCAAAGCCAGAGCTGCAGGCGTTCACTGAGCCAGCTCTGCAATCCTGTTGCCGGCGTCCAGCCCTGCTGTCCTGTCACTGGCCTCCAGTTCTGCTGTCCTGTCACCTGTCTCCAGTCCAGAGGAGATCCACCTACACCGCCGAGCCTTCCATGCCTATCTCCAGGCTGGCCTCCAGCTTCACCTACCCATAAGTCCTTTGTTGCCTTATCTTGTAAAATGAATTATCTTGAACTTTTTGTTTGGTCTGCATATTGGGTCGCTTCCTGTTTTTTCCAGGCCCCACATTATAACACTTTTTGTGCCTATGCCCCCAATGTGCAACATTTATTGGAAAGATCACAAGAAAGGTAAACCATGGATGTGTTACAGGAATTGGATACCTGACTCAAATATGGCATCCACTCTCTCAAATGAAAATTGCTTGCTTGCTAAATAACTTCTGGATTCTGGAAAATGTTCACCAATACAAAACCTCCATCAATTAAGACTTTATAATATAAACAGTAATGGAACTTGTTTTGTAGAGTTGGAGGTGTCCTGCCAATGGTTTTACCCACATCTCTGTTAAAATGGAGTTCTATGAGGAAGATACAGGGGTTTTTTTTGGTTGCAATCCTGTGAGGAATTGGAAACAAGACTGAGTGGCACAGAATCCAGCTCTCTCTATATCATCCACGATGTAAATGCAGAATACCAGATCGATTTGGTCCATCAATAGTTCCAAAGTTTTTTTCAATTATTGTGGCCTCAAAAAATTTACAAAAGAAAGGCTGTTTCTTTGCATGTGCCTACTTGATGACTTGATACTTAATGTAAAGCAAAAAACAGTGTAGACCCTCAGATGGGTGTGAGACACAGACAGTATGATTTGTCAGACAGTATACTACTCATATGACATGAAAACAACCTCACTAGAGTATGTAAATGCTCCTTTGACCGCAGCCACATGGCTAATCAGATCTTAGAGGTGCTTAAATTGCAACCCAGCTGCAGTTTTCAATCTGCCAAAATCTGTTGGTTGTTCAAGCACTGGCATTGCGTCAACAGCCAATATGGTGAAAATCTGGCCACTAAAGTTAGCTGGGGAAAAAACTCAGGCTTAATCCCCTCAGGGTCTGCCCAATTTAAAACATCCGTATTTGATGGAGTATCTGGAGAAATGAACAAGCAAGTTGCCTGTGAATTCAGAAAAGTACAAACAAGGTTATCTAACATTTGCAAATTGGGACAAAAAAATATTAGCATAAGAATAGCATGCATTTGATATTAGTGGAACCAGCTATTTGTTTGGAGACCAGTGGACCTAAATCTGGCTCTGTGCTACTCTCTGGGTCAGCAACTGTCATCTTTCTGTACCTAGATTCACTGGATATTTGGCAGTTTGATGACAACCTGTCAACATCCAGTAGGTTTAATACTGGGACAGCAAGCACATACTACAGCTTTCTGTTTCATCTATATTTACTGAGTGAAAGGAAAAACTGCTGTGAAAAATATCCCTCTTAGCTATCACTCTCTGTCATATCTTAATGAATCAGTTGATTATCTCCAGTTATGACACCATCACTTGTTATCTTAATCCATCGATGCCCCATGGACGGCCCTGCAATACTCCATACTGTTTACAAATAACAATCTGATATAATCTCATTCAGACTTGTGAGAGCATGAGCCAGGAGAGGTGTGGGTGCAATTCCTGAGGCAAAGCTGCTGCATTCTCACTGAGGCTTTTTTTTCAAAGAGGAGAAATGTGCAGCAAAATGAACTTTAGATTTACTGCTATTGATTAAAAGATGGTATACCAAATAGATGTGGCTGTAAACAAATTATTGTGGTGTCGCAAGGAGTTATGGATCTCTGCATCAGATTATTTAAACCCGTAAAAGGTCGGAATGATGATTAAGATAAATCATGCTTTGCTGGATAGATAATCTATTCTTAATAATGATGAAACTGAATATGTTTGGAAGGCATTCCACTTTGGCCCAAGGCCTTTTAAGATCCTACTAATGGTGTGAGCAAATGAAAGGGTTTTGTTTTGTTGGGAAACAGGTCGACAGCCTTTCAAACACTGTTCAAAGTGATGGGCTGTGATTCACATACAGATCAGTGTCTGTCCACAGATGATAAAAACTGAGAATTAGTTGTGTCCCTGTGGGGTGTGCCATCCAATTCACTGTGATCATACATGTGTTTGCGTGGGATAATTGTTATGGGGTGACTTTGTTGCACCCTCTAAAGCACATATTCACCAACACCTATCAAAAAAGTACGTCTTGTATGTCAAGAAAGCATGATTTTTTGTTTTTTTCTTGCTGCATAATAATAATAATAATAATAATAATAATAATA
>JBBMOE010000010.1:12640624-12696319 GCA_037975065.1 Chaetodon trifasciatus
CACCACCTCCACCAGTTCCAGAGGGCATCCCAGGACAGAGCTGGCCTTCCTAATGAGTTTGTCCAGCCTCTTCCTGTCAGCTGTTGTGATGCTGCTCCCCCAGCAGACTACACCATAGAAAATGGCAGAGGCCACAACAGAGTCATAGAAGGTCTTCAGGAGTGCCCCACACACCCCAAAAGACCTCAGCCTCTTGAACAGATAAGCTCTAAAAACATCACCAATATCACCAGGTAAGAGAAACTTGTATTTTAAAAATATTTACCCTAAGCCTACACTCAAATGACATAGGCTGAAGGAGTTGTCGGTGTGTGTAATAATAATAATAATAATAATAATAATAATAACTTTATTTATACAACACCTTTTAAAAACAAGGTTTACAAAGTGCTTTAAGGGGCAGAGGGCCCAACAGAGGGCCAGTAAACAGGCTGAACATGCTTAGGTCAAGAGCAAAATAAAATAAAAAGATGAAGGAGAATAGGAAGATCAAGAGTAAGAAGGTAAGATCAATTTCTAAAAACAAGACAAAGAGAAAGTGATAAGAAAAAGAAAAGAACAGAAAAAATACAATACAATAAAATGAAGAGATAACATTATAAAAAGGCAAGTCTATAAAAATGAGTTTTAAGAAGTGATTTAAAAGAAACCACTGAAACTGCAAGCCTTATCTCCTCAGGCAGGTCATTCCAAAGTCGAGGGGCTCTGACAGAGAAGGCACGGTCACCTCTCGTCTTGAGTCTCGACTTCGGAACAGCCAAGAGTGACTCACCCGAGGATCTAAGGCTACGAGTTGGTTTGTATGGCGTCAACAAATTGGCAATAGAATTTGGGGCTAAGCCCTGATGAGCTTTAAAAGTGATCAGTAGAATCTTAAAATCAATCCTAAAACACACAGGGAGCCAGTGGAGGGAAGCTAAAATTGGGGTAATGTGGTGATATCTATTAAAACCGGTGAGAAGCCTAGCTGCTGCGTTCTGGATCAGTTGGAGGCAGAGAGTGTTTTGTTGTTTATGCCAGAGAAGAGTGAGTTGCAGTAGTCCAGTCTTGAGAAAATGAAGGAGTGTATTATTTTTTCCAGGTTGGTGCGTGAGAGCATGGGTTTGATTTTGGAGATGGTGTGTAATTGGAAGAAGCAGGACTGGATGAGTTTATTAATGTGGGGTTGGAAGGTGAGGGCTGAGTCAAATGTAATTCCTAAATTTCTGGCAGTTGGCTGAATGTATGTGGGCAGTGGGCCCAGGGTGTTTTCTGTGGGAAAGGTGGAATGTGGGGAAGTGAAAAATAAAATTTCTGTTTTTGATTCATTGAGTTGGAGAAAGTTTTGGGCCATCCAACATTTTAAATCAGTGAGACAGTTGAACACAGCAGCTAGGCTTGCAGGGTCATCATCAGGTCTCAACGGGAAGTATATCTGTTTGTCGTCCGCGTAGCAATGGAAAGAAACTTTACGACGACAGAAAATCTGACCAAGTGGTTGCATGTATATAGAAAATAAAATTGGACCTAAAATTGAACCTTGCGGTACAACACAGGCCGCCACAGCTTTAGAGGAGGTGTGACTGCCTATGGTGACCGCAAAGATTTGATCTAAAACGTATGAATGAAACCAGCTGAGTGCAGTGCCCCTGATGCCAACCCAAGACTCTAAACGATTAGTTAAAATGCCGTGATCTATTGTATCAAATGCTGCTGTTAAATCTGAAAGGATTAAAATAGCACTTTTGCACCTATCAGCAGCTAAAAGAATGTCATTGGTCACTTTGATGAGTGCAGTTTCTGTACTGTGTTGTGCTCTAAAACCTGACTGGAACTCCTCAAAGAGGTTGTTAAGAGACATAAAATCTAAAAGCTGGGTTGAAACCACTTTCTCTGAAAAGATAAAAATGGAAGATTAGAAATTGGTCTAAAATTACTAAAAATAGAGGAGTCTAGGTTTGGTTTCTTTAAAAAAGGTCGGACCACAGCATGTTTAAAAGAGGCTGGAAAAATGCCTTCAGTTAAAGAGTTATTTATGATGGATAAAATACCTGGTTCAACTGTGTCTAAAACCTCTTTAAGAAATTTTGTGGGCGAGGCATCAAGGCTGCACGTAGCTGATTTCATGTGGGTTATGATTTGATATAAAAATGACTGGGAGACTGGAATAAAATTACTAAAATAACAGTGAGAGTTTCTATTAGAAGTTAAAATGTGATCTGAGGGGGTAATCTGATTCCTTAAATCATAGACTTTACTGATAAAAGTTTAAAAATTCTTCACACAGCCCCTCAGATGCATCATTAAAAGGACAGGTGGAGGGATTGGTGACAGCATCTAAAACCTTAAATAAAACTTGGGTGCTGTTTTTATTTGTTAAAATAAGTCAGAGAAAAAAACAATAAACAACAACAATAAACACTGCATGAAAAGTACTATTTCCGTCAATCATCGTCACTTTATATTGCTGTGGAAGTTCCCTCTCAGCCCCTGCGACTGTGAGGTGTTAAAATGCACATGTAAATGTTGCAAGCTATACAAATGCAAATTGGGATTGTGTGTGTGTGTGTGTGTGTGTGTGTTCTGTGCCTACAGAATACAAAGATTTTATTTTTTTTTTTTTCATGAGGATTTAAAATTGTGTTTAAATAATTTTATAGGTTCCATAGAGGATACGTGTCCTGACTCTCAAAAGCCTTTCTTTTTCCACTTAAATTGCTAAATCAAATTGTGAAAATTAAAGCATTTACAGTTCTTGGACACCGTCACAATTTTTTGCACTTTGCCACCACAACACCAGATGAAAAATGCTACAGGTCTTGTGAAGGTCTCTTTGGTTTAGGGATATCCATTTTGGATGTAGCTGAGCAGAAACTTGACTGTTGTGGCAGCATCCAAATGTTTGCTTACATCCTAGAAATACCTCCGTCCAGCTTAACTCTGTTCATACAATGGCCGGACGTCGTCTTCAGTTCACCCCAGAAGGCACTCCTCTGTGACGAGTCGACGGCCTGGCTGCGGAGCGACCATATCCAGAAAGTCCAAACAATGACTTAGAGAAGAAACTACTAAGCGCCTTCAGTGGATTGTCTCGGCAGGTAACGCAGCTGATCACGCAATTGGTGGCAGACTTACAAGGAGAAATGGCCAAGATAAAAGCCAGACTGCTCGCTTTGGAGGAGCAGCCCCAACCGAACTGCAGCTGTGGAGAAGACGCATAACCCAAAAGTTGCAGTATGTAATGTTAGCATTTAATACTACATTGTGCAGTTTTTAGGCCATCAAACCTTTATTATTTTTATTGCACTACTTTCCGAACGTCTGGTAACCGTTCACGTTCCATTTAACATTACAATGTATTTTTGTATTTTAAAGGAAAAGGTGCTGCGTCGGCACAACAGTGACGGAAACAACAGGCGATATGAACCTGAGCAGGGGTAAGTTAATAAAATACACAAAAATACACAGAATACATTCTGCAGAATGTAAGTAAATGTAAACGTTGCATGATGTGACATCACATTTGATGGCCACTTTAACTGGGAGTCCAGACATGGATGGTGTGAACAGAGAAGTCCTTTTATGTAAGTTTTTTTTTATTTAACCCTTTTCTGTTGTTTCTTGTTGTTTTGCTGTTTTTTTTAACTTTCCTGAAGCCTGTCTTATTTATTCCAAACGAATATATATTTTCTTCCAGTGGCCTGTAAGACATATTATGAGACGGTGTGGAGGAGCTTCAGGTATGCCCAGCCAGCTTTTTCAGTTCAGGCAGCAGCTCTGAAGATTTCAGCTCGCACCAGACAGAGAAGGAAGCGGGTAAGAGTTACATGAATGCCGCTTTATTTTCACAACAATGTAAAAATGGGCTGAATTTTATTTATTAGCTGCATTGTTTTTAACAAACATGGTCACATATGTTATCATGTGTTATTGTTTCTTAGCAGTACTAATACTATATCAATACCTGTATTTACAGCTGCTGGAAGCAATAAAGAGTGTCCTAGCCACCCAGCAGGAAATTGATTTTTGGCAGGAGGTCACTGCTGACATGATGTCCAATGAGGAGGATGACACCATGGAAGGAGAAGCTGGATGGATAGCAAAGCCTCCATCTTTCCGCAGTCAGACGCTCTCCCAACTCTGCCAGACACTTTAAGGGTGGCTGGAGAGAGACCAAAAGTATGTGGCAACACACTGCAAGAGACTGCGCATCAAGTCCCCTTCAAAGCGACAGGTGCCAACTCAATATGACCCAGAGGCAGCAAAGAAACATTTCCAGAGGCCTTAGACAGACTCTTTTTTTCATGCACCATGGACCAGCGGTATGGCCCAACCCAGCCTATGTTTACACTTAGGGAAAACGCATATGTTTTCATGTGGTTTGGCCTCTCGTTTACACACAAATAGTTTTTTTCACGGAAAATGATCAGTTTTAAAAACTCCGGCCAAAGTGGAGATTTCTGAAAACACCGGTTGTGTGTTGGCATGTAAACATGGATAAACAGCGTTTTAGCCTCCAAAACGTCACAACATGCAACTGGAAATACTTAATGTCATGTCAGCGACCTATGTTTACACTCACGCCCATAGGGTTGGCATAGTTATGATGCGCTCGATGGAGTGTTTATCCGGGTTCATGTAAACATGTAAACATGTGCACAATGTTATTTTTGAAAACGGAGGGGCTAAAATATCTGTTTCCCAAAATATCCTGCTATGTGTAAACGTAGGGCCAGAGACTCTACCAGGGAACCCCCTCCTTTCTTTTTCCAGGCACCAGGGACCAGCTGTGTGGCCTAGTCCCCAGTAATCACTGGTTTTATTTGGTTGTTTGCTGTTCCTTGTTTAATTTCATTAAAGCATTTTTCAACATGTTTCTGTCAACTGTGTTCTTTGTGTTCTACTGTGTTGTAGTGTAGTTTTCAGAAGGTGGATCGTCAAAAAAATGAATCATTTAAAAATAAATGAATAAATAAATAAATAAACATATCAGAGACATATCAGTAACATATTTAGTGTGTATGTATATTTGTTAAGGGGCTCAGACAAAAAAAAAAAGACAAAACACTGACAATGCAAGACAAGGAAGACACAAACAGTAAATAAAGTAAATACAGGACATACAGGCCAGTTTACTAAATTTGATGGTGAATAACAGAACAGGGTTGTAGGTGCGTGTATGTGGTGGATGGATGAAAGAAAGAAAAAAAGTTTTGCATGGGAGAAAAAAAAAACAATAATAATAATTGAGGAAAAACCAATATTGTAAAGATAAAAATGTACACTGATGCCTCTTCTAACTTTTGGTGCTTATAATAGTAATAATAACAATAATAGTAAAGTTGGGGGGGTACTGCCCCATCCACTGGTAGTAAAGCAGGATTGGGGCACCATCCGGCAGGGAACTCTAGAGCAAATCAGCATGGTCAGACTGTGCAGATCAACATCGGTTTTTGTTGAATCTTGTAAATAGTGATATGAAATTAGCATTTTTTCAATGCTGTGTACTTTCATCAAAATCATGAAAAGACACAAAACAAGGAGTGTAGAAAATGACCATAAATGGAACAAGCCCAGCGACACTCTGAAGTAGAAGCTTGTCCACCCCAAGGACAAAACACGGAGACATAAACAGAGCAATGCAGTGTATGCAGTTCAATGCAGCAAGAAATGTACAGATTTCTACATTTGGGAAAAAGAAAACCAACCGCTTCACAAGTGCATGGCACAGCACAGGAGAAAACACCTCAGGTCAAGACTCAGCAGTCATCTGAAGGAGAAGGTACACTCATTTGAAGACAATAATATACACACAGTATTTTGGCAAGAGAAGACAAAAAGTTTGAAAGAGGAGTGAAAGAGGCCATCCGCATGAAACTTGAATAACCATCACTGAACAGAGGAGGTTGTCTGCAACACCATTTATCAGCCTCTTATAATGCAGTCCTGATATCCCTCCCCAGGTAGCTTAACACCAATTCACATCATGTCTCATGTGACACTAATTGCTCACATGATGGCTGGGTGGGTCAGCAACTCACATGTGACCTCAAAGTCAAGATGTGAATGATCCTGCAAGAGGATAAATGCCAGGGACAAAAAAAATTATCAGAAAGCAAGACCACACTGAAATGCAACAGGCACTCTACATTTCTAACACAAAATAGAAACCTGTACAGGAACGTGAAATACTCGCCTACAGCAACATCGAAGTACATTGGTCTGATGATTGAAACAGTACAACCTATTAAGGCTATGGATAATGAGTTATGACATATGACATATTAGATATATCTGCAGCCATGCTGACCAGCCATACTGGTGTTTTGGATTAATGAGTGACCCTGTTAACTTTTGGCAACTGGGAACTTTGAGCCAAATGCACTTCAGCATGCTATTTACAGCTCCAGCACCATATCTGAACCATATTAATCACAGTTGTCACAATCACAAGTGCTAAACATATGTCAACTGTAAAGTGCGATACATCATCCATCTCCGAAATTACTTCTCATTGTCATGCCACCGTCAAGTTCCCGTCTCCCCAGACAAAGGGAAGATTTCAGCATGAGAATTCTCAGCATCACTCTCAACTCTGTACTAATCCTAGCATCGCCACCTACTGAAAAAAAAAAAAAAAAAAAAAAATCAATCAAGCAAGGAATATTATAATTAAATCATGCATAATAACTAACAAATATATTCTGCAGATTCCCTTACTCATTTCACAATGAGTCCACAAACACCAAACAATAACTCCTTCACTGCTAGGCCACTGTCATTTGGATCAAAGACATTAATAATTTCATAACAGTGATAAATTAGTTAAAAAGTTACAAATAAGTTCATAATGTATAAATAAATAAGTTAATTTCACGGTAAAAACTGTTGAAAGGCTATGCTTAAAAAGTTGTCAGAGTGGAAAGAAATGGACTAGCCGTACGGCAGAAACAAGGAAACTCTCATGAATATGCTGTGTTGACTGTAGGGCGTTTGAGCATTGGGAAATTTTCGTCTTTGTAAGTATTACGTGTACAAAGCACTTATATAGAGGCCATAAATGTTATGAATTATTATTTTGAGTTGGAGTTTGCAAAGTCGATTGTGTTTCCGTTAGCGATTACCAATGTTACTGATGTGTATTAGCTACCTGTTTGTGTTTAGCATACCACATGTACAATAAATAGTAATTGCATTTTTCTGTGTGTTACAGTTACCAATTGTCACCAATTGTCATGTTTGACTACAAATCTCCAGTGGGAGCTCCATAAATGCAAGAAAAGAAAGCCTTGTGTACGGAGTTTCTTAAATAGTTCGCTGTCTGTCAGGTACGTGTTGTAAGGACAGCACAGTAAAAAGATGAGTAAAGACGTTCAAAGTAAGAAGACGTCTTCTCAGCGGGCTCAGACAACACAGAGCAGCATTGAGCAAACATGAGTTTACGTTCAGGAAGAAACTATCTGAGAGACTATGGGCTGCAAAATGAAGCAGACACAGAGCGTTGTCCAGACATCGACACGGGGCAACTGGACGCTACAGGCTAACCGTCGGACATGCAGCAACCTCCACTGCCACTCAACACCAGGTCCAGGGTTACCAGCAGGCGGTCCCATGCATCATCATCAGGGTCTTCAGCCACCAAGGCCTACGCCAGGGCGCGAGCAGCCAAGGCTCAACTAGCATTTGCTGAAAAAGAGACCAACATAATAAAGCAAAAGGCAGATTTAGATGCCAGCCTCCACATTCTGAAATCTCAAAAAGCAGTGGCTGCAGCTGAAGCAGATGTTGCTGCCTACGAAGAAGTAGAGAATCAGAGCGGGGAGAGAAGCATAGGGCTCCTTATTGAAGCTGAGCTTCTTGACACAGTACAGCGCACCAGTGAATATGTCGCACAACACTGTGAGTTACTCCTTTTTGAAGCTTCAGGCAGACCATGACGGCTCACTGAAACAAGAGACAATCAGTCAGTTAACCAGCTAACAACTGCAACCCAGTATGTTCCTGCTCCAATGAAACCAGACATAAAACAAGAACAAAAGGTACCTGAAAGCACAACAAACACCCATCTGTTGGACCCTCTAGCACACATCTTTCAACCTCCAAGCAACAACTCAGCTGAGTCAAATGGGGCACAAGATTTTGCAAGGTATCTCATCTGCAAAGAACTAGTCAGTGCTGGCTTACTGCATTTCGACGACAAACCTGAGAACAACTGGGCACGGAAAGCCTCGTTTGTTAGTCCAACTAAAGACTTAAATCTGTCAGCTGGTGAGGAACTAGACCTGCTCACAAAGTGGTTAGGGCCAAAATCATCAGAGCAGGCCAAAAGGATGCATGCAGTACACACCCTCAATCCCTCTGCAGGTGTGAAGACGGTCTGGCAGCGCCTTGAGGAATGTTATGGCTCCTCTGAGGCCATTGAGGACACACTCCTAAAAAAGGTAGAGGACTTTCCAAGACTATCAAACAAAGACAATGGTAGGCTAAAAGAACTTGGTGACCTCCTTTTAGAGATACAGTATGCTAAAGCAGATGGTGCACTACCAGGTCTCACGTATCTGGACACAGCTCGAGGGGTAAGACCAATAGTAGAGAAACTTCTCTTCAACCTACAGGAAAGGTGGACATCTGTGGGGATGCAATACAAAGAAACTCATAGTGTGTCATTTCCCCCTTTTTCAGTTTTTGTGCAGTTTGTTTAGCAACAAGCTAAAATGAGAAATGATCCAAGCTTCACTACATCCAGCTGTAATAATCAAGCTTCTATGCACACAGAAAAGCCCACACCATACAATCGCAAAGCCATTGTGTCAGTTCACAAAACAGAGACTGCAGATAAAACTCAAATTAGTCCTGAACAAAGGAAAATAGAGCAATCAGATCAACAGTGCCTGATTCACAGAAGGCCACATCCGCTCAGAAAATGTAAGATGTTTGGAGACAAACCTATTGAAGAACGATAAGCCTTTCTCAAAGAGCATCGCATTTGCTACAGGTGTTGTGGTTCAGTTCAGCATATTGCAAAAGATTGTAAAGTGGCAGTTAAATGTGTCGAGTGCAACAGTCCCAAGCACATATCAGCACTTCACCCAGGCCCTACTCCTGTCCCCAAGGGTGCCACATCAGAAAGTGATGAACAAAACAAAGGTGAAGAGCAAACTGAGAACTCTCCCTCTGTCATCTCCAAGTGCACAGAGGTATGTGGCCAAAGTAATAGCCCACGTTCTTGTTCTAAGATCTGTCTAGTGAAAGCCTATCCAGAAGGTCAGAAGGACAGAGCAATTAACATGTATGCAGTGATCAACAAACAAAGCAATAGGTCTCTGGCTAAGAGAGAGTTCTTTAACCTGTTTGAAATCAAAACCACGTCTGCTCCATACACACTGAAAACCTGTTCAGGAAAAGCAGAAACTGCAGGCAGGAGAGCTGTGAACTTCTTCATACAATCCATGGATGGAAAAACAGATATCCAGCTGCCTCCCTTGATTGAATGCTACTCAGTGCCGGAAGACAGAACTGAAATACCCACACCTGAGATTGCTCAGCATCATCCCCATCTGCGCCCAATCGCAAACAAAATCCAACGTGTTGGCCACCACGCTCCAATCCTCTTACTCCTGGGAAGGGACATCCTCAGGGTACATAAGGTAGAGGAGCAGATTAATGGGTCCAATAACGCTCTTTATGCACAAAGATTGGACTTAGATTGGGTTATTGTGGGAGAGGTGTGTGTAGGGAAAGCTCACAGCACATCAGAGGTGAATGTTTACAAGACACACACGTTAGCCAGTGGTCGCATGTCTTATTTTGAACCAGTTGTGGACAAAGATGGACTATTACGAGTTGGTGGACGCCTCTCCTCTGCCGACCTCACAGACAATGAAAAGCACCCTCTGATTATCCCTTCTGCCAGCCACATTGCCACACTTCTTGTAAGACACTTCCATGAATGTTCAGCTCATGAAGGACGACACATTATGGAGGGAGCTGTCCATGGTGCTGCTTTTTGGATTGTTGGAGGTAAATGTCTCGTGTCTTCTGTCATACATAACTGTGTCACCTGTCGCAAGCTGTGAGGTAAAATGCAGGCCCCAAAAAGGGCAGACTTGCCTGCAGGCCGTGTAACTCCTGAACCGCCACTTACTACTGTGGGTTTAGATGTGTTTGGGCCATGGACTATAGTCACGCGTCGTACCAGAGGAGGTAGTGGTCAGAGCAAAAAGTGAGCCGTTACATGCATGTCGACCAGGGCCGTACACATAGAACTGATTGAAACCATGTCCACAGATTTTTATAAAAGAGTTTTATAAAAACATTGAGAAGGTTTTTCTCTATTCATAGCCCAGCAAAGCTCTTGCACTCAGACAGAGAAACCAATTTTGTGGGAGCTTGCAAGGAACTGAATTTAGTCACAGATAATAAAGCAGTGGGAAAGTACCTCCAGGACAATGGGTGCTCATGGACATTTAATCCCCCGCACGCATTCCATATGGGAGGGTCATGGGAACATCTTATAGGGGTGGCTAGGCGTATCCTAGATGCCGTGTTGTTAAAAAATGGTCAGACGTGTCTCACTCATGAGGTTTTAAGCACGTTTATGGCTGAGGTAATGGCTAATATAAATGCAAGGCCTCTTGTCCCAATTTCTACCGACCCGGACTGTCCAGCAATACTCATTCCAGCGATGTTAGTCACATAAAAAGTCAAGTACAGTGTCTGCTCCATTTGGAAACTTCTCCTCAGGACAGTTGTTTGGGCAACAGTGGAAACGAGTTCAACGCCTGACGGATACATTTTGGAAGAGGTGGAAAGGAGAATATTTGTCTACTTTGCAGAAATGCACGAAATGGACTGACAATAAACCAAATGTCAAAGAAGGAGATGTAGTTCTGTTAAAGGACTGTTACTACCCCTAGCTCGTGGTGGAAAAAGGGAAGCAACATAAACCAGTTGTAACTGGTTAAAGCAAAGTTATTTATTTTAAAGGTAAGGAAAATGATATGTACAAACAAAAACCAGAGGCAACACCAAAAGAGGACTCTCTGGAACTACACCAAAAAAAAAAAAAAAAAAAAAAATCAAAAACAAAACCCTCTCTGCTTAACTTAAGTTTAACATAAACAACAGATCAGCACCAGATCAGCTGGCCCTGGCCCAGTCTTTCACAAAATTCAAAATGCCTCAGTCTTACAAAACGGCCACACAAAATGACATGTCTGACGCGCTGCTCTTCAGCCGCCCAGAGTGCCGGTCCGCTCGAGCCTTTCAGCATCCCGTCCTCAATTAGCGCCTGGTGATTGGTGAACGGGCCCCGACACTGCACCAATCCAGCGAGCAGACAGCTGAAGGTGGGAGGTGGGAGGTGGAGGGAGATCACACCACCAGGACGAGCCAATCCCGCGCTGAGGTCTGCTCCGCCTGCTCCGCACACACACTCCCCCGATGCACGGCGGGTTAGACAAAAAAAGGGAGAGGAACGTCGGTGGCTGTAAATCCCTCCCCTTAAAATACAAACTGGTAGGTTTTGTAAACCCATAATTAAAATACCTACCACAACCTGGACAAAGCATCTGCCAACACGGTATCTGACCCCTTTTTATGCCGAATCTCCAGGTTGTAGTCCTGCACAATCAGCGCCCACTGCATGAGACGTTGGTTATGGTTGTACATGCGGGATAGAAACACAAGTGGGTTATGATCGGTCAGAACAGCAACCGGAGAAGAACGCGAGCCAACATACACTTCAAAGTGTTGGAGTGCTAGCAACAAAGCAAGAGTCGCTTGAGGAACTTCCTCTAAAAATAACCCACGGGATGATCAATTACCTCAGCATCCTGATGCAGCAGTACCGCACCCGCGCCCACCGCGCTGGCATGAACCTCCAGTTTGAACGGCCACGAGGGATCAGGAGCGGCGAGCACAGGTGCGTGGCTAAAGAAGGGACTTCACACTATCAAAGGCTGTTGGCAGTCGGGAGTCCACGCAAAGTCTACCTTGGGAGTGGTTAAACTCATCAACGGGTGGACTAAAGTTCCAGCAGAAACTTTGGTAATAACCAGCCATGCCTAAGAATCTGCGAAGGGCTCTTCGAGTAGACGGAACGGGATATTCGGTGATGGCAACAATTTTTGCATTAACAGGGCGCACCTGGCCTTGGCCCACCTGTCTGCCCTAAGTAGGTGACGGTAGCCCGGCCGAATTCACATTTTGCCAGATTTAGTGTGAGCGATGCTGCAGTGAGTTGGGCAGACACCTGCTCAAGGGTCTGAATGTGTTCCTCCCATATGGTGGTGTACACAATTAGGTTATCCAGGTATACATTACAGTTGTTGACGGTGTTTACCAGACGCTGGAAAGTGGCCGGAGCGTTTCACATACCGAAGGCCATGACGGTATATTGCAGGAAATAATCTGGGGTCACAAATGCTGAAATTTCAGAGGCGTGGCTTGTCAGTGGGACCTGCCAATAATCCTTGAGAAGATCCAACTTGCTCACAAATTTGGCTGTACCCAAATAATCAACGCAATCCTCCATGCACGGTAGAGGATATGAGTTAGTGCTTGTGATGGCATTTACTTTACGAAAATCGGTGATGAACCGAGGAAAGCCATCACATTTAGCCTCTAAAAGGCCTGGTGAACTCCAGGGACTGGAGCTGGGCGTGGCTAAACCATGTTGCAGGAGATTCTCTGCCTCCTTCTTCATCAAAGCCCGCTTAACTGGATTAACACGACAAGGATGTTGCTTAATTGGCCTGGCACCTTTAACATTAATATCATGTTGGAGAACGGTCGTTCGGCTTGGGACATCACTGAAAAGACACAAAAAACGGCTTATCAAGTTCACTGTATCACGCTGCTGCTCGTCTGCCAGGTGGCTTAATTGGGACAGTAACACTTTCAACATTTCCGAGTTCAGTAACCGAGCGCTTTGATGTGAGGAATGATGCACCATTAAATCATCATCATCTCCATCAGACACATTTGGGATTTCAGACACGATCAGTGCAGAACTGCCAGAAACAACAGACGGCGGAGGATTATCGGGCCGATCAGTGCAGAACTGCCAGAAACAACAGACGGCGGAGGATTATCGGGCCGTTTTGGACTAACTGCAGGTGCAGTATTGGAGTGATACAACTTCAACATATTGACATGGCACAACAGAGTTTTTCGCCTCCTTTCGGGGATGCCAATGATGTAATCAGTATCACTCAGACGATCACGAATTTCGTAAGGGCAGGAAAATTTGGCAGAAAGAGCTGAACCGGCAATAGGGACTAATGCCAAAACTTTATCACCCCATGCAAAGTTTTGGGAAACCACGGAGCGGTCCAAATGACGCTTCATCACCGCCTGTGATGAAGAGAGAGACTCCTTCGCAACAGTGTTGGCATGGTGCAAATGCTCATGGAATTTACTGACATAATCCAACACATTAGTTTTTGGAGAGGTTTCGGACGACAGGAATTTGTCTTTTAAGGATTTCAGCAGCCCGCGTGGCGTGTGGCCAAAAACAAGCTCGGCGGGACTGAATCCTAAGGATTCCTGAACGGCTTCACGAGCAGTGAACAACACGAACGGAACCCCTTCATCCCAGCTTTTTCCTGTTTCCAGACAATACTTACGAAGCATGGACTTCAACGTCTGGTGCCACCGCTCTAATGCACCTTTGTATTCGAGATCGTACACGTTGGAGACGGTGTGTTTCATATTCAGCGTCTCAAGGACTTGTTTGAAAAGTCTCGACTGGAAGTTTGTGCCTTGGTCAGTTTGAATTACTCGAGGGAGACCGAACGTGGAGAAAAAGTTTGTTAAGGCTTCCACCACAGAGCTTGTTGTTATTTTATGCAGCGGGACAGCTTCAGGAAAGCGTGTAGCGGCGCACATAATGGTAAGTAGATACTGATTCCCACTTTTTGTACGGGGCAAGGGACCAACACAATCCATTATCACGCGTTCAAACGGCTCTCCTATTGCAGGTATAGGATGCAGTGGAGCTGGAGGAATGATCTGGTTCGGCTTGCCAGTGACTTGGCAAACATGGCAACAACGACCATATTTTGAAATGTTGCTTTTTAGGCCTGGCCAAAAGAAATGTCTGAGTATGAGTTGGTAGGCTTTTGTCCAGCCCAGTTTACCTTAACCTGTCCATGTCTTTGACCAGAACCTACCCATGACTACATAAACTACAACTAGCCAGTCAAGCTTCCCCCCAAGATCCTCTGATGGTCTCAGAAATGGGCCAAGCAAAAGTCGTTTCCAGATCCAAAAGAAACGCTGGACATCTATTCGGCTCTGGATCCACCTCTACCACTTACTGGCAGGTAATCCATGACTGCATCATCAAATTCTCGGCCACTGGTCTCTCCCTCCATTCCTCATGTACAACCGCTATAATCTGACAGATGTCAGAAACACCCATGAGCAGCTTCTCTCTTGAAGTTCATTTGGAGCTTTTACTAAAGTCCGAGAACATCCAAAGAGGCGGCTCCCCCACCCTGGGTCTCAACTCCCCCAATTCCATCCTGTCTCTGCGCTGGCAGCTCCAGCATCCGTCCACCCCCTACATCCCTCACTCCTCATCTCTTGATCTCTCCTCCCCTTTTTCCCTCAACCCTCATCACTTCATCCCCTCATCCCTCGACACTCATCCCTTCATCCCCTCAACATTCATTCCCGAATCCCCTCATGTCTTTGTCCCTCCATCCCCCACCCCTCAACCTTCATACCCTCATTCCTCGACCTTCATCCTCTAATCCCTTACCCCTCATCCTTTCATCTCTCATTCCTCTGATCCCTTCATCCCTTCTTCCTGACACCCTGCCTTCCCTTCCCTCGACCCTCATCCTAATGTATTATCATTCATCAGCTATGCTCTCCTCCATCCATAATACTCATTGAATCATTATAAATCTGTATCTTATCAGTGTAGTCTTTGTTAGTGAAATGAAGTTTAATGACTAGGTTCAGGAGCAAACACAATGCCTCGGACATATCCTACTTCTGCAAGAATTTAAGCTCACCTGATTCATTAATTTTCCCTTCGACTTTGTATTTGCACCCCTCCCCCATAAACCCCCTTTTTTTCTCTCTCTTTTATCTCTCACTTGAATACAGGAACCGCTGGGGGCTTTTACTAAAATCCGAGAACATCCAAAGATGTGGCTCCACCACCCTGAGCCTCACCTCCCCCGGTTCCATCCAGTTTCTGCACCGGCAGTTCACACTGGTCCACTGTCACACTCCATCCATGCATTAACCCCCTACTTGGTCATCTCTCTACCGTCATCCCTCCATCCCTCGGTCCTCATCCCCTTCATCCCTCAACCCTCATCACTTCAACCCCTCATCCCTTGACCCTCATCCTTTCATCCCCTTATCCCTCCATCCCACACCCCTTATGCTTTCATCCCACACCCCTCATCCCTTCATCCCTTCTTCCCTACACCCTGCCTTCTACCTTCATCCTTCAACTCTCATCCTAATGTGTTATCATTCATCAGATATGCTCTCCTCCATCCATAATACACATTAAATAATTATAAATCTGCATCTTATTGGAATGGTCCTTGTTAGTGAAAGACTACACATTAAAGTAAGACTGAAGGCACCATTCAGCAGCTGAGAGGGATGGAAGTCAAAAGATATTATCTGAAGTAATTATAAATCATAACTATATTGCTGGGAAATAATTTTTGATGTAATGCTTCTTAAATATCCCCATTAATTTACAGCACCAACTCAATAGAGAAGTACTGTTTCACCTGATGCTTCATAGCCAGCGGAAAAAGTCGGTCTGGAGGGATGAGAGGAGAAGCAATGCTTCCTCTCATGTGGACAACTCTCAGGCATTCTCGGGTGTGTCTGGTACCATGTAGCAGCTTTGCCAGCTGATGTGTTTCCTGAAACCTTCGGGCATTTTCAGGCAACTTGGATCCCACATTGCAACTGAGTCAGCTGTCTCTCAACAGGCAGCAGGGCAATATTCTCTTCACAACACACTCACTTAATTGTGTAGGAGATGTGGTGGCTGCTTTGACAGAATTTGTCACATTTTGAATTGCCTAACTTTGATCGATTTTGAAATGAAGGTATCGAGCAGACAGTACAGCTCCGGACTCAGCTGATCTTTGTGCAGTGGAAGCAAGTTGGTCTCCGGACAAAATGGGTCTGTGGACCTCTCATCAGGGTTAAGGCTGAAGTCAATAGACTGAACCGAAGAGCAGATGAGGCATGAACTGAGGAAGAGCTTCTTGCTTTAGTCTTCTGTGGAGAGAGGACAGTCTTTGCCATCAGTTGCCTCTCTATCAGTCTCATACAAATTACTTTCTTTTGTTCCAGTTTAGTTCAGGGATTTGTTGTCTCTGCGCCCAAAATCAGCACATAGACACAAACTTTCTAATTTATTTTTAATAGTCAATAGAACAATTATATGAATTGATGTACATATACATTTGTCCTTTGTTCCCTGTGTGAGTCCTTGATGAAGTCCATATCATGGAATATTGGCATTTATAAGGGTCGGCTGTAGGGCACTGCTAGGACCAATCTATGAAAGCAGGTAATACATTAATAAACTGGCTTAGGTTCTCCTCCACTTGGCACTGAACATTCCTGTGTTCATCCTCCATGAATCTTTAGCCCTGTTCCTTAACCCACAGTCCATGTGGACAACAAATTCAGGGACAGTTGTTTCTTTTATAAATAATACATATCAAATGTTTATCAGCATCTCTGTATATTCACACTACACACATGCCAAATGTGCCATCAGTTGCCTGACAGGGAAACAACCAATCACAGCAACACAAAGTTTAGAGTGTTCCTCTGACTGATCCAATGTAGCAACAAGCCACATTAACCACAAAAAAAGTTAATTGATTTAAGTTTCTCTTGGATTGGGTAATATGCACCTACTGTAATAAATCGAACCAGGGCTTGATTGTACAGAAAGTGGGCCAGATAAAGTATCAGTATAGCAGGTCAATAAATTTTGTGTTTTGGGTTTGTCTAGGAATTGTCCCTGCATGTAAGTGTGGCAGGTTAGGTTTGGCTTCATATCAGAAATGTTTACTGTGATGCATCAAAATATTTATTATTTTGTTATTTTGGTAGGGAATGTAAAGAAAAAAGATTAATGGATGAATAAAATTAGTGTATATGTCATAATTACAACCCCATCAATTCAAATGTAGATTATTTAATGGCATTTAAAGCTAATTGTTTGTGAAATTTAAGACATTAAAGACTTTCTAAAAGAACTGCAACAAGATAAACAATGGTTTCAAAAAGTTTTATAAACTTTTTCAAGGTCAATGGTTTTGTCAATGGTCTTGTGAAGGACATCATAACAACTACCAGGCAAGTTCACTGTCATTTAACAGTCATTTTAACTATTGATGAGGAGTTGCTTTCATTGTTAGGTAACAAGCTAGCCAGCTAATGCTGCTATGCAGTGCACCATAGTGACTGGAATAAAGGATATAGACTTCAAAAACCCAAACCTATCTATCTAACAAGCTGGAGCTATAGCAATGGCTCACATTTCCCATCATGCCATGCTGGACTGAGTGGTTTAAGTTTGCTGTTTTCTATTCCAAAATGCAATGTTACTTTGTAACAGTAGTGTTTGTAATGTGTCTGCTCAGGACACGGTGGTTTATGTATTGTCATTTACTATATGGAACTATATTGGAACAATGCAGTGCTTTCCAGTTCTCTCTACTGAATGTGATTAAAGGGTTAATATTGTTGCTACTGGCTAAATGCTTAATAGCTGATGGTACAGTGTTAATTGCAATACCATTACCAGAATTTTGTCACTGATGAAGGGTAATACTGTAATTACTTATTACTGTAATGTGTTTCTTTTGTAACATATTACTCCCAACACTTGAACAGAAATAGCAGCTGCTGTACCACAATTCTACAGTGCATCCTCTTTCGTTAGGCTTTGAGACTTCTCAACTTACCCCCTGCCCCCATGAAAAGTTTTTTTTTTTTTTTTTCTTGTGTTGCATAAAGGGATTACAGCTTTCTTCTGTCTTTTGTTGTGCAAATTGTGCTGTAGAGTGCTGTCAGGGGGACAAAGTAACATGTCTGCTACAAAGCATTTAAACTAACCTTCCATATGGCTGGCTAACTTGATCTTAACCCTGAATCCCAGTTTGATTTTCAGACATTAAAAGCTTTTGACCACACTGAAATACAGTCCACCATGTTTTTTTTTTTTTTTTGTTTTTTTTTTTTGCCACAGTTTTTAACCATCTAAGTTTATGGTGTCATAAACATTAGAAATGTAAAGCTTAGTTGTTATATTTTTTTCCTGATGTGGATTTCAACAGAATCAGAATCAGAATGCTCTGATTTTATTGATTCTGTTGTTAAATACTTACTCATTTGTCTTTTAACTGAACTCAGCCTTTACGCTGGATTACAATGAAACTGTCATAAATGCACATAGCATATACACACCATTGTGCACATCCACTTACACACCTATCTCAACATTTCCACAAAATGAGAGAGGCATTTTTGACTTAGTAACTCACTTGATTTCCTCACTAATGACAATGTCAATATATCTCTTAAAAGAATCTGACAAAGCTAATGAAGCCTCACTACACTCTCCGTCCAAATCCTGCCACTGAAAATCTATTGGCATTAACAAAAGCATGTACACTCATGATTTTTGTCCTCTCTCAAGCTGTCTCTTCAATCATATCATTTGAGAACTGAAAAGTGTTAGATTTTCTTTCATTTTCTCTCACTTTGTACATCTAACTAAACATTCCATGTCATATTTGCTTTCCTGTAGATTGTAGTCATCAAAAATGAAATCCTTGTTGAAAACTTTTGTTGAAATAGACACATTTTAACACATTCATGTCTATTTGGACTAAGACATGTTCTTGTATTGACAGTGGGTATGAAAATCATATTTGTCAAGTCATAAAGGAATATCATCTGTATGGGTTTAAACAGAGGAAACTGGTCAAATTGGTGATTTATAGTTTTATATCCTCAGAAGAAACACATCAAACTTGCACACTGTATACTTTTGTCATAACAAGACTTATAACATTCCACTAGGGCCCTCTTGAGACTGAGTTGTCAGTACATTCTAAAGGGTTTGGTATGCTTTAAATAAACTAGTTCATAGAACATGTCACATCAACAAGTTTAAAGCCAAACATGTCCTGAATGGGGCGTCACGGTGATAAGATAAGATAAGATGCTGGAGATTGTGCGGCATAAACAAAGCAGATCATTTCCATTTTATTTTGGGGTTGTATTATCCCATACTGTGCGGCACGGTGGCGCTGCCGGTAGTGCGCGTGCCTCACAACAAGAAGGTCGCCGGTTTGATCCCCGGGTCGGACGGGGGCCTTTCTGTGCAAAGTTTGCATGTTCTTCCCGTGCTTGCATGGGTTCTTCCCACAGACCAAAAACATGCTCATTAGGTTAATTGGTTACTCTAAGATTGCCCTTAGGTGTGAGTATGAGAGTGAATGGTATGTGTGTGTATGTTGCCCTGCGATCGACTGGTGACCGGTCCAGGGTGTGCTTATGCTTATCATCATAAAGATGAGTAAGACACTTTGAATCGTACAAATGGGGATAATTGTTAAGCAGTGCGCTGTTTATTATTTTGTTATGTTTTTTTCCACGTAATGTGTTGTGTTTGAGTTTTCCCCTCCAGTGTGGCAGTGAAGGTGTGGCCAGGCTATTCGGTGGACAGACAGCACACCTGAATCTCATCCACTGATTCTCTCCCCATTTAAGCGGCATGGCGAAGGTGTCTTGCTGCCAGATCATGTCAAGCTTCATGCTAGACTTTCCAACCATTCTTGTATTGTTTATTCCCAGTAGCACTAGTATTGTTCCTTGTCGCTTGTGAGCGTATCTCAGTAGAGTTTGGTTTGTTATCCATAGCTTGTTTTTCTAGTTTTGTTTTCTTGTTCTTGTTGCACCGTATTTCCTACCCCCTAGCCACGGTGTAGTTGATTGTTTTGTTTAAGGGCTGTTTTTGTGTTTGGAGATTATGTTTTTGTTTGTTCTTATTCAAACTATAAACTATTGCATCAGGGTTTTTCATTCTTGTTAATAAACGGTTTTGGTTTAAATGGCTCCCTTCGTTCCATGCTTTGTATCTGCCCCTTGGGTCCTCTTTAAATTCAAAAATCTTTACATAACAATAATGGCACACAGTTTTAGACACTTTCCTAGAAAGCATTCTTAGCTTTGTTCTCGAATTGTGGTGTGAACAATGAGAAATTTTGAGAGGGTAAAAAAACCCTACTTACTTTCACACCTCCACTCATTAGCAATTGCAGTACAATACGGGCATGATTGTTGGGTTGTTGGTTCATAAAATTATATTGTCAGGTGCTGCCCTTCATTCCCGATCCTCGCACTGAAAATGTATGATGGTAGTAGAGGCATAGCGTTCTTCATAAATGCAGTTGAATAATGTATATGTTGATGCCTGTGAGGAACAAAATATTAACAACAAGCTACTGTAGAATCTTAACGGTACAATACAGTATTTTTTGTTTTCATTACATCTGTTGCTCGAGTCGGCCTATTTCTCATCTGAGCAAAGCCATGTTGCATCTAGTCTGACCACCTCACTTAGCACACAGTCAAGATACTGAAAAATAGGCTTTTTGTGGATTGTCTATTTTATTAATGGTAGAAGGAAGAACAACAAGAGTGAATGGATATGAAGTGTTGCTCTCTTCCTGGACAACAAACAAACACATTGTAATCCATCCTGCTCCTGTTGTTTACTGAACAAAGAAACTGTGGTTTTATCAAAGTCACCGTTACTCTGTTATCTCTTTTTTTGTTGAATTTAGATTGTATTAACTTTTCTTTTTTGTGTTAACCGCATAAAGCTAGCATGCATGCAGGTGTTTCCAGTTCACGTTAGCTAGCATCTCCCCCTTGCCTGCTGAGTGGACATTTGGTATCTTTCTGTTAAACCATGTTACCAGTATGATGCATGTATGAGCACACTAAGACCAGAGAAGGATAACTCACAGTGACGGCCTCAGAGAGAACACAGGTGAACAGGCTGATAGAAAAAGCGAAAATGGTTTATTAACCAAAGGTGTCCACAAAAACGGGTTTAACAGAAGGCGAGAGCCAAAACACTCTGAACTTAGAATGAGTAAGGTTTAACAAAGGGTGTCCACGAAAATGGGAATAAACAGAAGGCGAGAGCAAAAAACACTCTGGGCAGGATGAACTCCAACTCCTCTCACAGGCAAGGCTGGGCTGGGCTGGGCTGGGCTGGGCTGGACTGGACTGGACTGGGCTGGGCTGGGCTGGGCTGGGCTGAGGGCTTACAGGCAAGTGGAAGCTCCACTAAGGAAAGCAGATGATCCGACGAATACTGGGAGACTAAGCCGGGTTTAAATACACTGCTGAATTGGGGAGAAGATGAGGTGATGACTTGCAGGTGTGAGAGGAGGCAGGGCTGGAGGAGCTGAGTAGGCAGGTGCCACCCACAGCACACACCTGGACAGACAAGGGAAGACAGACAAGACCACAAGGGGGGCAGGAAACACAGGGGAAACACAGGGAAAAGGAGGAAAACTAGCACGGCCACAGTACCGTGTTGATTTATTTGATTATCATAGGATTAGATTTCTACACAATCAACAAACTAAGCTGAGGAGGGACCAGGCACCATGCTCTATCTTACCATTTTTTGTATGATGTGCCCTAATGCTTTTCTCTCCACCTGGGGTGAAAAAACTTGCAATCATGTTTTGTTTCTCATAGTGATAAAATAGTTTTTAAAAATGACATCAATGTTTCATAATGATGAGACACAGAGGTGATTATCATTAGAAAACATCCTAGAATTTTGATTTGGTGAAAGTATTATACACAGACAGTCTTGACTTATCATACAAAATGCTTTCTCTGTTATTACACATTCAGGTGCTTCATTGGTATCAACCCCAAGAGAGGAACAAAGTCCAGCGAGGGATGGTGGTGTCCAAGAAGCAACTGTGGATCTACATGTGACTGTCCTCATAAAAACCTCATTGACTCTGAGTGGAGCTTTAGGCCACAGCACATCTCCACACAGGACCTCACTTTCACAAAGCAACCCACACTGCAACCAGATGGTCATGTTATTTCAAGGTAACAAGTCTCAGTATTATGGTCTCTTAAGTTCAGTATTTTCACTCCAGTCGTCTCTTTTCTACAGTTCCAGGCTTCTTCTTTCTCTTGCTTTCTATTGCACATGATCATAACTCAGGAAAGATGGATACTGTAGGCAAGGTGCATCAAATTATATACAAATTGTTGAGAACCTGTTTGACAAGGTTAATTGTTCTTGTGGGTTGTATTTTACGATTATTATTATTTGAGGTGCATTAGCTACTGAATGTAATAAATGTATGTAATAAATGTAATATGATACAGGCATATCTTGTCATAGATCAAGAAAAAAGAGTGAATTCAGGGTACATGGACAAGGACATACAGACTGAGAACGTGTTCAGCACAAGGAAAGTTGTGTTTTATGTATTCTACAAAATTGTAATTATTTTAAATTCACCAGTTACTGAATGTGTTGGATACTGCATTGACTTTAAAAAGGACTCATTTTGGAAGGGATTCACTTGTCCAAGTCACTTCTATACTAGCAATTTTCAGAGTTTTCATTCTACATTCTACAGATCTATAATACATTTTACAGTAACAAACTGTGGAGATTAAAGTAGGAACACAAAAATAACAGTATCATGCAACCAACCAGCTGACAGTATTATACTTTAAAGCTTAGACATTATATAGAGCAGTCCCGTAAATTTTTGACAGTAATAATCTGTCGTTATAGATTACGGCAGGTACAGTGTAGAATAACAGTTTCATGCTGGCAACTATAGTTGCCAGAAGCGTACTGTAAGTTAACAGTTTTATCACCTGTTATTTGAAACATTGAATTTACCATGATTAGACAGGCCTTTGTCCACAGAAAGTCAAAGTTAAGGTAATGACCTATGGCAGACAAGACACTGAGACAATAATAACAATTCTAGGCTCTCTCCCCTTGCATTATTGTATCAACACTGACTTTGTTAGTACCTCTATATTTCATTTTTACAAAAATATGGCTAAAGAGGCCAAGTCTTTAGAGATGAGCCTGTTCAGTATGCACTCCAGCAGTTTTTATCTCACTACAGCACAAAGGAAATCATTTTCTCTGGCACTGTATACATATATGTGCAGTAATTCATGTTCACTGGATATTGTAGTACTTTTTTTTTTTTTTCTGAGCAAACAAAATGCCTCTCATTAGTTCACAAACATTACCCAGAGAGTTAACCTTGGAAAGACACTGCAGGATGATGGGCTTGTATTCATCTCCACAACATTTCATCAAGTTTCCTTGTAATAAAGAGACCGTTTCTGATTATATCTTCTCTCTCGAGGTCCTTTCGTGTTTTTACCTGTACATTCCTTTATGGATAATTTCTGACTATGCTCGGATGTTATTGTTATATTGAGTTATTGTCTCATCAGATACGTTTTGGTTGTAGGGTGTTTTCTCATCATGATCCCAAAATGCCAGGTTACTGTAATATGGAGACATGAATGGAGAATAATGTGAAAGAGATCAACAGTAGAGACTGATATGGCAGAACCCATGGGTAACATGTTGAGCTACATATTCAAGGGGACAGTGGGTGGAGGGTGTCTTTGGGTGCTCTCTTACAAGACTGGGCATTGTAAACCATGAGGTAAACATAGACAGATTGAGTACACTTGGACTCTTGATGAATCAGCTTTGCTTTGTGCATCACCAACTTTAGTGGAGCTGAGAGAGAATCTGCATAGCATTACCAAATGGGTGAAAATGAGCAAATTAGTACTGAGGCAAGTGAGACAATCTGTGTGGCATATTTTACAAAGAGCATGGCTTTGACCAACATTGCTCTTCATTAAATAACACACTAAATAGATCCAGCAGTGATGCCTCCTGTTAACTTCACAGCCAACCTTTTATTTGTTTGTTTAGACAGGTTGAAAATACAGGAGATTTCCAGGAAAATATTTAAACAGGAGGACAGCGGGAGAGAAGGGCAAAATATGGGAGAATCCCAAGAAAAACAGGAGGGTTGACAGGTCTGCTTGGTGTTACATTACATAACGTAATGTGTTAGTCTGACCAGACTAACTACATTGTCCCCAAGGTGAGAAAGGGCATTGCTATTTCAAAGAAATTTCCTGCATATGTTCCATCTACTGTTATGAGTAATGCTGTTCAGTCACTTGTTCTGTCACACCTGGAGTACTGTCCAGTCATCTGTTCTAGTGCTACTGAAGAAATATCCACAAAAAACTTCAAGTCATGAAGAACAGACCAGCTCTTCACTGTTCTCTCCATATTAATGTGTGGAAGTTGTACAATATATTATTTTAGGAAACCTCTGAGGCTCAATTGAAATCAAGTCTTCTGTTATTCATGCAGACTGTCATTTGTAATGGTACTCCAGACTTCTTCAGTGGTAAGCCAGCATACACTGGTTTTTGTCACGGGTGTATGATGTGCCAAGTGAGTATTGGTCATCTGGAAGTACCAAGACCACAAACAAATTGCATGATGACAAATGTTCTTCACAGAGGTTCTTCTCTGGAACATACTTCCAGCCAAGTCAGACAGAATAAAAACAGATCCTCATTCAAAAAATCACAGAAGCAGGAACTTTTGATTACTTTTGCTAATGAGCAAAAATCCCAACCTGATGGTTCTGTGACAAGGTCTATTTCAATCAGCTCTTTCCATTTTTCTATACCCACTTATTGCATCCTGTTCAAGGCCACAAAGACCTGGAACCTATACCAGCATTCACTGGCATACCAGCGCATCCTGGATACATTGATATCTATCTATCTATCTATCTATCTATCTATCTATCTATCTATCTATCTATCTATCTATCTATCTATCTATCTATCTATCTATCTATCTATAATTAAATTACCCAACTTTAGGTTTCACTTTACACATACACAGGGCATAGCAGAGAGAGAGAGACCTTCAAACGAACACAAACACCCTTAAGCCTATATGTACAGTACATCTACACCTAAGTAATAAAAGTACAAGCTCTTGTGAAACAAAACCCACAGCTTGGGCTAATAATATTTGAAAAGGATTGTTTTGTTGAGCATGTTGTTACTCTGTAAGCTAAGTGTAGTCATTTTGGTGATGTGGTGCAGCCTTAGCTTAAAAAACAGGGACACAACAAATGTCAACAGTGTAAGGTGGTGACTGTCTATGCCATACTGTGTGTTGCTGATGTACTCCCCGAGCAAAAACACATCCTCTGACCCTATCCTCTTCCGTACAATGTACACAACCTCTAGCAGTTTGATGGGCTGTGATCATCTGGAACTTGCTCATGCCTGGTGAATGACCTATTCTGTGCCTTCTGATGGAATCAAATCAAATCAAATCAAATCAAACTTTGTTTATATGGCACTTTTCATACTTAAAAGCAACACAAAGTGCCTCACAGAGGCTAAAAACAACAAAGAAGAAAACCCAGCCCTCCCGCCCCCATAAAAACATACAGGGACATATAAAGAGACACACTCACAGACACGCACGCACGAACACACACACCCGTGCACACACCCATGCGGGCAAGACAAGGAATAAGCCACCTTTGGGAGCCATCCACACTGAGAGGGCCCCTGGCCCATGACTAGAGAGTGCCGCCCGAGACCACCCCGACCCAGGCAGACAGGAGGCCCCACACCAAGGTGCAGAGGCCTCCAGCCATCCAGGCCAGAGCCGTCCCCTCGGCAGCGCACCCGTCAGTAGACCAAAAGCAGCTCCCAGTGTGGGGGGGCCCCCATGAGGAAACGCTAAAAACCAAGGGCCCCCATGAGGAAACACTGGAGCTAAAAACCAAGGGACTAAGACATAAAATAAAATAAAATAAAATAAAATGGATAAATGAAATAAATAATAATTAAACATGTCGTTAAAACATGACTCAGCTAAAATAAGATACGAATAAAGATTAAATATGATCAGAAGCCTGATTAAAGGAATAAGAAAAATCAAACAAATCAATTGAAAGCCTGATTAAAAAGGTGGGTCTTGAGCCTCTTTTTAAAAACATTAACAGTCTCTGCGTTCCCTGAGGTTCTCCGGCAGGCTGTTCCACAATCGGGGGCCATAATGACTAAAAGCCGCCTCCCCGTGTGTTTTATTTCTTACTTTTGGTATGGTTAAGAGACCAGTGCCGGAGGACCTCAGGGTCCGCGAGGGTTGATAGGGTAAAAGTAGGTCAGATAAATAAGAAGGCCCGAGACCGTTAAGACACTTAAAAACTGATAAAAGAACCTTAAAATCTATCATGAAAAGCACGGGGAGCCAATGCAGCGACTTTAAAACTGGTGTAATGTGCTCCCGCCCTCTGGTCCTCGTCAGCACTTGTGCGTCTGAATTCTGTAGTAATTGAAGGTTGGAGATACTCTTTTTGGGAAGACCAGAGAGCAGGGCATTACAGTAATCTATGCGACATGAGATAAAAGCATGCATCAGCACCTCCGTGCTGGCCTGAGAGAGAAACGGACAGACTCTAGCTATGTTCTTAAGATGGTAAAAACCTATCTTTGTTATGTTTTTGATGTGTGGAATAAAAGTCAGCTCAGAGTCAAAAGTCACGCCCAGATTTTTTACAGAATGTGTTGGTTTAAGATCTTGTAGTTTTGGTAAAAGTTTCTCTCTCTGGCCTTCAGGACCAATGACTAAGACCTCTGTTGTCCTGGTTGAGCTGAAGGAATTTTTTTGCCATCCATGACTTGATGTCTAAAATGCAGTTAAAAAGGGCATCAATTGGACCTGTGTCATCAGGAGACATGGCAATGTACAGTTGCGTATCATCAGCATAACTATGGAAGCTGATGCCATGCCTCCTGATGACGTCCCCGAGGGGTAGCATGTACAGATTAAAAAGAGTTGGCCCTAAAATTGACCCCTGGGGAACCCCACACTTGATCTCATGGGTTCCCGAGGAACATGCATCCCAACTTACAAAGAAGTGTCTGTCAGTGAGGTATGAGATGAACCAGTTAAAAGCAGTACTTGAGAGGCCGACCAGGTGCCTCAGTCTGTTTAATAAAATGTGATGGTCTACTGTATCAAAGGCGGCGGTTAGATCCAGTAGAACCAAGACTGTAAGCTTGTGTTTATCTAAGTTGCACCTGATGTAATTTAAAATCTTTAATAGGGCTGTCTCGGTACTGTGGTTCATCCTAAAACCAGACTGATACCTTTCTAAAATGTTGTTTTTGTTTAAAAAGTCATTTACTTGGTTAAAAACCAGTCTTTCTAAATTTTACTTAAAAAAGGTTGGATACAGGTCGGTAATTATTAAGAATGTTGAGGTCTAAGTTGCTCCTCTTCAGAAGGGGCTTCACCACCGCTGTTTTAAAGGAGGTGGGGAAGACACCCATCTGAAGAGAGCAATTCACCATGTATAACAGCTGTTCCTCAAAGAATCCATTGAGTGTGGGAATTGGATCTAAAAGGCAGGTTATAGGGTTTACCTGGGAGAAAACTCGCATCAACCAGGGCAAAACTTTCCTCAGGTAAAACCTGTGATCCAGACGTGTTGGTAGTTAAAACCTGTTGAGATAAAAGACTGGATCTGATGTTATCAATTTTGTGCCTGAAGTGGTCTGCAAAGTCTTCACACAGGGTATTTGTTATTGTCTTATGAGATCTGTTAAAATTACTTTTTGTTAAAAGATCAATTGTGGAGAAGAGAAATTTGAGATTATTTTTGTGGTCAGAGATTAGTTTTTTGAAGTGAGAAATTCTTGCCTGTTTAATAGTGTTATTGTAAGTTTTGAGGTGTTGACGTAAAACTTCATTGCGGACTGTTAGTTTTGATTTTCTCCATTTCCTCTCAGGACTCCTGCAGTTTCTTTTCAGTTGTTTTATTTCCTCATTTCTCCACGGAGGTAAAAGTTTTTTTATATTGTTTTTGTTAAAAGAGGAGCCATTGAGTCCAGCATTGACTTCAGATTGCTGTTAAAATTGTCAACAATAAAATCACAGGGCGCTGGTAAAATCTTTGCAGGAGTGCTCTGTAAAATCTGGGTAAAATTTGCAGCCACTTCAGGAGTTAGGTAGCGTTTCCTCACGGTTCTCACTGGAGCCTCCCGCTGATTAAAACTGGTGATGTTAAAAAACACACAGTAGTGGTCAGACACAGCCAGATCCACAACAGAGGACACAGGCCATAAGTTATGACCAAGTCCAGGGTGTGCCCCCTGCTGTGGGTCGGCTGCGTAACATGCTGTTTAAAATCCAGACAGTTCAAGAGGTTTAAAAATTCTCTGGATACTGGGTCCGAGATGTTGTCGATGTGTAGATTAAAATCACCAGTTATTAAAATCCTGTTGTAGGTGGTGTGAATGATTGATAAGAATTCAGAGAATTCACTGATAAAAGAGGATGAATACTTGGGTGGTCTGTAGACCATTATGCAAAGAATAGGAGGTCTGCTAAGAACAAAGGCATGATGTTCAAATGATGTAAAACTGTTAAAAGGAACTGCATTTTCAGACATTGTAATTCTTGTAATAGATGCAGTCCACCCCCCCCCCCCGTAGAGAATATAAAGTTAAAATTTGGTGGGGAAGCCTCTGTGACAACAACAGGTGCATCAGTGCCAAGCCATGTCTCTGTAAGGAGAATGCTATCTAGGTTTTTGTCTAAAATTAAATCAGGTCCTGGAGGCGAGCTGGACGAGGCACCAACGGGAGGGAAATCCTGTAGGCTTAGGATGTCGAACCTGTTGTCCAGTGGTAGATCTGGAGGCAGGGGAGGACATGGCCGAGCTCCAGCACCTCGGTGCACCACCGACCAGGTTTCCCTTGGCCTGGGTGGTGTTGAGCTCACTGGACCCTACGCCCCATCCTTCCAGCAGTGCCACTCCGCGGGGCGAAGGTAGGAGGTGGAAGGTGCCTATGACTTGTGCTTGGCTCCCTGTCGGTGCCAGCGAGACTCGGCCGGTGCTGGTGCCGGAGCTCCGGTGGTAGTCGAGCCGGTCCATGGCAGGGTGGTGTTGTTTCTGGCCGCCATGCTCCGGTCACCAGCGCCGGATGCCCTCAGGTAGGCGATATGTTTCGCCTGGGTCGTGGCGACAGTGGAGAAATCCAGGAGGATCTTGTCCCTCTCCTTGAGGTCGGCCCGCAGACCAGAGATGCTCTCCCTCAATTTCGAGAGAGTGGGAAGGCTGGACTCACACACCGCCATCACACCTGTAGCCTGTGCAGGAGCCTGTGCAGGCACCCTGGAACACAGTACCACCACAGGGAGGTGAGTTTTGTTTCGGATCAGGTACCGCTGGGAGGTAATGCTGGTAACGCTCTACTAATGCTGAATTCAATAAATAATACTTTAATCACCAGACCTCCATTGTTTTTTAGAGTCAGCAGGTGGTAGCTCTGGTCCTTGACGGCAAATGCAGCGTCTGTCACCGGGCTGGCACGGCAGACATCACAGGACAGCTTCTTCAGAGTGTAGGGGAATTAACTTAATTTAATGTTGCATTCGTTAATAAAACGCCAGGGCACCAACCTTCCTCAGCTAAGAAGGATTTTATTGATTAAATCTTGTTATGCTGATGTAATGATAACGAATGAACCAACAGTAGACCAGTCTAATAATCTGAAGGGTAAACTCTAGATATAGGGATCGTTTATATTCAGCTCAAAAAGACACCGTCTGACCATGACTTGAATTAAGAAAACTTATTTATTAAACACAATCATGAATAATGAATAACGTATCGAATAGTACGACAGACTATATAGATGATGTGAAATAACACAAACAATTGCAGAGAGAACTTACGGCAAAACAATGGCAAAATAATTTTGGCGATAGTGAAAAATGGGGACACGAATGTAAAGTGAATTTCCTGAACAAATGGTTGAGAGAATTCAGGCAAATTAACAGTATCATAACCTCACAGACCAACTCTTATTCAAACCTGCTTATCATGCCTACTTGGTCAGCAGCGTTCCTATCGAGGCCAGCTCTGAACCGGCCTGAAGATGCTTCCAGTGGTCGTCCGTGGCTCGATCTGCTCGGCGGTCTGGTGGGAGAACCAGGCACACCAAGGTTGAGAGCTAATGTTGGACAGTGATGTTTCAGGGACTGGACCTCTCCGGTGTTGGTGGCAGGCAAAGAACGGCCTCAGATGGTTGTCTACCCCAATTAAAGGGGTCAGCAGCTGGCTGCAGGTTGTCGTTTTAGTTGGTAACCGTGAAGTACAATGTTAGACGGATAATAATAAGATTGATAGCCTCTTCGATGACCGGTCGAAAAGTGTCTCCAAAATTATTATTACTTGACAAGTATTCTACAAAAAAACAAATCGTGTGACTTGGCGTGGCTATGAGTTTCGCAAAAGACTGAGAAAACAATGGAACAAAAACTGAACGGGACTAAAGACGAAAGAAAAAAAAAACTGGATGAAACTCAGCGGAAAAAGCTGCGCACGAAAAGTTAAGAAGTAGTGTAGAAGCGAAGAAATTGAGAAGTCCAGAAGAAAGGTGAGTCTGCCGCGCTCTACAGCCGGCTTAAATCTCGCTCCGGGGCGTGTCTAATCGATAGGCCGTCTCTCATGTGGGATGGTTCGAGAGCGCATGACATCATTTTATCTTATGAGGCGAGGATTAATTAATGCTTCGTACGAGGGGCTCATCTGGTTCTCACTATGGTCAATCACATATATTTTGAATGGGCAATTTTCAATGGCATTTTAACATTATTCACAACATGCGTTAGGCAATTCTTATGAGTGGATGACAACATTCAACAATAATCAAGATAATCATTTCTAATACTCATCCTAATATATATAGGATATAATTACCACAACATATCAACGAAATAAGAAAAAGGCAGACTACATTTGCCTGAAATGATTGTCACTATTGTGACTATTCGTTAATAAATGTCTCATAAAGTATATAGAACTTAACCGCTACGAACCCCTAGATGGCAGTATGGTTCTCGAACAAACTTTGTAATCAAGGTTGAAATCACAGCTTTGTCATTTTATAAGCTAGAATCACTGGAAAACATTAATATTATACAGATTATGAGCTTAGTACTGTGAAAACATCCCAAGTTAAATCAAATATAGAGATTCACTTATCCTAGTATACTAGAAAACAAGGCACAGAGACCTACAAAACAGTTTGTTTCAGGACTGTCTAATTTACAACCCATCAGCATTATCTGATTTGTGGATTCCTCTGAGACCTGGCCTTTGTTCTGCTAGCCAGTTTTATTGTCCGTGTCTCCTATGGGGCTATCAAGAGAGCCTTAGCATCTCTATGACAAACATTGTGGGCAAGGTACTCTTTGATGTGAAGGTGTTGGTAATCCCGCTTCCTTGAAAGAGTGTAGAGGAGATGTCTCTGAGCCAGACATCCTGTCTCTCTCCGAGATAACCTCTACCTGTGCACATTGGTGAATGGTGGATGGTGAATAATTCTTAAAAGTTAGGCTGTTTTACAACTGCATTTCTCCTGAGAAATACAGAGAGGAAAAGAGAAGGTCAGTTAGAGGTCAGTTCTGCTACAAGAGCCTGTCGCACAACAAATCCTGAAATTTGAGTTAGACCAATTAATATTATCATAACTTATAATAATAATTAATAAGCATGGGGGAATTAAGGGGACATTTCTTTTTTTGGACTATCATCTGATTAATCGGCCATTGTTTTCCCCTAGATTTTGACTATTGGCACTATCAGTTATAGGCAAAATCGACTTTCAGTCAGCCGTGACCTGAAATGTACACGAGAGCGTTGTCCACAAGACCATCGAAGCGGGTGGGAAGGTAGCTGTGGTCATGTACTAGGGCAGGAATGTCAGCAAACGGGGATGGAAGATCTTCTCCTCCTGCTGCAGAGGACATATCTACAGCTGACAGGTTTGTAGATGTGTCAATGACAGCTGGTAGGGACTCCGTGCCATCCTGTGCCATCACATTGCCTCTGCGTGGTTTAACCCTACACCGGGCCATCAGCTTTCTGAAGATGTACTTGAACTGGCTGGCATTAGGGTTGTTATTCCAGCCACCTTAAAAAAAAACACAAGATATACGAGTATATTACCCAGATATTCAATAGATGCTTTAAAATGTTTTATGCTTTAAAAAAAAAAAGACAAATTAGAACTAGCCACCCCTGAATGATCTTTCCACATAAATTAAGTTGAATGACATCGTCATACAATTCAGACTGTATCAGTAGCGATAAATTCTGCAAACAGATAGTCAAACACAGAGACATTTTTCTAAATACTCAAAATGGTTTGTTGTTGTTGTTGTTGGTTTGTTGTTTCTGGGGAGAAAAAACTGAATACAAGAGAATTGGAACAGAGACAAATTTGCAGACAGCAAACACATTCGAGCAAAATAGTATCATATGAATAATACGTACCACTTTATGAACTCGATGCAGACAGGACAGAACATCTTACAGGACAGAGCATCTTATGAACTCGATGCAGATGGGAGGGCAGAGCACCTGAACTCCATGCGGAAGATAGTAGATAAACAAGAGAATAGAGCATCTCATGAAGTTGAGGGACTTGAGGGATGCACTGAAACCGGTAGAGTTTTACCTTAGATAATTTAATGATTTGTAAACTGACTACTTGTATACATCTAACGAAGAATAAAATAAACCCTTATTTTCTAAATCAGCAGTCTCATTCTGATAATGTAATTATAATAAAGAATTTGCACTGGGTATTGGCAACTACAAATGGTATCAGTGCATCACTAATAGAACAGTCACTATTTTAAAAGACCTCTTTGTTCAGTAAAGGGTGTGCCATCTTCCATCTTCAAAGTGAGCAAGGACCCCCTGGCTTTTGACAAGAACTCCTTGGTGCTTGTCCAATTCCTAGAACCAAGGGGGGCTTTGAACCCTTTGGCTCTGGGATTACGACTGTTCAAGATGTCAAACAGCCCGTCTGTTATCTATAAACAAATATCTAAATTAACTGGAAGCACTGAAATCATCACTATAACTTTGTGTCAACAGGTATCTGATAGTAAACACCCACATATGAGGCATAGTTTGATTTCCTCTCTGGCTGTGCTTTTTAAAATTAAATTGCTGCACTGCTTTAAACCTGTAAATCTGAGATGTGACAATAAGGGTACTTCTGAGGTAAGTATGAGGTAAATATGAAGTAGGTATAAACAGTTTTATCCAAGTTCTTGAATATTGTTGAATTTAAGGATGGTCATAATTATTCCATTGTTCCCGATACCCAAATTGAAAAAAAAAGACAAGAAAAAGATAAAGGGTTAATCCTGGTGGCATTCACATTTTAGCACCCACCCTTGGTCAATGATGCAAATCCCTGGCTGCATTACCTCAGTGAATTTTGAAGTAGCCTTACAGTCTTTGAACTCTGCATATCTAACCTCCTGCAAGGTGCGGAGTGCCACTGCCACAGAGTTACTCAAAGTCTGAGCAGCCAGGGAGACCTTGATTGAGTTTATAAGGAGATGAAGTTTAAATGAAGAGCACATTAGCGCCACGAGATACAAACATCATCAAAAAGTATAAAAACACAATAAAAGCCCTAGAGCCCATTTCTATTGTCATTTCTCTACACATAAACCATCATACAAACATGCCTTCATTTTCTGATTAGCAAAGTTCACATGCTTATCTGTGACTCTGTTGGCAGCATGTTGTCCACTATGTACTTCCAATTGATGCTTCTAATTGGGCTCTTTGCCTGCAGAATCAGATTTTTTTTTTTCACTGCACACATCTAATGTAAAGCACCATATTCTGCACAATTATGTAAATACAATCAAAATGTATAAAAAGCAGAATAGAGTCAACCAGAGCAAATAGGCATAATCAGCATGTACCTGCAACATATTGTGTGTCAGCTTGAGCATGTGGCAAGCGTCCATCATCACAAAAAAAATAAATAAAGTAAAATAAAAATAAAACATTGTCATTGGTTACTGGATGTGGGAAATGGGTCTTCAAGGACTCACAGGGGTTTGCTTTTAGATCACACCCAAGTTGGGTGCACATACTAACATTGGGTGCATGACCATCCATTGTCATGCACACAACCCTTATCTGACGATGATACAGCCCTTCTAATGCATGCTCTACTAAGACTTTCCGTGATTCTGGTGTGAGGGACTTGGTCAAATAATACGCAATTGGAGCTTTCCAATAACCTTGAAGCCCAACCACCATAAACACAATAACCTTGGAAGCCATGTCAGTCTCATTCAATCGATCCCCCATGTCCACATATCCATCTGAGGATCGTATTGGATGTGATTTTTGATGGCCATGGCATCCAGCATCAGAATGATACATCTGTACTTGACCTCATCTTCCTGACGCCATCTTTGCAGCATGTCCTACATCATTTTATTGAGACCAGGTCTGGCATCAAGAGAGCTCAGCCACCTTAGTAAAATTAAAAAGTAGACGTTTAACCATGTAGCCATTTAACCACTAACCCAAGCATCCCTATTGTGGACACTGGACATCTTAAAATAGCTATAACATCAAAATGTATCAGCATGAGACATGAGCTGTTAGATCAGTAAGTTTAACCATTCATGATAATACTGTCTGTAGTGCTTAATGTAATTTAGTGTAAAATTAGACATCATGAAGAATACCTTTGCAATGAACTGGGATGTGCGAAGTGAATATGCAGAGTATCTCTCAGGTAGTGATATGCCTTTGGACCATGCAGATGGAGCATAAGGCAAAATCTCTCTGGGCCTTGGTGTACTCTACGCCCTGCCTCCACAGGAGATGAACCAGAAAATCTGAAATTCAATTAGCAAAAGTGAATCAGTAGGTCTCCTCTTAATACTAACTAGGAAGTCAACAAAGAGCATAAAATGCACAAAATTCTCAATGTAATATTTTTATTTTACCTGAGTAGCATTCAAGCTTGTCTTTCAGTTCTTCATTGATGAGATTTTTCTCCTTCAGTTCCTCCAGAAGAGCCTGCATGTTTTTCTTGGCCCTCTTTTCTCTCCTCAAGGCATGACTCTTCTCCTGCTGCAGTTTCCTCACTCTCGCTGAGGCTTCATCAAGTTTGGTCTTTATAGCCTTAGGGCAAGCAGGCAATGCAAACAAGTCGTCAGTGGCCTGCCACTTGCAGCTCTTTCTCCTCTCTCCAGTGGCTCCCTGTTGTTTTGGCAAAATATACAAATATATAAATAATAGTAATATGGAGCTCAATAAGTTACTTTTTTAACAATTCAATGTTCACTTTTCAATTCTGTGAACCTGAATACATTTTTACCTTCTCCAATTCCCCAACAGAAAACACAACAGTATACTTTTAAGAAATTGTGTAAGCTTGTCCCCTTATAAGGCAAAAATACGTTTTGTGGCTGTGACAAAAATGGCTCTTGTGATTGTAAAGGTTGCCTACCCCTGGGTGTAGTTTTAATGTTCACACATGTTTATTCATTCAAGTGTATGAGTGACAGAGCAAGTGAGATAGCCAGTGGTTCTCAGACTTTTTACACAGAGTACCACCTCAAATAATATTGAGCTCTTAGACCAGGAACACCATCATAGACCTTTCTGGGTACCACCGAGATAAAGGAGTTAATATGACAAGCCATATGATGCTCTCATTTGTTTGTGACATTCCACATGCAAATCCTCACTACATGCATGATTTGTCTCTGTTCCAATTCTCTTGTATTGAGGTGCATTCAGAGACAAGTCCATTGACAGGTTGTCTTCCGCTCTTCTAGAAGTGGTTGTGCTTCTTGTTGCTACCGGCTAAAATAAACATAAGTAAAGAAGTTTTGAGTGTCTAAAATGTGCTGTAATAAACAACACATTATATAACTTGCAGAAACAAAAACTTAAGTGTGACATTTAATCACATATTTATATATTGATATATCAATCTTACACACCTTGAATTATTGTTGGTCAATGATACACGTACCCTTTGAAGATGAGCTGGAAAGTTGAAAATGGTTGGCACAACACCATCTGTAAGCCAGACAGTCTGCCCTGTCCTGTCAAAGTCCTCATTCCCGAAGTGCTCATTGCAAAGCAGTGTCCTGTCGGAGGCAACAAAACTGTCCCTTCTTACGGCAAGTTCCCACTGCCTCCTCCTCTCTCCGGTTTTGGGAAACTTTAAAAACGTGAGAAATGTACCCAGATATATAAATTATTGTCAACACTTTGAACCCTTCTTTCCTTTTACATTCAGGGTAAAGACAAAAATACACACCTAAATTATCATATTTTTGGGGTAATTGTATGTATGTATTTATGTATGTATGTATGTACTTTAAGAATAAGACAACCACACTAGAATAGTTATAAAAAGGTGTCCAAAAGAAACATTCAGTGATTGTGTTAAACAAATGTATTCTAAAAAGGTCAACAATAATCTTGCAATACTATTATGTCATAGCCCCGCTATTCCTGTGTAACAGGACCTGTATTGTACATACATCCACTAAGTTACTTACAATTATCCTAAATGTAATCATAATATTGTCATATCTTACTGGTGAAAGGTGATCCCACAGGTTCTCGTTTTGAGACGGCGATTAAAGCATCCGTAGGCTGCACAAAAGTCTGGCATCTTCACTGTTTTTAACAAACCAAACCAATTGGAAATCATGTCCAACTTAAGTTATACTGAAAAGATATAAAATTGCTGGATAAACTTTAATACTAGGTCTCACTCACAGCTTCTTGTTAATAGCCGGTTTCCCAAAACCTAAACTGTTAGCAACTTAGTTGCTTGGCAATGGGAAATTGCATCACATTAGCAATTATGGTTTTGGGAAACGCACCCCAGCTAATAACTACAACCACATCCACAAAGATTGTAATTTAGACAAAAGATTAGTTTGTCATAAAATCATTATTGGTGTCAGTAAAACCTATATAATTGAAAATCTCGATTGTGGTCTCAGCCTTGATCACTTGCGCAAGTAGTAGCACACAACTATACTGCAAGATTAAGTCGTTTTTCAAAGAGAAAAGTCGCAATTTCAACATGTTCAAGCATCCAGAATTATAGCTACGTTAATAGCGTTTTTAAGAAACCAAGCCTTTTGTAAATCCGTCAAGATTTCAGCGAGATAAGAGTATTTGCGTTTGTGCAGATCCCTCACCTTACATCAGGTACCACAGAGCCCGTGAGTCGCCCCCAGAGAGCTTGCCTGTGGCAAGATGGCTGCCGGTGATGACGTTTGAGACTCTGTCATAACGCATGTAGCCTTTATTATATATATCTATGAGGACAACAGCCGATATTACACCAATTACACACGCAATAAATGTGCTGCACCAGAAAATGCCATAAGCGCCTACTGTAGGCTTGCAGCCAACACCTCAAAAAGCGCA
This sequence comes from Chaetodon trifasciatus, assembly GCA_037975065.1. Lineage (NCBI taxonomy): Eukaryota > Metazoa > Chordata > Actinopteri > Chaetodontiformes > Chaetodontidae > Chaetodon > Chaetodon trifasciatus. Next base: position 12,678,082 of record JBBMOE010000010.1, read on the forward strand.
CACCAAACACACCCATCTCACACAGACGCCAGACTCCGAAGATTAGGAAGAGGAACCAGAACAGTATTAACACACCTACGTATAAAGGTCAGCGGCATCAGGTGATGAGTTTTTTCATCAGGGGTTGTCTTACATCCCTTGTGCATACCGACAGTGGCAGGTTCTCGGGGGGCACAGTAGATTTGACAACTGACTCTTTGTTGAGGAGGTCAAAGCAAGCCTAAAATATTTTCAGATAATCTAGCAACATGCTGTCACAGATGATGGGGGTGCTCCTGCTTTTGTAGCCTGTGCAGCCTCTGGCAGTGTTGCAAGCTTCCTTGTCACTGGGCCGAAAGGTGGGAGACTGATTTTATTGTCTTTGTGATCACCACAATATCATCATATTTGCTGAAGTACACTGTCACTGCTCATGCATATCCCTCAAGATTGAGGTGCTTTTCCTGGGTGGTGGCTTCTCTGAACTTCTGCCAGTCTGTGCACTAAAAACTGTTCTGTAGAACTGCTGTAGCTTCAGCTGTCTATACTTTAACTGATTTTTCTGATGGTTTGACCCTTTTTTAGTAGATGGAATTAAATAGTCAGGAGTAGAAGGAAAATATGGTCCAATTTACCAAAGGAGGGAGAGGGCTTTGGGGATGTTGTTGATATGCTGGTAGAATTTAGGCAAAACTGTTCTTAAGTCTGTTTGATTGAAATCACAAGCTACAATAAAAATACCATCAAGTTGATTTGTCACGTGACTGCTGACGACCTCACACAACTCCTGTAGTGCAGTTTGGCAACACCAAAACCACTGGTGAAGTCTCTGCGCAGATTATATGGTTAACATCAACTTTTAACTTCAGAGAAACAATGTCAATCAACCTTGACTACGTTCAAGCACCAAGAATCATTGATGTAAACACAGAGTTTGGTTAGATAGTTGTAAATTGGGGTGGCCATTGATCTTCTAAAGGTCCGCTCCACCTTATCCGATCCCTGTGCTTCCTTTTCCAGTGTTGATGAGTATATTTCTGTCAACAGCAATGCATGCTTCAGTAATAAAGGCAAAATTATAACAAATTAAAGCAATAATCTAGTGAAGTTTGTGGGAAATAGTGGCCAGCATATCTGCATGTGTTGCCTTCACTATGGTAATGTGAACAGATAACAGAGTGGTGGTAATATCTAAAACAAACAAAAAATATCAGTAGGAGCAAAAAGGACATGCCTTAGACTAATATTCATCTATATCTAAATTTATTTGACCCTGCCTCAATAATATCTAAAACCTGGTCATTAACAAGCACTAAAGCAGATCAGAATCATTACTCCACACATCCTTCAGCATTGTGCAGCTGAATTAGGCGCCTTTCAGAATAAGAACAGCAAACTTCATAGAAATAAAAGACTGGGGCACAGTGATTGATTTCCAGCCTTAAGTATTGCATTCTCAAGATTCATCATATCCACAATGCCAGTTTGCTGAAGTGCTTGCACTTTTCAGTATTTGATCGAAACTTTCTGATATATTTGTATTCTTGTGACTGTTTCCAGATTGCATGGGCGGTATGTGCTCGCAGCACACTTATTAGAGTCAAGGCCCTTTAAGCAGGATCAAGTTTTGTGAGAAATATTTCTTCTCATTTTGTGTTTGTTCACACCCTCAACCCTAAAATCATTGATCCTCTTTCACCATATAAGTAATTATTCACAAGTCTGAATGAACCTTCTTCAAAACCACTGCTATAAGTTGGATAACTGTAGCGTCAAGTAAATATAGCCCAGGATCAGAATCTTTGTTAGTTACTAAGTGATCAGACAAAGAGTCAATAGCCCTGTGATCTGCTCTGTGAGCTTTTATTATAATATAAGAACACTGTGGTCCTACCACAGTAGGAAATTATTACAATTATATTATTAATTATAATAATTTCTTACTGTAGTGTAAATCAGTTTTCATTTCTAAGCAGTGTCTTTATGTGTAAGTTGTTTGATTGTTTTAGTGTACTATTCATAGGTTCATAGGTTCAAGTAGATTGAAGTTTAAATATTTTGTCCGCGTGTTTGTACGTGTGTGTGTGGTGTGCTACACAGCAAAAAGTGGAGTGTTGAATTTTCAGGGTTATACATTTCTGAGTTGATTTCAACTCTGAATGTGTGATTTTAACACTTTCTGATTTAAATGGTACTCAGTGTTGGAGGTATTTGACAGAGATGATCACGCCAGTATTACTTTAACTCTGCCAGAGTTAATTTAAAAAACTAAGCTCTCCCACAGCCCGGGCATCTCACTCTTCTTTGGAGACACTGAGAACTGTGCAAATTTTTGTGTGTTGTCCTTGTGTCATGCTGCTCTACAAGGTAAGTTGAATTAAGTAAAGCTTACTGAAACAGCTATAAACAGATGCTGTGAACTGTACTACATCCAATTAAACAGCTTTGGAGAATACACAAAGCCTTTGTTGTTTTGCCTGAACATAGTGTGTCATGCTGATAAGCTAATATCAGCTAGCTATACAGCACCTAGCTAACTGTTTAAAGCTTCAGACCTTGTCAATTATGATCCATGAAAAACAAAACTTTACATTTTTAATGTATGAACTGTTGTTTAGAGCTGATGCTAATGTTGGCCTGTTGTGCATTTGTGCCATATGGTTGAACATAAAAGGCGTCAAAAACGTGCATGCAGAGGCCTGTCTCACATCTAGCTGACTGTGTGACCGGGAGTTTGCATTAGTTTCAACACTTCCATCTGTAAAAGTGAATTTACTTTTTTCTTGCATGTCTCAGTCAAAATGCTAATCCAGGTGAAGTACAACTAACAACAGTACGTCAAGTTGGATGAGGTTGGAGGAGAGTATGAGTTACTGCAATTTAATGACAAAGGTAAGGTGAAAGTTAATTTACTTGGATGAGTGCTAACTTAAAAATATACTTAAAACCTCATTGTGTTAGCTGATTAATGTCATGTACTGATTTGTGCCTACTTTTTCTTAAATGTGGATATATTGCTTAACAGTTTTAGTAATGCAACTTGTCAATTTTAAAATTCATCATGAATACATTTGTCATTATAAAGTGCTTAATTATTATATTTTACATCGGTAATTTGCTGTGAGAAAAGGAATAGAGCTGACTTCAAAAGAATATTCAATTTCATATCACAATTTTTCCAGTCATTGAGAAATTTTGCCTGCCACGGGGTGCAGAATTCACTTACAAAGCTGTTACAAGGACAGAGGTCGATTCTGAAATATTCAGCAACCTTACTGGACAAGGCAACGTGTTGATAACTGTCTATAATGATGGTGAGTATACAGCCTGGTATAATCAAGCATTTTACACATTACACACTAAAATATATATTACAGTTTTAATTTCATTTCCTGTAGTTTCCTCAGAGTCCTCTGACTTGTCTTCTGAGATGTCTGACTCAACCATACTCATGGATGAGATCCCTCGGAAGAGACTAAAATTTGAGGATACATGTGATGCAGCATCTGCTCAAAAGGTTGAAACTAGTACTGTCAAAAATATTGCGTTATTAATGCGTTAACACAAATCAGTTTTAATGGCGTCATTTTTTTTATTGCGAGATTAACGTTCTTTGTGACCTAGTGAACTTGTAGTTTTTTATAAGCTGTGGCCACTGCTAGTAATGTTAGAAAAACCTCAAGATCCGGTTATAAACAGGAAACAAAACAATAGGCACGCCCCACGTGCGTGTTTGGTCTTGCCTGCTCGCTAGCTGTAAAAGAGTAGGCTACCGGTTTGTGTGGATGTCAAGCGCAAAACGCCGAAATAGATGCGAATAAGATTCTAAATGAAAGGTTTGGTTTCAAAAAGTTGCCAGATGGTTTGACTGACAAGACCAAAATTATCTGTGTGTAGTGTCGGTGTGAACTGAGTTATCACCGTAGTCATCTGTTTATTGACAGTGTTAAATTGTGTGAGATTTTGCATCAATTGTGAATGACTTCTCAAAGTGAGAATGTTAGTGTGAAATAAAACACTACACGTTGTTGTTTTCAATAAACATTTGCACAAAGCAAGCCTATCCACTTTTCCATGTTGATAAGAGTATTAAAATGATAATTCAAGGGACACTTAGAATAGATAAAAATGTGCACGTAATCGCGAGTTAACTATGACATTCATGAGATTAATCGCGATTAAATGTTTTAATCAATTAACAGCACTAGTTGAAACAAAGCTCAACTCGTGTGTTGTTCTTTTTTTTTTCTTTTTTGTCTTGACAGAAGTGTATCACCAGGTTTTATATTGTCTTTGTTAGTTAGCTTTGTTTTGTCTCTGATTTTAATTAGCTGATGAAGCTGTCCTAAGGAACCAGACTGGTGGTGAAAAAGTACTACAGGAGCACCAAGAAACAGAAACCCTGACAGATGCCACCAGAAGACATGTGGTTAATATAATAGTGGCTCACATGATTGATAATCATACGTATGTGTGTTTCATGTCCCTAATATTTGTGTTAAATAACTGTTTGGTCATTGCTTAAATTTAGATTACCAATATAATATCTCCTCCCAGGCCCCTCCCCACCAATGGGATCAGAGAGAGGTATGCTCTTGGGATAGTGATGCTGTTCCCCTCCCTCAAGGATCCATACACTAAGAAAGGCTATGTAATAGTTTTTTTTACTATGATTTGCATAACATTTTTATTTTGTGACACAAAGCCGTGTGCACGATATTGACATTTAAATTCTCTGAGCCTTCTTATGAGGTATGTTAACACAACAATTACTATTGATGCTTGTAACTAGTTAATGATCCAGACAGAAGTGGTGATGTCCTCTCCGCCTTCTCAAGATTTCTGAATACAAAAGGATTGGTAAGTCATGAATGATATGTTTTGAATGCTTTGAAATTTGTAATATTAGTTGTTTAATTTAATTGTTTAATTTCTTAAAGGTGGACCAAGACTTCACTCTCTTTTGGTGACGACAAATCCTCCATGCTGCTTCAGAAATGGGACGTTTTTTTTTTTCAAGCCAAATGTCATAAAAGAGGCTAAGCAGCTCACATAAACACAAGAGTTGCTGTCCCCGTTGTTGCTTATACATCTGCTGTCACCACCAACAGGTGGACTGAAGTCTCCAAAAATCAGTGCAAGGGATGCAGTTGAGAGGCTCATAATCTTTCATAAGGTTATTATAATATTAAGGTTATTATGGTAATTTTTCATGTCACCTTCTTAGCTGCAATTGTAAATTTGAATAATTAAAAACTGAATGAAATGTAAAATAGGTCTTAATAGGTGTTCCCATCTTGCAATAGCCAGTCAAAACATGTTTGAACAATTGTTTCTACAATTTACTTTTCTCTGTGGCTCAAATCATTCTCGTATATACGTTTTCTGGTTCCTTATCTCAACACCTGCCATGCTGCAGTCTGGAGGAGTATCTCCACAACCAGCAAGGTTGGCAGCCATACCTCCTAATTGTTGGGTGTCAGAAGAGCAAAATCAACAGCTTCTACATCACCATGGATAAGCATTCCATGCCAGGCAAACCGCTCGCTCGGGGCATTTGATGAAATTTTCATAGCACATTTTATGTTTAATTTGTCTTATGATGCTGTGTTGCTAAACTTCTACACATTCTTGTTTCTTGTTGTCTTTCTCATTCTGCCAATAACTGTAGCTGATCATTAGAAAAACAAAGACTCTTATGAGGGGGATGCATTGCAGTGGGTTGAGCTTCAACTTTATTTGAAATTATGTTCAACTTGTAACCATATTACCAATGTACATCTGTGGTAGGTTAATTCTATGAATTTGTCCAATTGTGACCTCAAAATCAGCAAATCATTTTGTGAGCTCCAGTTTTATTAACCACACAGCAGCATGCCTCCATGGAGTGCAGTGCTGATTGGTTTTGTAGTCTCCAAAGAATCTACTTTTTATCTAGTGCCACCAGCAGGTTGTCATGGCCAGGAAATTATGTTAAGTTATGTTTAGTTTTTGTTTTGTGTCTATGTTGTTTCGTGGCTTTTATTTTGACATCCCTCCCTTTCAGGTAACTTGCCCTTCCCTCGTGTGTCTCTGATTGTCTGCCCCGCCCTGATCATCTCCACCTGTTTCCCATTACCTTGTGTGTGCGTGTGTATATATAGTCTTTGTCTCCCTTTGTCCTGTGCCAGTTCGTCTTGTCTCATGGAGTCAGAGAACCACGCCAGTCCCATGCCATCTTTCATGTCTTTTCAGGTTTTGATACTTTGTCTAGCAGTCGCTATTGTCTTGCCTTAGTTATTTTGATACTTTGTCTTGCCTTTCCCATAGCCTGAGTCGCTCTCCTCGATTGAGTGTTTTTTGTTCTTGTTTTTTCCTCTCAGTGAGTGATTCCATATTTTGTGCCTTTTGTGATTTTCTGTTGCTACTTTGTCTTTAATAAACTATTGGATTGAGCCTTGTCTCCAGAGTCGTGCATTTGGGTTCAAGTCCTTGTGTGTGTGTGTGTGTGTGTGTGTGTGTGTGTGTGTGTGTGTATACATAAATTTGTTTATACAGTCGCATTGTGGAGACTCGCCTTCCTAATGGAGACAAGAAACAAGTCCCACAATATAAATCATTATATTTTAGGGTGTATACTTGGGTTAAGGTTAGGGTTAGGCAAATAGTGGTTATGGTTATTGTTAGGGTTTGTCTCCAGGAAATGAATGTCAGTCTATGTTATGTCTGAATAAATTATGGAAACATGACTGTGTGTGTGTGCGTGTCTGCGGGTGTGCCTGTGTGGCTTTGTAGGCAATCACTCCTGTCCTCATCCAGGCTTGGCTACTCACCAAAGTGTATAGCTGTGAATGGATGGTACTATAACTATAGCCTGTAACAATATCCAATACTGCAGAGAGGCTAGATCAAAGTAACAAAGACAGATTTTCATTTCAAACACATTTCAAAGACTGAATGAATAAAAAAATATATGAAGAATTAAATCATCAAAGTGACTGATTGAAATGCAGATGATTATGCTGAGGGAGGAAACCAGGTCAAGTCATCCATTTGTAAATGTGCACTATTACTGAAAGTGGAGGTTCAAAGGTCAGAGTGGCTATAACAGTAAGAAAGTCTAGTGGAACATGAATAGGTGAGAGCCATCAAAGTGGCCTCTATCACTGTCACTGTTAATTATTATAGCCTGTCATAAATGAGCATCAATACCATGAATTAATAAAGAGTTCAACTGTTATTTGAAACGCTTTTTGATATAGAGCATATAGTTAAATGAGGATTGTGTTTACAGATAAAAGGCACTGTTTATCAGGTTTAGCTGCAGACCAGGGGGTTCAGGTTTAATGCTAGACCACTAGCATGCCAAATTTAAGAGCTAAGCACCAGAACTGCTCTGTTGTTGGCTGCACAGAGCAGCTACATCGGCCTTCGGCCTCAAAAGACAGAGCAGCTGAGAGGATTAACTTGATGGCAACGTCCCTGCTGCAGTCAGCAAAAACCTGTGTGTGCGCGTCTGTGTGTTGAGTCTGACTGCTTTTCCAACCTCGGTCAGTACTATGGCAGACTGGCAATGAAATTTGTCTTGAAGGAGATACCAACTGACCATAGCAACAGTGCAAATGAGGGAAATGCATCTAAACAAATAATTATGCTATGTGTTGTTTGACCGTGTAACTCGCTAAGGATGAAGTAAATATTAGATGTAATGCTTTGGTTAGTTAGTTGCTGCAGGATCCACAGAATTTTAAGGCTTGCCATGAATCACTGAGGCCATTTCACCCCCATCCCCATGTCCTGCATGTTGGTGGTCTGCAGTCAAAGTTACAGTTGTGTTAGACTCAGGTAATCAGGGGTTAGCAACGTTAGCATGTTATGGTATGGAAAAATGTTATTAACTCCATCTGTAATTTGGCAAATGCTTTGCTTTTCTGTGTTAGTATGTGTATTCAGGGCAGATAATATACAACAATCAAACGGCCAGTGCCATGGATGTCCCTTCTACCACACGGCCAGTTTGGCATGCCCCGACTTGAAATGGCTGTTGTGCAATGAATATGTTTTGGAGACTGTTTGCCACTCATTCCCATGGTCGTGTCCGACTAAAATAGCACAGCTAACTAGCCGAGGCTGGCAGAGAGTTGAGTCAACAAAATCCAAAATCTGTTTTTACAGAAATGCAGTTTATCTTTGCGTATTATATTGATGCAAAATTGACAAGACGACTACTGACATGACACCTTTTATCTTGTGTTTCTAGAGTAATGTTTTTCAATGGACGCATAAGGAATTGTTAATATGTTGTATTTCTTAAAAGGACTTTGTCGTAATATTTTCCCCAGGGAGTACAGGGAGTTTCCATTTAATTCAAATGCTGTATGTATGTTTTTTTCAGTTTTTATACCACCACAGAAACACTAGTTTAATTGCTAAAGTATTGTGGCGAACCTGTTCACAAGTTGTGAGATTGTTCTGTTAAGATGTTACGAGTTATTCTTATCATCAGTTATAGTCAGCAGAAAATGTTTACATTAGTTAATGTTATTAATTATTAATTACAAACCAGCGTCAGAGTGCTGTATGTCATTATGGCTGATAGAAAGGACAAAGAGGCAGGTCAGGGGCAGTGTAAGAGGAAACTAAGGTTTTTCTGTTGTTGTTGTTGTTGTTGTTGTTGTGGTTCCAAGTGAGTTGTTGTTGTTGTTGTTGTTGTTGTTGTTGTTGTTGTTGTTGTTGTTGTTGTTGTTGTTGTTGTTGTTGGGCAGGCTTCCTGTATGGCATAGTCGACAGTAATTGAGATCTGTTGAATAAATGTGTCATTTTGCAAGATAAGTTCCTTTTTCTGGTGTTTCATCATGGTGGTTCTGGGCAGGATGCAGTATACAGTACAGTATGATAGGGTTCCTGACATGGTGACTGATCAGGCTAATTATCAGCTAATTGTACTCAGCTTCTGATGGCAGTGGCTCAGCTGTAGATGCCCTTTTTTAAGCTTCCCTTTTATAAGTAACATGAACAATTATTCACCCAGAAAGAGCTAATATTTCTCTGTATAATATGACCTCCTCTTTCTGTCAGCTGCTGTGTGTGCAGTGTATCTAGTGATGAGAAGGGACTTGTAGTCTCAACTTGTAAGTTTCGTAATTTTCTTACTTGTGGACTCAAATGCAAGCAGCTATAAGAATGTTGAAACTTGTTCTGATTGATCTTGATCACCCTTAGCCCATATATATACTTTATCATTAAAATATAACAATAACAATTAATATGGGTTGTTCATATTAAAAAAAAAGTCAAACATTCAGGTTACAGTTTAAATAAACTCTACTGTTTTTCACTCCAGCCATTGCTTGACTGTCTGGCTGACATCAAGTCATGGATGGGTGCAAACTTCCTCAACCTTAATGAGAGCAAGACGGAGATCATCATTTTTGGTGTAACCTCTCAGGCCTTCTCCACCGATGCCCTAGGCGCTCTCGTCTCCAACATCCGGCCTTCTGTCAGAAATCTTGCCGTGATTTTTGACAGTGCCCTCAAGTTTGAGCAGCAGGTTAGTGCAGTAGTTAGGAAAAGCTTTTTCCACCTGAGAACCCCAGCTAAGACCAAGGCCTACCTGCCTCAGTGTGACCTAGAGAGAGTTATTCATACCTTCATAACATCACATCTGGACTATTGCAATGGCCTATTACACCAGCATTGATCCCAGCTTCACCGCTTGCAGTTGGTTCAGAACTCAGTCGCCAGACTCCTCACCTGCACAAAAAAGCGTGAGCACGTCACCCCGGTCCTCGCATCGCTCCACTGGCTCCCCATCCGTTACCACATTGATTTTAAACTTCTACTGACTGTTCACAAATCTCTCCATGGTCTGGCCCCCACTTACCTGTGACTTGACTTGACTTTCAGTACACTCACTCCTAATTGTTGATTGTATGCTGTTTTGTTTTCATAAACATGTCATTTTCACTTCCATTGTTTTTGCATCATAGGCCTTGGACTCTCTACATGGTGCCCATGGTGTCATGGTGCCCCAATAAATTTGAATTTCTCAAAGGCCAAAGTGGCTTTGCCCTTGCCTGTTGGATAGCTAGAGCTAGGCAATCACTGATTTACTTCCTGCATATCTCACCAACTGTGCTTCTGCTCAAACTGTACATACAGGCTTGTAGACCAAAATAGTAGCAAGAAGCAAGTTTTAAAGTAGCTCTAATGCAGCTTGGTCTTACTACTGTGTTGTTGTACTGTCTTTTTTCACCAAAGGTTTTGCTCACATGTACAGTAACAATCTAATGCAACAGCTTTCTTCAAAGGCTTATGAGAAATTTATTTGCCTTTACTCCACGTTTTTGCCATAGATTTTCAAGTATTACTATTTGTTGTATAAATTCTCTATTGATTAGTCATACTTGCATTTATGTAATTACCTTGTTCTACTTATTTTAGCTCCAGCAGTATAAAAACTGATAATTTTTCTCTCAGGTTTTTGTCTTTCTAATAGAATGGAATCTTCAAGCCTCTTCTAAGACATTCCAAGCAACAGCTTCAGCGGGCGATCTGCTATCCAGAGTCAATTTCCCAAAGTCCAAGAAGGGGTAATGTACAACAGAGCCAGTGAAAGCAGATCTAACCTTCCCCATCCCATCTTTCTGTCAATAAAAGTCAAGTCCATATAAACAGTTATGTGTTCTTTCAGACTTTGATATATAACATATTGTTATGCCCCAGACTAGGGGAACCAGGACACAACACAAAAGGGCTCCCCTCTTCCTCCCAGCTCCCAAGAAAGGCTGTTCACACCTTCACTGCAGTCTAGCAAGGTTTTTATTTATTTAACCAGGTAGCAATGGCGTCGGGGAGGGCATGGCCAAAATAACAAACACAAGGTTCCATTCTCTTGAGTCTTACCTGTCCAAAATAAAATAAAATAAATGACAAAACTGTAATCCTCCCTAAGCAACAAAACAGGAGAAAAATCCGATGAACATAAATGGCTCCCCCCCCCACAGCTACTAGATGACTCACCTCGCTAATATAATACTAATATTATTTACAATTATATACAATGACAATTGACGATCACACGCAATCTCAGCCACCGACCACAGCGCCAGCAACCCACTCTGACACAGCCCTCTCTTGGAAGCGGAAGGAGAAGCAGGAGAGGGAGATGGCCGCCGTCGTCCCCCTTAAGTAGTAGCGCTGGCCAATCACGCCTCCCGACCTACAACCTGTAACAAGGGCAGACAGAGCAGTGCGCACACACACACACACACACACACACACACACCGCCTTGTGCCCAGGATGACACGCAGCATCCAGGATACACCAAAACAAATGCAACAAATCATAACAATCATAACAATATCAACAACATGAAAGAGGAAAAGTAAGTACCGTAAGAGAGAGTGAACACTATTTTATTATATTTTCATCCTTACTCACATTTGTATTACAATCGTAACTGCCAGTTTGTTGATTTATTGATTGAATAGAAGAAACACACAGCTCCATTCCACTTACATATAAAGTCTGCTGTACAGATGCTGACTGCATTCTGTAGTGAGGATGCATTCAAACACACAGGTTCGAGGCCAGGATGATCTACCATGCATGATAAAGCTGATGCATTCTTCTTGTAACCTAGTATTTGAAAGGATAAATGACACAGGATTGTAGAAAATATAATGACTGCATAATTACAATTGAACGAGCCAAGCATATTAACTGTGGTATCCTGCTGCAGTAGACATTCTTGGGCTCCACAGGCATTGTTGAACACTTTCAACAAAGTGACCTGTGCAGCAAAGAGATTTCAAAAATGACAAAATGGCAGGAGTAGCTTATTTGTATGTTTTGTCAATAATAAAGGCATAGATCATAAAATGCAACAATTAAATAACATTTCCATTCTTTTTATGTTAATAATGTTTAAACACCAAAACACCTGGTAAATACACATTACTACATGTTATTAGGTGTTGGCAGATAATTATACACCCCTTGCAAGGCTCATTGAAATGTACTGAGGCAAAAACATTTTTGACTGTTACCTACAATGTTTGAACTTGAGTTTTACTGGTGTAATGGGAGAAGCTTAATGACATTCTTGTTACTTGCATTTATTTAAATGCCAGATACCTAGTTTTTGATAATTGCTACATAAACACCATATGTACACTCAAGTTCCTCATTGTGGGGTGTCCGCCATACACCCTAACCCTAACCAGCGTACAAACAAAAAGAAAAGTCGAAGTGAACCTTACAGAAATTACCTGTAGTATCCTCAGTTCTCAAACTCGTTTGGGAGACTCTTTTTGTTCAGGGTCTGACTCTGGTTCACACGTATATGGTTGTACCACCACACTTTCTCCAATAACTTTCTCCCAGGGTTCATGTTTGTAAGGGAAATTCTCCTTGTTGCTCATTGAGAGTTGCTAATTCTCTGAAGAATTATAGACTCGGTGTGATGAATCAGGTCTCTTTAATACATGCAGCATGGAGGGAAGACTCATGCAGAGTGTTCTCTGCAGACCTCCACAATGTCTTGACTTTTATACTTTTCAACAAAAAAGGACAAATGGTTATCACGCACACCTGGTTATCATAAATCTTTCCTTCAAAAACAATGACCATTTGGGGGAGTTCACTCATCTTGTTTCTTAGGGTTTATACTAAACAATAAATTCCTCAGGTACAGTGAATCGTACCTTAACCTTCCCCCTCTATCCTGTTTCCTACATTGAATGTCCTTTGGTCCTCTTTCTCACCTCAGTGAGAAAGGGCTACAAAGAGTTTTACAATTCATAGACTGATTCCCAGGATTAGTAAGTCATCTAATTCCTACACGTTCAACTGTTGCCATGGTGGTGCAAAGCTGTTTTCGTATAGGCACACCCTGTGGAAGAGGGAGGCAGGGTGAGCAGAGGCTCATTCTTCATTAAAAGGAACAGGCACTGAAACAAGCCATTCTGAATAGGGCTGTTCAGACAGGGACTGCAGGGGGGTGTGGTGCTTGGTCCTTGAGGTATTTTTACCAAAGTATGTCTCATTTCATAAAGACCAAAGGACTAGAATATGTCCACTTTGTAAAGTTGCTATGCCTCCCAAGCTGCCTGTCCAAGCACATCTGCAGTTTACACTGATAATGGGGGTGTTTACAACTAAATATTTCAGTAATTTCTGAAATAATGAGTTTTTCATTTCAGACAGACGTAGACAGAGCAAGACTTCTCATTTCTACCCAGTAACCTTAGACTTTGCTGTTGATCACAGATCACAGATATCAGCTATAGCTAGCTAAATAGTCAAGCTTATAATTGCTTGAATACACATACGGTGCCAAAAGAGTGAGGTTAAAGGTATTTGTCCCAGCCAAATAGTCAGCAACCACAATAGATGACACACATAGAAGGTTATGGCTGTGGGTACTAAGCTAGTTAACTGTACATGCAAACATTTACAGCTTTCATTAGAACAATGAAAGAATGAATCACTTATCAAAATGGTTATAACCAGTTAGTTTGCTGTTTCTCAAAGACAAACGATTGATAGACTAATCATTTAATTATTATTGTTGTGGTTATTTAAATTGTAGTTGATTTTCAGCTAGGGTGCAAAAAAGGCTTAAAAACATCTGCCATATCATTACATTATAAGAAATATTATAGGTAGTATATTAGCAAATAATCTCCAGCATACATGTCCAGCAGACACTACCAGCAGTCACTCACCTTTAAGCTTACATATCTCCAAGAATTCTGACATTTCAGTCACTGAGAAGCCCATGAAATTCATTAGGGGAAGATTGGTGACAATACAGTTTCACCTGATTGTCTTGGTAACAATTAAGGCTGGGAAAATGTCAACAGAAGCTTCTTGGATCTGACAACTATGTAACACAAACATGCAGTATGCCATTTTTTTGTGAAATCATTCCCTTTTTATGTAACAGAAAACACTTTTTACACAGATTAAGAGAGGTCTATTGTTAAATTTCAATATTTACATCAATTAGTATACTGTAATATTATCTTGATACTAACATTGTACGTCTTTCAAAAAGATTGCCTACAATATGTGAGTTCCTTTTTATTTTAACTAAGTTTATGGGCACTTGGTGACAGACTTTGTCTGACTTTAGCGAGATAGATGTAGGCCCATGACACACAATATAATGGTTTGGGATCAGGTCTACCTGCTGTAGTTAAAAACAAGAAAAACTACAGCCTAAAAGAAGCTAAAAAGTTCTGCAGATTGCAGGTGGGCTGATAATTGTCTGAGAGATTGCTTTTGTAAGCAAAACCTTTCACATTGTATTCACAAACTTAATGTTAATGTATGTTGAAAAAGTAAAATAGTAAAAAGAGTGTAATATTTGCTTTCACATTTTTAGTGTATCAAATACATGATAGGAACAATAATAGATACAGTGTAAAACACTGTCCTGGAAGCCTCCAGGATTTTCAAGATTGTTCTTGAACTTTCAAGATTGTTCTCTCCTTCCTTTTATTGCCTGCTATTATTGATCCCTGTGTACAAAGCATAATGGAACACACTAATTGGTTGGCACCTCAACTATTGTTTTGTTTCCAGACAAGAATCATGTGACATTTTGAGTTTATGTATTTAGAATACTTTACAGTTGTTGCTGCTATATGAAATATACTTTGTATGCTGATATTATTGATATCCCATCTTGCCTAAGAGAGATGCTAAACTTGCATTCATTAGTTGGGTAATGTGCTCAAAATTGAAATGTTTCTCAATTTGTGAATTTCTTCCAATTTATTTATTTATTTTATTTTTTTTTTTTAGATGTATTTGCCTCCATCTCGTTTACTTCCACTTTTCTCTTCCTCCATGCATCCCCTTTTGCTCTTCTTCCTCCTCCGCATCCTGATGGCAGTATCCTACATACAAGCTGTGGTGTTATGCTCATTTCCATTTTTTTTCTTTGCTGGAAGTGGTAAATACTTGGCTTACTTGAGAAGTGTTTAAGGTCATAATCACACAGGACACTGCAGTGTAGAATTATATATTCTGGTGCATTGGCTACAACATATTTTACCATCATCCATGAGTGTTGGCCAGCAAAGCATCAACTGTGGCTCAAGAGAAGTATGTAGCATGTTACATGTTGTCAATGGACCATGTAAGGCCTTGACTGGTTGGGTTAGTGAGACAGCGAGAGAGAGAGAGAGAGAGAGAGAGAGAGAGAGAGAGAGGTAACTAAGTTAACCCAGCTAAGAACCCCTGGAGCAGTCAGATAATCAAATTTGTTAAGTCATGATTAGGATGCTTTCTTAGTGCCTTCTGCAGCTCAGGAACATCGACAGAAGTTGATGGCTTTAATTTTTGTTCTTTTTCACCAAGCAGTCATGTCTCACTGTGGGAGTCTTTGCTTCAGTGGCATACTGATTTGGGATGCCTGTCTCCACAAAAGAGAGTGGGCGGCACGGTGGTGCGCGTGCCTCACAGCAAGAAGGTCACCGGTTCAATCCCCGGGTTGGGCAGGGCCTTTCTGTGCGAAGTTTGCATGTTCTTCCCGTGCATGCATGGGTTCTCTCCGGGCACTCTGGCTTCCTCCCACAGACCAAAAACATGCTCATTAGGTTAATTGGTCTAAAATTGTCCCTTGGTGTGAATGTGAGAGTGAATGGTTGTATGTGTGTTGCCCTGCAGTTGGCTGGCGACCGGCTCAGGGTGTACCCCGCCTCTCGCCCGTTGACAGCTGGGATAGGCTCCAGCCCCCCCCCCCCAACCCCGAAAGGGATAATCGGGGGTATAGAAGATGAAGGAATGAATTAATAAAAGAGTGTTCTTCTATCAGTCATGGTGAGGTCTGAAATGATGGCCAAGTGTCCAGCTCAGCCTTACAGGTAGGATAAACTTCACAGATGACATCCCTGAATATGCCAAAAGCAACACTGAATTCAGTCAGATTCAGAGTTTTAGAAAGCCTGGGGTCACTATCTTTCAGCATAACTGACACATCTCCACAATCCGCAAAACGTCTGTCACAAATTGCAAATGCAGGTGGAAAGAATGGCACCAGTTCCCAGTGATCTCTGCAGGATTGTGATCCCGTCTGTGGTTGCTGGTGTGACATCACTGTTCCGCATCACAGGTATTGGCCCCACAGCCAGGAAAGAAGCATAGAGGCAGAAATTCCAACTCACTGACGGTGCTGAATGGGATTTCAGGGCTTGAATCCTGGAGTTCATGTTGGCAAGAGATGGTTGAATGTTGGACAATGCTGACAAGATGGGGTCAATCTCCTGGTTCATGGAGTTGGCTGCTGGGGTTGAGGCATGAATTCCTATTCCTATTATTCCTAAACAAGGCTCCTAGGATCTTGGCATTGGCCATTCACTAATTTTGGGAGAGTTTTACTTGCCAGATCAGAGCTTTGGTGAATGGGGACAGTGTTCTCTTCAGAATTGGCTTCCTCTGCTTCGAATTCCTGCTGAGAATCTGAGATCTCTCATGCATTCTCATCATGGACAGGGATCAACGACACACATGGCATATACTATTATTTGCCTGATGACATGTGTTGTGATAATCAGAAAAATTGGTGTTGTCTTGTGCCAGTGAGATAGTGTTTAAATGAAATACTCAAACAAAATACCTGTCTTTGTCTCTAGTCACACCATAAGCGTTTGGGAAAGACTAAAGAGCAAGTACATTACATTTCAAGCTGTGTAACACACAAGTCACAACAAGTCATCCTTTTAATTTTCTACTTTTCTGTGAACAATTTACTTACAGGCTTGTCTTGGACGAGGTGTTGATGTCTATCTTATCCATTCTTGTACACAGTCTTCAGAAGTGGCAGTCAACATGTCACATGTCAGCAGTGAACACGATGTCTGTGTCCTCTTCACGTAGGTCAGTAAGTTCCCTTGAAGTGGTGATAGGAGTTGGAACAAGTGGATGCATTGACCTTGACGCACAGGAGGAGCCTTATAATCCTCCAGACTTTTTTTTTTTTTTTTTTTTTTTGATGGTTCACAACAATCACTCTTCTCTTGTATTTCAATGCATTTTACAGCATGCAAATACATGACCATTTTAACACAACAATTTCCATGACAAATGATGGCTTAGGTTTTTAACTGTGGTAGCCATGTAGACAAGGTAAGCAATGCAAGCTCTGTGGAACAAAAGTAACAAGAGAATTTCCCCTGGGGAAATATTGAAAGGGCCAGATGAGATTCTTCAGTTTTCAAACAATTAATGCTAAGCTAACATTAGCATGTCAAATAACACATTAAAAAGATCTCAAACATCATTAGAATGCATTTAAGAATCATTTTACCGTAGGTTAGCATGTTAGCATTAGCATGCTAATCATTAACATATTAGCACAACAACCTCATATCAAAAGTCAAACCTGTATGCACCAACAAGTTCATAGGACCTCATGTCAGCATTAGCCGCTGTTGGCATTGTGGCTAATTACTACATTGCAATTATTACATTGTGACATTACTAACATTTCAAACTCACCAGTTCAGTAGAATCACAAGGCACACACAAGATTACTGGTCCCCAGCACAATTACACACACACACAGCTCAACAGACACACACGCATTCAGACAGAGAAAAAGAGCGATTTTCTGCATCTGCACTGGTCTCGCATTTGGGCTTATGCTGACAAAACTGTAGCTCCTATCAGAAAAAAAACACAGACCATCATTGCTGTCAGGACTATGATTTCGGTGTTTCTGCAGAAAATATGACCTATGACCTATATGACCTATCAAAACGTGAAATAATACACCAATACACAAGACTTGTGTCTACAGTTTAAAGTTTAAATGGAGTCGCTAGGTGAAAGTATGCCGGAGCAATAGGGAGTAGGAAAAGTCCAATGATTTGTTAGTTTTTTGACCTCCTCCCATTCATTCTTTATGGAAAATTTAAGAAAATTAATAGCATGCCGATCCCGATCAAGATGCACGTTTTGATATATAATTCGCCTGGGTCCTCTCAAAGCTGTAGGACAAGTAGCAAATTGAAATTTGACACGGAAGAGGAAGAAAAAGAAAAAACACGCAGTATAACAATAGGACTCGGACCGAAGCTATTCATAGCTGTAGGGGCACAGGGCTCAGTGCGATTGCCCCGTGGCCCTAATAATAATAATAAGAAGAAGAAAAAAACAGCAGGATAACAATAGGGCCCGGGGCTTCACCCCGTGGTCCTAATAATAATAATAATAATAAAAATAATAATAATAATAATAAAAAGAAAAAAACATGCAGTATAACAA